>JAXQQM020058431.1:0-411524 GCA_034641835.2 Pinus albicaulis | reverse complement strand
TCTGAACCTTCTAGCGCCACGGTGGCTTGCCATTCGCCGCCTCTCCTGCACTCTCTCCTCATGCATCAGGTCTCTGGAGGGGCGGGCTCGGCCCCCCCTCCCCCACTCGGTGCGACTTCTGACAAATCCGACTCATCGAAGCCCACTAAAGGGCCGGGCGCTACTCCTCTGTCTTCTCAGGCCGCGGACCCCATTGGGCATCCTACGGCAGCTACTGACAAAAGAGATTCTCTGAATGAAAGTTCCAAGGATGCAAACGACAAAGAGACCAATACGGATCAGGGCACCACGAATGATAAAGGCAAAGAACATGTTCAAAACGACTCTTCAAGCAGGTCCAGGGTCTCTTCTGCAACATGTATTCCAAATTCCGCAGAAAGAACAAAAATCGATCTTCCCAGTCATAGAATCAACGACCGAATCCAATTCATGAGGGATCACGCCCTCATCGGAAAGTTCCTAGGTCTTTGGCCCACCGAAAAGGCTTTGCAAGGCTGGATCTTTTCTAAATGGAAACCTAAAGGACAAGTTACCTTACAACTTGGCCCCAAAGGCTTTTTCACAGCTATTTTCCATTGCCTAGAAGACAAAACGCGCATCTTCGACGGAGGCCCGTACTTCTACAACTCGGCAGGCCTTTACCTTCGAGAATGGGTGGAAAGATTTCATCCTGACAAAGAAGACTTTAACTGGGCTTCTGTCTGGATCCGCATGTATTCCCTACCTCTGGAATACTGGGATGAGGAGACCCTGATGGAAATCGGAAACGGGCTGGGGGTTTTCATCAAAGTAGCTGAGGAGACAAAAAACCGAAGGTACACTTCCTACGCCAGAATCTGCGTCCACATGCACTTGGCCAAAGCACTAATGAACTCGGTAAGTCTTTTCCATGACGACTTTGAATGGATCCAGACTATAGACTACGAACATGTTCCCTTTCGTTGTAGGAAATGCCATGAACATGGCCATCTTTTTAGGGATTGCCCCCTAAATCAACAGGCTAAATCCCCTGTCATGGAGCCCAGCAAGGATGCGGAAGGCTACACCAAGGTCTCTGGACGAAGAAAGCATGTGAAGAAATCTCCTGTGGTGACAGATCCTCCCATCATTCCAGAAACAAAAAACAGCTTTGAATCCCTGTCAGCTTTACCCAACCAAGACAACACTTCGGTTATCCCCTCCTCCCCTGATCTCCCTGCTCCATCTGACATTCCCACTTCATCAGATCTTCCCAAGGACTCCGTCCTAGCCCTTTCTCCTGCCTCCACTTCCTCGGCCAACCCCAGCAACGAGAAAGGTCACAAAGATACCAGCATGGAAATAGATTCAGATCTAGCTCTATCAGTTCATCAGCAGACAAGGAAGGACGATCAAGCTCAACCCATTCACATGGAGGAAGAACCTGAAAGTATAGATCTGGGGGATTTAGACATCTTGGGTCTAGAAATAGCCTGTCGACAGAAGGAGTATAGTACCATACCTCCCAGACAATTAGAAAGTCTTGAAGTAGTCCTTGCAAGAGCGCAAAAACACAAGTGTCTAGGCATACAGGCAGGTAGCCCTTGGGACGGAAAGAAAATCATGAAAGAATAAAAAAAAAGAGGGCGCAGAACTGATCTGCAGAGAACTATAATCATTGGAGAAATGCTTGTTGATTCAGTCAGATTCCCCAAGTTGACCAAGTTTTACAAAACCATCCCCCACCGTTCCTCATGAAACTCATCTCCTGGAACGTGCGAGGGTTCAATAGCCCTGCAAAACAAAGAATCTTAAAGAATATGATACAGCAAGAAAAGCCTGCAATGGTCTTTCTTCAAGAAACGAAGTGTAACAGTACAGTCATGGAAAACATCCTCAACAGAATCTGGCCAGGCTGTAGATCGGTTTCTGTGGATGCGTCAGGAGCCTCAGGAGGACTTGCCATCCTTTGGAATCCCAAAGTCTACAACCTTGAGGACTTTCATGCCTCTCATTTTGTCATACAAGCTACTTTCCACCTTATAGGGACCAACATCCATGGTCACCTCTCCAACGTGTATTTCCCACAAGAACTCCAAAACAAAATGGATCTTTTGGATACTCTTTCTGTGCTCAACTCAGTACGAAGATACCCCTTATGGATTTGCGGTGGGGACTTCAATATGATCTCAACTCTGGAAGAAAGAACCGGTGGAAGAATGAGACTCGAAGGAGATAGCATCGGCTTCAGAGATTTCATCCACAGAAATCATTTAATCGATCTTCAAACCTCCAACGGCATATACACCTGGACCAATAAAAGAAGGGGTCCACAGCATATCGCTTCCAGGCTGGATCGTTTCCTCATGTCAGATAACGCCATCCATCTTGATGGGGTCTTTCACGCCTCTATTATGCCCCAGATGGGCTCCGACCATTGGCCTATCATGCTACAATGGACATGCCCAGGCTCCAGATGCAATAGGCCCTTCCGCTTTGAAGCTTTCTGGTTCTCTCACCCAAACTTCAAAGCGGTTGTTGATGATGCTTGGAACACTTTCAGCCCCCCCCGCAGGAGCAAAAATGTATCAATTTCAACAAAAACTAAAACACCTCAAACAAACTCTCAAAGCTTGGAATCGCCATCAGTTTGGCAACATATTTGAACAACAGAAAATGTTGGAGCAGCAAATGAAAACATTGCAACAATGCATCATCATTGAGGGCAGAACGGAGGAATTCGCTCATCAGGAGCAGGCACTCGCAGATAAGATCGAAGAAAGGAGACTACAAGAGGAAATTTTGTGGAGGCAAAAATCAAGAATCAGATGGCTAAAGGAAGGGGAAAAGAACACTAAATTCTTCCACAGATCTACCATTCAAAGGCGTATGCACAATAACATAGCCTTCATCAACAATTTTCAAGGGGAACGCCTGGAGCAGCATGAGGAAATAGAGAAGGAATTCAAAGACTACTTTCAGGATATACTACAGGAGCCTCCAGGATGCAGAACTCAAGCCATCCGATCCATTACGCAGCATATACCTAAGATAATCACAGAGGATCAGAACAGTAAATTACTACAACCTATCTCCAAACAAGAAGTGGAAGATGATATGGCTCAACTTCAGGATGGTAAAGCCCCTGGCCCTGATGGCTTTACTGCCAATTTCTCAATGGTTCCCTTCATCCTTACTCACATCCACACCGTGATCGGCAAGGAGACCCCCTCTCCCCGTTCCTCTTTGTCCTTATGGCGGAAGGTCTTGGTCGTCTTCTACATGCTGCCATCTCTTCCCACACTCTCAAAGGTCTCTCGCTCCACGGTCAATCTCCTATCTCCCATCAACAGTTCGTTGATGATACCATGCTATTTGGTCATCCTTCGGTTCAAGAAGCCTCTCCTTTCAAGACCCTGCTTGATCTTTTTTCAGAAGCTTCTGGTACTACTATTAACGCCTCCAAGTCTCAGCTTTTTTTCTTCAACACTCCCTCTATAACGCAGAGGAACATAGCCAGAATCCTCGGTTTTCCCATTACGTTGCTTCCTTCGAAATACCTTGGGGCCCCTCTCCTTGACTCCGCAGTCAAACATGCTTCATGGCGTTCTCTCCTTGATAAATTGGAGCATAGGTTATCCTTATGGACCTATCGCTCTCTCAATATAGCAAGCAGGCTTATCCTTATAAAATCTGTGTTACAAGCTATGCCCTTATACTTATTTTCCATTTTGGCTGCCCCTAAATGGGTGCTTAAAAAAATTCGTAATCTTCAAAGGGACTTTCTCTGGGGCTCTTCAGGGCTTAACAGGAAGTGGGCACTTGTAAAATGGACCGAAGTTTGTCTTTCAAAGACAGCAGGAGGTTTGGGGCTTCGAGATCCCCTACACAGCAACAACACCATGGGAGCTCGGATATGGTGGAATTGGATCTCCAAACCCCACTCCCCATGGGCTCGTCTCTGGCATGCCAAATATGCTGCAGGTAGTCCTAAGGAAGCTCTCATTCGCTTCAGCTCTAACACTCCAGGCTCTCTAATCTGGAACGCTGCCAAGCAACATAGCTCTTTCATACAGGCACACAGTTTTTGGGAAATACACTCTGGATCTTTGGCAAGGTTCTGGGAGGACTCGTGGCAACAATCTCCCAAACTTGCCTCTCTCTTTCATAAACCTAAATGGCAGGCCTATATGCAAGATACTGGTCAAATCCACGTTCAACAATTTTGGCAGCAGCAGCCCTCTCAAGGATTTAACCTTTGGCGTCCTGCAGGATCCTGGCAAGATAACTGGCAGGAGGAAACATACAATGATCTGGATCAAGAACTCAATCTCAGAAAAATCAGACTCTCGGATCAAATGGACAAAATCAGATGGGGACACACCCCAAGAGGTATGTTTACCACCAAGGAAGCTTACCGCCTTCTCTACCAACCAGAACAGCCCTTCAAAGATCAGATATGGGACCAGATATGGCAACCTCTCATATGGCCTAAAGTATCTATTTTTCTCTGGATGCTAAGTAAACATCGCATCCTTACATGGGACAATTTACAAAAAAGAGGATTTATTGGCCCGTCATGGTGTCCGAATTGCAATCTTCAGGCAGAAACCATCACACATCTCTTGGACACTTGCCCCCTAGCGGATAAACTCTGGGAAAGAATGGCGCAATGCAATAAAAGATCTGGTCGTCGAGTGGGAGATATAGTCAACACCATTAGGAATTGGCCCAAAAACCCATTCCAATGTCTATTTCTCAACACTCTTTGGAAGCTTCTTCCGGGATTCATCTACTGGATAATATGGAAGGAGCGTAATAGTAGAATCTTCAAGAATCACAGTTCTCAGCTCGACACCCTTTGGTATCAACTCAATCAGTACCTTCAAGAAACTCTGGCTTTAAGGAAATGGCAGGAATCGGACATGCCTACTTCCCCCCAGGAGCGCCTTATCATGCAAAACTGGAACTTAAACATTTCCTCCGTGGCTCAAGGAAGTCCCAATCTCTCCAATAAGGACTCTCCTCTCTGCTGGTCGCCTCCTACCCCGCCCTCTTTCAAACTAAATTTCGATGGGGCGGCCAAAGGCAATCCGGGTCCTGCTGGCCATGGGGGAATCTTCAGGGACTCAGAGGGTTCACCTGTGCATATATACCATGGATCCATAGACAGGGCCACTAATAACGCAGCTGAAATGGAAGGCTTATGGATAGGTTTAAGCATAGCTGTAACCGAGAATTTCTTCCCTTTGGATATAGAGGGGGACTCTCAAATTTTAATAGAAGCAGCAATCAGAATTCAATCCGCAACCTCAGTAGCCAAGATCGCTTCAAGTTGGAGGTTACTTGGCAGATTAGAGCAAATTGAGGAATGGCTCAAAACTCCCAGAAGTATCAATTTCAGGCATGTCAAACGCACTGCAAACAAGGTTGCAGACAGATTGGCGAATCAAGGTGCTAATCAGCAGATCCCTTTCTACTCTGGTCCTTTAAACAATTCCAATGATCCACAACTCCAAAGAGACTGCACACTCTTGGTGCAACAAGATCTTTCGATCCCGGATGCGGGTGTACGTGAAGGTAGATAATTTGCTGACAGGGAGGCGGATGGGCACGTGGTCTACCACCGCCATCCCTCTGCGCTCCGAGCTCAATTCAATTACGCCAGCCAACACAGTAAATGCTGCATTAATGCAGCTCTCTCCGCCTCGTTATCTCGATCTCTCCACTACAATGGCGCCCATTCCTTCGATTCTGTGTGTCTCTCCGTTGAGTTCCTCCTGTTCTCAGGTAGATTCTGAACCCTGTTCGCGCACCAGTACTGGGAAAAGGTGTCGTTTAAGTTGTTGCCTTGAGCTCTCGAAAGGTTTTCACGTTTCTTCTGGTCATTATTGTAATTACAGTTGCCCTTCTGTTGGTTTCAAGCCGTCTCTGCGCTCGCTCTCCATTCCTTACTTGTTTTTTCGCCCTATCAATCTCACTATGCCTCGTCTGAGGCCAAGAATGACTAGCAGGCGGGGTTCATCTCGTGGGCAGGTTCTTAGGCCGCCTGCGTTCCCCTCCTCTGCCTCCTCGTCGGATTCTTCAGACTCCGGTGCTGGTCGGGTCGCTGCCCCCAGAAGATGCCGAGGTCGTGGACGTGGCAGTAGCCCTTCTACCTCTGTTGCGCATGTTCGCCTTACCTCCAATGAGCACTTTCATTCTGCCCGTTTCAATTACCCCTGTTCCATCAACCACCATGATTTCATCGCCTCGGTTTCCATTAAATTCAGAACCAACCCGACCGCTCAAGCTCAGCCTTCGGCTCCCTCCGGAACTGTTCAGGAATCTGAGGATGGAATTCTGTTTTTCCCCCCGGGGGTCAGTCGGCAAAGTATTCAGGGGAATTTGGCCTCACAGCACGAGCTCCCGCAAGCTAGGCCCAGCGCTCCTTCCGGCAGTGTCTTCTCGGGCAAAGCTCCTCAGTCTCCAGCAGATGATGACTTCAACCCGTATGCTTGCCTAGTGGTGGAAGAAGTGCCCTCGCCCACCAACGACGCTTAAATGGTTCTCGCTCAACAGTTTTTGAAAATAGGTACTCAAAAGGGGTTCATATTCCTTCTCCTTCACAGTTTTTGCAGGCATTATAGTGTAATTCTCTTTCGTCGAATTGCTGCTTTTCCAAGCACTGTTATCCATGCTATTATGCTCAAGTCCGTGTTCCAGCGCATCATTATGTATGCTTGTAATTTTTGCTATGGACAATGTCTGTCTCGGTCTTACATGTTGTGGAGAGTCATGTACTCCAATCATCATTTTGTTTTTCAGAATCAGTTGTTCAGGAAGGAGGACAAGGTCCTGGTCATCAAGGTTTTCTCAGATAGAAAACAGCTGTGGTCTTTTTATGTTAAGAATGCCTCTTATCTGGGCTAGCTTTCTGAGGTCTTAGCCTCTTTGTAATATATTTTTGTACTAATATAGAAGTAGAGAGATTTACAAAAAAAATATCTTAATAACAAATACTAGAATCCTAGCCTTCTAAAATATCTAGCTTCGTTACTTTGATAACAAATTACACAACAATCACTAGAATGTCTCTACCAGCAGAGTTTACCAGCACCATTGGTGTGGCCAAGAACATTGACATATCGTCACTTGCCATGATTACATTCACATATCCCCCCATTTTATCGCTAGAGCATGTCATAACGATGAAATAATTTTTCTGTGTGTTCTCATTCCATTCCCCCACCCTTCGCACACTCTCGCTTCTAATTGCCTGGATGAGACGAGATTTCTTTGGGTTGGAGAAAGTCAAAATAACAAGAGCAATTGCTACCAATAGTATCATGGCAAGGATTTATCTATTTTTTTCCATTAGTGTAGTGGTAGCCTTCTCACAAGTCACTCCAATCCCAAACTTCTCAACATATACGCTGAGGAAGTTACCATCTCCTGTATATATAAAACAGGCCATGCTTTTAAATCTGAGAATGATTATTTGAATAGAAGTACAAACCAGGAGATGAGATTCTTTGCGGTATGATCAAACACAACATCCATAAGTATCTTCTGTAGTACTGATTTCAATGCCTTATTTGTCAGAATAGCCTCTGATAGCCCATAGAGATTATGAGCATTGTACTCTAAGACACCATTATAGTGAGTTGCACTAGTAACAATGGTTTTGATACCCAATGCTCTGTGTCCTACAGAAGAATTTATTTGATAAGGGGGGCCATCCGATCTAGTGGTGTTGGAATCGTTACAAACCAAGCAACAATTTGTCTGTGAATATTTTTGTGGGCAACTCCCATCATTTGGTAAGGAGCATGTGATCCCACTACAGAATTTGGAAACTTCATTCATATCAAGCCAAAGTCCATCGAATGCGACTGTATGATGAAACTTAGAGATTTCATTTGTCCAAAACGACTGAGCCTTGGGATGCAGAAAATCTAGAAAATATATTGGTCCTGGCCACACTTGTCCCAAATATGGCACACCTCCTTGATTAGTGAAAATTTCATCTCGCTTCTCATTCTGAAAAGTCTTGTATAATTCATTTACCCTTATTCCTGCACTATTAAGAAAGTAATTTGTATATTTAGGATGCACTAATATGGTTTAGTTCTGTTTCAAATCCTTATTATGTCATATAATCAGAGAAGATTATAAAGAGGGTAATTTCACTAGAAAAACCCTTGAATGTGGAATTGAGCCCTACTTGGATCAACAATAAGAACATATTTTTTCCCATTAGCATGGATTCGTTCCACAAAATTTTATACTTCCTTCTCAATGAAATTCACAGGATCTAGAGTAAAATCCTTGTACTCATCCACGTTATCTCTTCCCCAAGTTGGGGCTATTTACCACACTGAATCAATGCATTGAAGCTAGTACATATATGAGCTGACTCTTTGCAAGAAAAATCATGGGTGGAGTCATGAGATCTCACCATCTACCCCTGGATTCGATCCTTATGGAGAGGGTGAATTAACAAATTTTGAGGTATTCTAGAAACATAAGTTACTTTCAATTCGTGAGATTTGTTGGTGGAAAGATCAAAATAAAAAATGACAAAAAAAAATATTATAAACATGGAGTGGGACTACTTCCTTCTCAAGTAAATTCATAGGATCTAGAGTAAAATCCTTGTACTCATGCATGTGATCAATGTTTGTCCAAATCACATTTAGAGGAATTTTTGCTATTGCATATCCATCTACAACTGATTCAACATCTGAAATGTTTTTATATCCATACCTTCATTGATGAAAGCCTGTGCAATCCAATCCGGTTATATAAATTAAAATGTCCGCAAATACAAATTAATGTCTTGACTCATCAAATTAAAACTATTTCAGAAGTTCAACCTTGTAAGTTGTAGCATTCGCAAAAATATTTGATTACATGCATGTAAAGAGACAGGTTCTGGTGAGGAGTATATATATGGATAGTAATGTAATCCCATGTTCAGAGCAGTTGTAGCAACTTATCTTTGTCATTTTAATATCAAGGCATTAGTGCTACATACTTAACACTTGATCACTACTGCTTAGCATCCGTAATATAAACTCTCAAACTATTGTTGGATTTGTACTTGAAACTCAATCAAGTTCAATACTTTTAAGCCCTCATTCTTTGTTAGTACTAGAAAAAAGAATTGTAAATCTTATATGTATCATGTATATTTAATATACACATGGTATTTCTGTATTAACTTAGACCCATGTATATCTAATATGAAAAAACATATGTAAATCTAATATGCAAAAACAGGGCACCCACAGTTAGCAGAAATATATACACATTAAAAAACTAATCAGTCATTGTTCTGTTATGAAATATCATGTATTATAAAATTCAAAATTTAAACTACACTTTAATCTAATCTCTATTGTGATAAAAATATGGTGCAATTCAAGAATAAGAACCAACAATATCAAATTACCTGACGAGTATTTACAAGCTTTGAATGCGAGGGCCATAGAGAGAATTGTTGATGGAATTGTTCTGGATGAGTTGCAATTGGGCTGTGATGGATTTTCCATCTGGTGCTTTAGAGATGTTGGAGATGGTGTAACCAGACCCAAGAGCATGAGACTGAAAACATAAACTGAAAAATCAGTTAAATCTATACATCTCAGGAATGCGTTTGGAATAGAAATATGCATAATTGAGAGGGTCGTGGGTGGATACCTTTTCCGTGACGATGTGATCTCCAACATTAAAGGTTGGATACATGGAGAGGGAAGGAATGTATCTGGGTTCTGTCATAAAAGACCTGAAAATGAGGGATATGGAAACTATTGATGCAAGGGTCTTTGCATCATCTGAGCTTATATGAGCCCACCCAGGCAGCCAAATAATTCTCTCACTGCCACTCTTCTGCTCAACAGTCTCCAACCGTTTCTCTGTTTCCTTTTCCAGTAGGAAATTTTCTTCCCCTCTTTTATCCCCTTGATCAATGTTGCTCAAAATATATTTGCATCATCTGAGATTATATGAGGCCAACTCAATCTCTCACTACCACTCTTGTACTCAACAGTCTCTGACCGTTTCTCTGTTTCCTTTTCCGGTAGGGCATTGTCTTCCCCTCCTTCGTTCCCTTGATAGATGTTGATCAAACTATAATAATGTTCAAAGTTGTACCTTCTTCCGAGCCTGGCAATGACCAAAACCTAAAATAATTCACTGCAGGGAAGCCATTTCAAGCCCTGGAAAAAAGGTATCATGGTGGATGACTTAAGCCATTTCAAGCCCTGTAAGAAAGTATCATGGTGGACGACTTAGGCTTGAACATGGAAGCTCCCCCATTGAAGAAAACCCCATAGACCCAGTCAAGTAGGCGATGTTGTTGGGGTTTTGATGAACGAATTCAAAGATACTAGTGGAGGACTCTGAGAAAACAACAAGTCCAGAACAATTATTTTTCCCAACGACACATGACCTTCTTTGGTATTCTTCTTCTTCCATGATGGAAAATACTCAACCTTGCACTCCCTCAATGCGGCCACAGCCTTCTTCATCCATAAACCCTGATAGTTCTCATAAGAAGGTGACACGACCTTAGCCTTCTTCACCCAGAAACCCTTACAAGGTATTTTCTTCTCATATGAGGATGATGATCTTCTCAGATGAGGAAGATGATGATAATATCTTTCGAGCGCCCTGTGAGAGTTTGTAAGCTCCAGCAATAGAACTAGAGAACAAGGCAAGGCATGTGACTATGCACTGTAAAGCCATTTGAATCAATTCCCAAATCCAGCGAAGTAAACGATGCATTTCTCTGTCTAGGTTTAACAAGAAGCCAATGAAAGCAACATTCAGAGCTCCATTGCATAATTGCCAACCAAAATGTTCACTCGATCTGTGAACTAGATGTTCTAAGAACAATTTGAATCGATACCATATGGCCTCCAAATGGTACACAACTATTTGATTTGCCTTCAGAAATGCAGGTTGAAATTAAACAAAAATAAATAACTATTGGATTTGCCTTGAGAAATGCAGGTTGGAATTAAACCCACAAAGAAATAACTGCTGAGTATAAAGGCAGTGAAGGTCGAATCCATAGGTAGAAGTTTTAATTCACACTCAGAAGGTTGAATCCATGGCACGAGAGGCCACAACCTCATGGACTCACAAAGCGGGACATGGAGATACTACATGCCTTTCAGTTCATCAAAATAGAAGATGACCCATTAAGTGTATGCCTTTTAGTTCATCAAAATCGAAGATGACCCATTAAGAGAAGAAAGACAAGTATAAATTGATCAATATTTTTGTAACTGATTATTCAATCCTATGGTAGATATTATTTCAATCGTCTAACATCAAAACCAATGGTACACAATGTTACATGTGGTAGTTGAGGGGAGTTGTTTTCAAATAAGGACACTTTACATCGTAATTTGTTTAGATTTATTGAATTTCAGATCTATCAAGCATTGAGAAGGATCAAATTTATCTTCTACATGCAAATTTATTTTAACGTGAGAAGAGAGAGAGAGAGATTTGATCCCTCTTGGTTTAGTAGATCGTGAGTTAAAATGGATCTAGGCTAGTTTAATTATTAGCCTTTAAATAGACCACATTGGATAAGAATACCTGGGAAAAAAAGCATGGGCTAGAGTATTTTGTGTTTTTATATTTTTATATTTTCAATTTAATTTAATTTTGTTTTATTTTGAATGAGTCAAAATGTTAAACATTACAACATCTTTTCCATACTAGGCAAGACTAGGCTAGACAACTCCTCTTTTTCACAATATTTTTTCTTGATTAATTTTAACCAAAATTTAGTAGATATTTTTTTTAAACCTGGTTTTAAGTTGTTCAATATGTAAAATTCTAGTGCACCAGGGGTTTTTCAAGATGTTGAATCCATTTATGCATTCAAAAATGCATTTTTAACAACAAAAAATCACTTTTTTTTTTCTATGAGAAAGGTTATTTTTAATAAACATGACTCCATCATAAGCATCAAAACACATATTCCATTATATATTCACATTTCTAGCATAATAACAATAATAATAATAATATAAATTTGTTAATAATAATAATAATATTATTATTATTATATATATATATAAATATATATGTATGTATGTATGTATGTATGTATGTATGTATGTATATGTATACGTATATATATATATATATATATATATATATATTATATATATATATAACAATAAAATGCAGATTCCAATGCTATGGTTTATCAATACCACACACTGAGAAAACCATAACTCATTTCATATGAACGTGTTTCATATGACATTTTTTTGAAATTAATTAGTTTAATTAAAAAGGTAGAAAATACATAACTATTTTTGAAATAAATTTCAACTTTGATTTGTGACTACTATTAAAAATATTCTAGAATATTTTTAATCTCTACCATCAACCTTACAGTAAGGATAATTAAATTAAATTAAAATTTTGGAAACCCTATTCCAAAATACACACCTCTATCTAGACAATAAGTTTTTTCACTATTTATAAAAAAAGAAAATTATTGGTAAATATATAATCTGTTTTTTTACTACTAATGATCAATCAAGTTAGCTATCCATATGATTGGTTTCGCATCTATGTTATAATAGATTTTTCCATTATTTATTAAAAAAAAAGAGAGAAAATTGTTTTATTGGTAAATATATCATTTTTATTTTTTCATAATAATGATTAGTCAATTTAATTGTTTTAATGGTTTATTTTTCTCACTATTTATTAAAAAATAGATATTTTGTTGGTAAATATATAAATTTTTCTAAATAGTAATAATGAAATAATTTAGTTAATTGTATTATTATTTTTTGTAGTTTAGACTAATCTTAATCACCCACGGGTTTCGAACCGGTGACCTTGCAAACAGAGTGCCTTAACAGTGCACCCCATCACCGACTGCTCTACACCACATGGGCTAGTTAATTTTATTATTATTGGAAGGCTTTAAAATTAAAAATATGTACTTTTTCCTAAGATTTCACAAATTTTGTCTTGTTTATAAAAAAACCTCATAATATAAACCTTATTTTCAATTTATTTTTTTTCCCAATGATCAATAATCATCTTCCACACTTTATGGTTAAGCATTTCATGATTACCACATTAAAACCCATAATAAAAGCATAAATAGTTACTTCTATAGTAAGGCCCTAGGATAATGGTAATGTCTATAAACTCAAGAGTAGATTTATAGGACATTTCATTGTGTGTCAATTGTTGGAATTAATGGAGAAATCTAGTCTTTCCTATATTAACGTATTTGGTTAGGATTGAGATCCTCTATTTAGATCCTAGATCCTATATTTAGGGAGTGGTTCAAACCACCAAGCTAATGTGTAAGTTTATATGTACAAGACCTTGATTGAATGAAATAGTGTGTTGATTGCTTCACTATTCTCCAAATGACTCACCTAGAGAGCCTTTTGTTTTATCTCTTATCTTGTCTCTCCTTCCAATTTTATCATGGTATCAGAGATTCAGGTGGAAGCTGAGTGAAGCTGTGCTATGTAAGTGTGTGGAGTTATTGGAATCCTATTTTGGAGTTGTTGAGAGAATTGTAAGGCATTTTCTCTCCTGGGAAACGATTTGTGGAACATGCTCATCGTAGCAGCTTTTTTGCCTGTGTTGCTATGAATTTGGAAGAGTACTCCCCACCCTAAGAGATTGATATCTATCTCAATGTACATCTATTGCTGGCATCATATGGAGGGTTGTTACTGGCATCCTTTTAGAGTTGGTGTCTGTTGCGTGTCAGAAAAGTTTGGAAAGTCGACGATGTTGACTGCTTTTCAAAGATAGAGAGAGCCCGAGGTTAGCTTCACAACAAGAACATAGGAAGATGAGTGCCTGATTCTGGCAAGCGATGACCTATGGGACGTGATCTCCAACCAGGTCGCATGCGAGGTTTCCAGGAAATGTCTTGCGATTAACAACATAAATAATTTGGGTGTTGTCCACGTTAAGCCTGTCAATGCACGGAACACGTTAATTCATTATTTTGGAATGCTCCTGGTTGAGCGAAAATTGAAAAATCTGACTTTAAGCGTGGCGGCTTCATATAAATGTTGGCCAGATATTTTTTTTTGGAGGTCATCTCTAATGTGCATGCAAATCCAATTTTGGATTTAGGAGCATTGATCCTTTGCTACATTTCACCTGGAGATCCTTTGATCATTTCATCCTCTGTTGACGCCTTGGAAGGAGCACTTGAGATTTGTTGTGGTGTTTGCTACATTAAGCTAATATCAATTGCTACATGGTTTTGTAAGTAGCAGACAAATCCAAAGGAGGCCATCAATTTATCCCAAGAAATCGCCACCCTCTCCGTGGACTCCTGTGTTTCAAGAAAACTTGATTTTTGGTCTATTAATTGTGTGGGAGCAATCTCAATTCTGCAAGGGAATGTGCAACAGTTGCAGAGAGAATTAGCAGAGGCCGGTGCGAATTTGTTGCACATCTTGGTGAATATGTTATTATAAAGGCTCACAGCAACAACGTGAGAGTTGTGGTAATTATTTGGTAAAGCGTGATGGTTGTTGGTGGATGCATGAACCACCAAGCCAGAATCCAACAGTGAACAGTGTGGGCATATAACTGCTCTTATTTGGCGCATCTAACTACAGCATTAGATCCTAGCAAGAAGTCATTGATGTGTAGTTGAGAAAAGGATACCATGATTCTCCTCGACATGGATCCTCCCTCCTGCCTCATCATGTTGTTCCTCAACCTAGCTTGCAGCATCATCGGTCTATTATCGTGGGTAATTTATAGGCCCAGGATTCCTCGAAAGGGAATCGATCTTGTGAATAAGAAGCCCTTCTCCCACTTTATGGTCGAGACATTGGCTCTGGCCCCAGTATCCCACCTTGCAGAAGCCGCCAACAATAAATTACGTGGATCGAATCGTGTAAAGACGCACACAGTTCTATGCATTTTTCCCGGTTGAAATTGTTTGACTGGATAAAAGGTTCTATTGAGATATGTGTGTACTCATTGGCTCACTTACGAACCAGAGAGAGAATTTCTATTATCATTGTAGGATCAAGCCATTTCAGTTGGTTACGCCTTCCCCGTGGAAGATCGAGAGCGGTTGAGTTGTAGATTTGTTGACTCCTTAAACATTATCTGTGTTCATGAGATTTTATTGTAGACAAGGTTGGAGGGGGAGGATTTACCTTGGTGCCCACATGGACTGAGGTGAAAAGGCAGTGGTAAGAGTCAATTTTTTTTTTTTTTGGTAGATTTTGTTTGGTGGCGAATTCAATAATGGGTCAACAAAGGAGACTAAAACAATCTCAAAGAAAGCTAAAACATATGAGACGAAAGCATCAATAGACCTGTGTGATATTTTTTCAGCTGAATTTGATGAAGACTTTCAAGTTTACGCTAATGGACCAATAGCTGATCAAGTCAAGGATCATAATGTAGATCTAGAATTTGACGAAATCATTAAGATTTTATTGTTGGATCTACCCTCTTTTTCAGGTATGAATTATGAAATCTTGGCAACTAAAATGAAAACAATATTATGGAAGGTAGATTTATTAAATTATGTTGAAGATTTATTTTTTAAATCAAACCATGACATGAGAAAAAATGCATTAACATTACACTTTATAACATCTAAATTAGATGAAAACATCATGTTCAATATACTACATGAATATGGTAAGATTCAAAATACAATAACTTTGTGGGATATTTTAGAAATGAAGTATAGTTTGAATGAGGGAAAAGATGATGAAGGTATTTCTCTTGAAAACATGTTTGTGATTTTAGTCCCATAACTGAGTAGGAAACTGAAGATGATGACATAGAAGATGCAATGATGGATGATGAATGTGTGTTTGTAATTGAAATTAAAACATGTGATGATGAAGAAACAACTATTGTTGTAGAATTTGAAACTTTTTATGAAGAAAGCCTCCCTGATGCAGAGACCTATGAAGCCATTTTTTAGGCGAACTATGTATCTCATGATGAGTGGATCAATTTGATGCATGAAAAGCATATTATTGATGAGTTGTGGTTCAGTGAGAAGAAAATGTTATCTCCATATACATATAAAATGCAGGGCAACATGTTTGCAGCTACATAATTAATTAAAGATGTTGAAAACATACATCAACAAACTATGCCGATAGAGAAATATGAAGAAATGAAATCTCTCTTAAGGGAGAGGGATTCCAAGAGCCAATATGGTCCTATTTATGAATATAACATTTTTTTATGTGTGTAGATATTGGAATCCAGGAAGAAGCAATTGCAAACATTAAGGACAACTATAAGTCCCAATAACTTGCAACGTTGAATTCAAAGAATGTGAGCCTAATATCGAGATCAAGAAAGAGGAGAATAAGAGTTCAAGAGTTCCACATTTGGGGTAGAAAACGTAAGAAGGAGGAGATGCTCCACCACTATCTTATGGCAAGAAAAGTGAAGATGAAACTTCACAGTCAAAGGAACAAGCATGGAATTTTTAGCAAGAAGACAAAAATGAAATCTCTGTTATCAAGTACCATTATAAGCCTAGTTGAGACTAAGACCAATAGGCATATATTAAGCCAAGGAAGGAGAACTATGATTTTGAGTGAATTTCTCCATTAAGGGGGAGTGTTGGAATTAATGGAGAAATTCAATCTTTCCTATATTAATGTATTTGGTTAGGATTGAGATCTTCTATTTAGGTCCTACATCCTATTATTTAGGGAGTGGTTTGAAACGCCAAGATAATGTGTAATTTTATATGTACAAGACTTTGATTGAATGAAATAATGTGTTGCGTGCTTTGGCATTCTCGAGGTTTTCCCATGGGTCGAACGTTTTAGGGTTTACAATCTACTTATGGGATTGTTGGCGTGAAAAAGAGGGTTTTTCTAAGAATAGTCCACTGGAGAACTTCAATCCCATGAAGGGCATAGACATTGAAGAATTCACTATCACATTGGAGCAAGTTAATGCCAAAATTCCAACTAATATGTGCCTCTTCCCTAGTGGTATTAACCTGGAGCATTTGATTATGTTTTGTGATACGTAGTGCCAAGATATCATGGCAGTGCCAAGATATCAAGTGATTTTAATTTTACAAGTTGACCTGTTTTTAGATTTGGTATCCTTATTTGAGATGGAGGACACTTATTTAATCGCTTTTTCTCTAGGCTATTTGTTGCAGTTTGTTCCACAACATTGTTGAAATTTGGGAAGTGTTTATAGAAATTGATATGGGTTTACATGGTAAATTGTGGCCTATGCAGCTATCGGTTTAGGAATTTCCAGTGTTTTAACATTTTGTTACATTCAAATAGGTCTGATTGGTATAGAGTGCCGATTTTTCTCGGTGATGTGTATATGCTTCATGACTTGGACGAATCTCATACCCAGGTATTTTATACTACAATTAATTTATCCATTCACTAACATAGAATCATATAATATGTACTTATGAGTTTGAAATTTTCATTTTCATTTTTATTAGTATAAAATATATTTAAATATAAAATTAAACCCTAGAACTCAAATATAAAGCTAGAGGAGTGTTAAGGATGCTTTGAGCCTATTTCCAATTAACACGAAATTATATAAACTAAATAACGGTAGCAACAATAGTAGGAGAAACATATGGTATGGCAGAATTCAAGTATCAAGGAAGTTGTTCTCCGACATCCATTGTATGACTAATTTGTGGATGGTCATATTTCATACTTGAGGATTGCAACTCTGATGGATCGAATTCCAAAAATAGATGCTTAGTTGGCTCAACAACATCATGTTGTGGGCAAGTACTTAGTCCTAGGAAGAATCCAACTCTTGGGTAGAGAGGAGGAGGAGCTTGACAAGTTCCTGGTTATTAATTTCCATTCTTACATCCCTCAATATAATCAAAATATTTTGTGTATATTTTTGCATTCCTAATTGTTGTCCTCTACATTTCTTTTCATGGTTGCCAAAAACTATATATAGACCTCAAACATTATTCATCTTTCAATGTTCAATCCATTCTCAAAGCCCAATCCTTTGTTGTTTCTTGTTTTGAATCCATTATTTTCATGTTTCTAAATAAATGCATACCATAAAAATTTAGGTTTTCAAAACTAAACCATGAATATTGGATAACTTATGGAAATATGAATAACTATACAATGGGTTTATAATAGATTTTTGGTAGATGCTTAGAACAATTTGTGTTGTTTATTCAACCAAATATCTTGGATGACGAAACACCATAATTGCCCCACTCTACGTTGATAGTTATTGAGCCCACTCAGCACAAATTTTAATGTGATCGTATATTTTAGAAACACTACAGAAACATCGTGTGAGACACATTTGACTGTGAAGGACATAAATGTATGAAATAATGTTGGTGGGTTGCTTCCTTTCAAATTCCTATACGTCACATGGGAACCAACGAAATTGATCGATAACACCCCTCCATTAAGCATAATTTCAGGGTTTTTTCCATGACTTCGATTTCAGATATGACTGACATAGTTCAAAAAATCAAGGGTATTATGCTTAAACTGTTGTAAAATTACGTTGGATAATGCAATTTGACGTTGGCTTCTCTAGCTGATTGATTATTTGCTATCTGTAATATCAACTTCAAGCTTCAAACAAGCTCAGTCTTTCATTGTAGGGGCCAATTTTGTTCTTATCAAATAGTGGAGTTAGAGGCAAGCTAAAATTTCATGGTAAGAGCCTTGGAGATCATCCTTGAGTTGGGCCTTTCATTTGGGGATGGGACACAAAGGCGAGATATGACTGAAAGTTGAATAAATGGTGAGTGGATAGGCAAGGATAAGGCTCATTGGACCCTTCCCTTTTCCTAAGATGACACAACATCATTGCACCAACTCAGGTATGTAACATCAACATGGTGCCACAAATTTTGGGAAAAATAATGAAAGTCTCAAACATATCGAAAAGAGAAAGACAAGTTGTTGGATTTGAGGATGCAATCCCCAATTTTTATGCATAAATGTCGATATAGTTTTGTATGGAAAATTCCTTACATTTTTATAGATATCATTGTTATTTATACTAAGGTTTCAAACAAAACAATCATGCCTATGGCATAACTGTATCAAATTCCATTTTACATAAATTGGAGAAAAAAGGTTAATTAGTCAAATAACTAATTAATTTTGTTATTTTAGATATTGATAATATCTTAGCATACTAAGAAAGGTGTATTTTCTATTAATTGTTAATATGATAGATGATGCCCCTATTTTATTTAGCTTTTAATTTATAAATTGATGATATTGATTCCATACTTCTTTAATAATTTTTTCATAATCCTTTTATACTAAGGTGAAAGTAATGATTATGTTAATGATTGTAAAAATAATTAAAGTCCACTTCTCTCTAGCATACCAACACACTGGCACACTTTAAATGATTTTCCACTTTTTTTCTATACATTATAAATCTCAATGTTATATTACAATGGTCTTTATTGAATACCTTGTTCAAAGATCTATACATTGAAAATCTCAATATTATCTTATAATGGTCTTTATTGTATACCCTGTTCAATCTTTGAGGTAACAAAATGCTTATTCATTTTTTATTATTACTATTTTTAATAATAGACAATGTTTTCTTAACATTATCAATAAAAAATATAATCTATTAATCATTTTTTTAATTCAAATAATAAATCTATAAATAAATAAACTTAAATTTTATTTTATAAATTCCACTCATTTTACTTTTAATTACTTTGAAGAACAGGAGCAGACATGCAATCTTATGAAAATATATAATTAAGGTGATGGATATGTGTGGGGTATGTAAACGTACAAGGTAAACCAATAATTTTGAATTTTATTAGAAGCTATTACTAACCTTGCAAATAATATATATTTTTAAAGTGAGTGAGAAAAATTGAAAAATAAAAACATGTGTGGAGGTCCTCATGGAAGAAAAAAGAAATCGAAATTTCGGAACTGTGTGGATGAGAACTGGCCTAGGAGCAAAGGTTGAAGAGACATTGAGCATTTGATTTTTTCACGCTGTCAAGTTTTTGTTTGGAATTGGGGACATCAATTTTCATCACATTTTGTCCTTAAATCATGGTTAAATATATAAATAAATTTAATATTATGAACGAATTTTAAAACATTGTAACGCATTAAATTTGTAATTCCAATAGAGTTAAAAAAACAAAACAATTACAATACGCCATTGACTTCAGTGAAGAAAATAGCATTCCTCCCTTATGCGGACCACGTGTTAGATGACAATGATGTCTGGAACATGGCCCTGGTTTTGCAATAGCACTCACGATAATTCGTGAGGACTTTAAGCCCTTACAGAATAGGTCAAGATTGCTGGTCTTGTGGAGGACGTTAAGCCCTTACAGAATAGGTCAAGATTGCTGGGGCTTGCAATCCCGCCAAATAGGATTATCTGCCAACGTCAACGCATAGGAGATTACTGAAAGTGAAAACTTTGGCAGAATCGGAAGGTGTAACCAATAATTTTGAACAATTAGAACCATCACTAAATATGAGTGGTTGGTTACAAATCCAATATCTGATTGAGGGGTAAACCTTCCCATCAATACTCTTTCAAATTTATCATTAGTATCATTCCGTTGGATCCAGTAAGCTGGTTAGTAAAAAAGTGCATTATTTGTAACCAAGAGTATAACTTTGACATATACTCCCATTTAATGAGGGAGCTATAACGTAATGAGATAAACTTTTTATAATGACTCTTTTGAAGTGCCTATTATATCAAGTTTTATATTTATATTTATTTATCATTTATATATTTTTATTATAAAAAAAAATATATTCATTAAAAAATAATTTTATAATTTTTTTAAAGTGATATATATGTTTTTTTATAAGTGATATATATGATAGCTACACACTTTTATTAAAATATTTTACAATGAGGGTCGACAACTTTTTTTAATCAGAAAGGAGCAATTGAGAAATCTTAAATATCGAAAAATATAATTCTAGGAGATGAAATGCCAAAGGCTTGTGGGTCTCGATGGGGTAAGTTGGAACGTCAACATCCCAAGGCCCTAACTTTGGCATATGATTTACATTTGGAACGCACGACTTGTTGGAAAATTCTATCTGAGAAGCACATTTTTCGATTATCAACAATGATGATAAGTTGATTCATTTCCCAAAAATCATCGTTCAGGGCTTCAAAATGAATTCGTAAGTTTAGGACCTAAAAACTGTAGAAAATTTACCAAAATAAAAAAGTTGCATTTTTAGCTAGTAGAATAGATGGGTTTCCACTGATATCCAGCTAGATTCCCCCCCCCTTAGGAAGAAATGGTATCCACTGTGTTGAGTGCCTTCATTAGATGGGGAAACTTTTATTGAACTTGGCCCCTAGTGAGCCACTTCCCTTCTCGCAGGAGCTGACCTACTTTGAAAATTCAATACAGGTGGATCCTATTTAAGGATGTACTCTTAATGTATATGTCCACGATTTGATTAATTGTGGTCTATTTAATCCAACTTGGGTTGAGCTATGTCGGTGTCGACTTCTCTATGATTGCTAATGTGTTCAACAATGGTGGAAAGTGTGGTTGAAGGTGGTTCACATTGAACACTAGGTGCAAGCCAAGGAAGGTGGAACACTAAGATCAAAAGGATTGTCACCCACATCCTTGGTGATGCTGTAAGATCCATTACAAATTATTCGAAGCTTCCAACGAGCTCCCACAAGGCACTCCTTCTACAAATTAAACCAAACCTTGTCTCCCACTTGAAACTTGTGTGGCACTTGGTGATGATCATGGCGTTGTTTGTACATAATATTGGTTTTTTTCAAGATGTCATGGACCTACTAGCGGATGTCTTGAATTCATTCAATAAAATTTGTAGCTTTATTAACTTCAGATTGAACATGTGCATATTTTTCCTATGTACTTGCAAGGGGTAGTGAGAAATCAATGGGACCCAATGGTTGAAATCTCAAGCCCACCTGAAAGCAGTTATGTCCAATTGAACTATGGAGAGCTCTATTGTAAATGTGTTGAACATAGGGGAGAATCTCATCTGGTGTGCATGAATTCTTAGAGTTGTACATGCACAAAATATACACGATCATCCTATTAATGAACTCGATAAAGCCATCAATATGTGAGTGGAAGGAGATTTATTTGATCATATTGGTGTCCAACAATGAGTAAAGGATTGACTAGAATGAATTTTAGGAACCCAATATCCTGATCTGATATGATGGTCCATGGGATATCAAAATATACCCAAACTCGTTCAAAGAAGACCTTGGTAGCAGCTTATGTTGCAATATTGTTCTTGCAAGCAGTCAAAATGGCCATCTTAAAAAACAAAATTCAACTACCACAAACACACAATCATTCCCATGCTTAGTAGAAGGAAGGCCAAACATATAGTCCACCGAGATGGGTTTCCAAGGCCAATTAGGATTTGGAAGAGTGGCATACATGTCTTTCTTCTTAATGGTTGGTTTGGAAATGGTGTACGACCTAATATACTTACCAACATCATGTTGAATTTTCATCCAATAAAAAAACTTTTGTAATACTTTCGTTATCGTTTCCACACCAAAGTGCCCTACTCTCTAACTATAATGTGCTTCCCAATTCCACTTGGCATGCTCACTTGAAGGAACACAAAGGTTTTTCTAGTAGCACAACAATGCATCTTGGAGGTGGAAGTTTAGAACTTTCTTGTCTACCATCAACATCTAACATGTGGAATCGAATTATAAGTCATTGTTTTATAATTGTGGCCACATAGAGGGCTTGTGCCCACAATAATTGAGAATTTTGGTTCGCGCCAGAACTAGGGGTTGACTGATGGAGTATGTGAAATGATTGGTGTGACCCTTCTTTTATTTGATGTTCAAATGGAATCACTATAGGTATGCAAACCCATTCTCGTTGGATATTTTTTTGGAGCTTCCCCTGTGTCTGCAAAAATGTAAGAGGCCTACAATCCATGTGGATGATCATCTCCTTCCATAGAATATAATGTTTCCATTGTTGGGAAGCCTATGCAATGAAATGCATCTCCTTATCATAGATGGGTATCTATTGACAATATCAAAGAGTGTTTCATTGTGATAGGCCAATGTTTTTCCTTCCTAATTGAGGATTGCACCAATATCATAATCAAAGGCATTTGTCTCAATCTCAAATGGTTGTTGCAGGTCTGGCATAGTAAGGACTAGTATAGAGAAAACATATTGTTTCATTTCATCAAATGCCTTTCGTTGTATAGAACAATTTTTTTTCCTTTCTCCACCCTTGGTCACTTGACTCAAGGGCCCAATAATATAATAGAACCGTAACACGAATCTCTAGTCAAAGTTAGCAAGACTCGAAAAGTTGTAAATCACTATTAGAGTCATCGAGATTGAGCAATATCAAATGACATGGACCTTAGTTGAGTCTACATGCACATATTGCTCATCAATAATATAGGCTATGTATTAAACCTTATCCATGCTAAAGAAGCATTTTTCCAAGTTATCACATAAATTGTTCTACCACAAAGTGTTAAGAACTTATTGAACATGTTGTAAGTGTTCTTCCAAAATCTTGTTGAAGTTGAGGATATCATCCATATATACAACCATGAAAGATTTACTAAGAAGCTGCAAGCTATTTTCCATCAGCCTCATGAATTTTTTTTGGGATTCATCAACCCAAAATGCACGATCAAAGATTTTAAAATACCCTCATTGGACTTTAAAGTAGTTGTCCACACATGAGTTGGTTCTATTGGGACTTGGTGGTAGTTAGACTTCAAATCAATCTTACTGAAGTACTTGGCCCACTTGATCTGGTCAAGAAGGTCGTCAATTAGGGGAATACAGTACCAATTCCTAACTGTGACTTTTTTAAGGGCCCTATAATCAATGCATAGTAACTAGGTCCCATATTTATTTTGTATGAGTAAAATTGGGTTTTCACAAGGTGAGGAACTTGATCAAATATTTCATTTTTGGGGTATACCTTAGATTTATCGCTTGATTTCTTGATTTTCAAAAAGAGAGCCATGGTATATTGGCCCAATGGGTAGAGGTGCATCAAGGTTTGGATCCATTGCATGTTTCACATGACATTACAGAGGTACCCCAATGTCTGAGGATAAGATGCCTTTGTATTCTTTCATGATATTATTCACTTTCCTATAATGCATGGAGGATCCAGGTGTGGAGAATCCATGTGTGGAGGCCATGGATATGGCCACAATCTTCTCCTTACTTAGAAATTGAATTAGGAAGAAGATAAATTTCCCAATATTGAAGATGAGCTTACAACATTGTTTAGCAGAGATAAAAGAAATGGATGTAGATGAGGCTAACTTTGGTATCATGTATAATTGTATTCCCAAAGTAATAATAACACTATGAGGTCTAGACTGATATATAGCACAACACTTCCACAAGTATGGTTGGCCTAAAAAAACGTCAGAAACTTCAAGGGGACCAACATCACACAGTACCTCATCCTAGAAAGGCCTGATGTTATAGGGTAGGTGGGACTATTGGCTATGAAAATATCTTTCCCTTAGTGTATCCACCAATGGTGTATGGCTACGTGCACAGTGTTGTTGGAACACCGAAATGCTTAACAACATTTGCTAAAATTAGGGTGTTTTGACTCCCACTATCGATAACTAAACACAGTGGAGAAACATTCTATATTTGTGAGTGAAATAGGCACTCACCTTACTCCAAATTTTTGGGCTGACTTTGTTGGACCCGGTGGTGCCAAGAGTGGCACTAGGCTTTGCATCAATGATTTGTTTCCCCTCTTCTAGGTTTGATTTAGAGTCGAAGCCTATATATGCCTATAAGGAATTTAGCTTTACCACCAATGATAGCCTTGTGTGATATTCATTGGTGTTATGAGAGGGGTTGTTGTGGAACTTGCACCACTTTCTCGTATCTTTCTTCACCTTCCCATTTCCATTCTTTATTTGTCTATTAAGTCGATTTTATTAGGTTGGTCCACCATGGATCTATAATTTGTTGTATGATTTGGGGGATGTTATTTCTATGCTTCTACTATGGAGGATTCATAGTTCCAAATTATTGCTTCTTCTATTTAAATATTTTCATTATTTCGATAGCATATTGGTATGCTGCACCAAGTAAGGAGATGTCCATGAACAACAATTTTTTCTAGATATATCTACGTAAAAAACTACAATACTTGAGCAATATATGTCCCTTAGAGTCTTTGATACCTACCTTAGTGTGCAAGATATGAAATATATTTGTGAACTCTGCCACTTCTTGGTCGCTTTCATGTTTTAATGTAGTCTATCTCATACACACTTTCTTTGTAGCGATAATATTGTTCCTTAAAAACATCCTTAAAGGATTCCCAAGTGGATGTGACTGAAAAAAGTACAACTCTCTACTCATATTAAGTTTCAAGCCAATCCTTGTCATGGGGGGTGGCCTTAAGGATTGAAAAGGTAATATTTTCTCTATTGTAAGAATTATGGACTGAAAAATACATTTCTAGCATATTTAACCATTTATCTAGAGCATCCACATCTATCTCCCCTTCAAATATAGGAATATAAAAATTAGCTTGTACCTTAAAGGGGATGGTGCCTCTAAAGTGTCCACTATATGAATATGAATCACCTATTAGCATTTGTCGAAGGATTTGGGAAAAGTTGTCCATCATTTCATTATTTTGTCACTCAAGGGCTTCTTTGAGCAAGAATTTAAGAGGACATCATTATCCCTCGTCTTTATTTTCTTCCACCATGGGAGGCCATCGGGGTCCATGTAGATGGTCATGAAAGTGCTCAAGCAATTTGAGTCTCAAATCCCTATGCGCTGACGTTATTGGGGACATGTATAGAAAAATGGATAAAGTGAAAATTGATTTGTTACCACTAATATTAATTTATGAAGGGAATGAAATGATATACATATTTATAACGAAAACACAAAGATATACTTATAATAAATTAATGGCTATCATATTGATTATTTTAATGTTTTTTCAATTTTTTTCTATTCTCATTGTCCTCACTGTTATACTTTTATTTTTAAATTTAATTATAATAAAAATTTTAACATTATTGATATTTTAGAGGAGGTTTCATTATCTGCATCTCTCCTTCCATTTAATTATCTTAAATGACTTTTGATAATATTTTTCTCATTAATTTTAATTATTTTTTAAAAATAATTAAATTAACAATATAAACTTCTTTTTATATTACTTAATTTATGATGATAATGATGATGATGATGGTTAACGTCCATTGAAACCAAACTTTGGTTTATCGGACCTAAAGAAACGAATTAATTAGTTTGTTTTATAATTCTACTCCTATGCTCAAAGAGCTTGGAGAGAAGCGTCTCGATCTCACTATATTTTGACATGTTAAAAGCCTAGGAAGGTCGGTATTGCAACAAAGATTATGAAACTGAGATCTAATGTGGGTGTACGTAGGACACTCTAAGAGGAAGTGATTTTCATCCTCAATGTTCATATTCTCACATAGATGGTAGATCATTTCCACCCATGGTGTTTTACGAACTACCCAATGACCTGTTTCACTGTGGAGCTCATGAGAGTTCGTTCTTACCTTGGCTATATTAAAGTTTTTCTTCGAGCTAGTTAAATCAGAGAGATACTTTTGATCTTCTGGAGTAGGGTTGATGACCTCCTTATAATATCTTAATTTTCTTTTAGCCTCTAAATCTTTCTCACACCACATTTTCACTTTAAACTTAGAAGTAACAATATTTTTAATGTTATTAGTATTTTGCAATGAAACATTTTCGTCGATCTCCCAATGTTTTAACCAATCCCTGATATCTTTATACCAAACTCGTTTTAGCCTTAGTTGGTTTTGGCTGGAATTTAAAACTAGCTTAGGAAGCCTATGGTCTCCCAGGTTATTGATTTTGTGCTTGTACAACAGGAGCCTATTCATAGCTAGGCTCTCGATAAGGGAAAGACTCACTTCTATAAGGAGAATAGGATAGGTTGTATTGCTTTTAATTTTGAGGTTATACGTTATAAAACGCTCTTGGATTTTCTCAATCTTTGTCCAGGATTCTCTAGAGATGTTGAAACCCCAAACCTCACATCCATACAAGATAACAGGAGTGACTAAAGTTTCAAAGAGGGGCTTATTTTTATCCCACATCACAAGGATTGCTGCTTTACAATTATTTTCAAGACCAAAATAAGCTTTCCACCCTCTATTAATCCTTTTCTCAATGCTATAGTTTGAGTTGAGCTTATGATCAATATCAATTCCTAGGTACTTGTAAGAAGACACTTCCTCCAAGTTGTTATTGTCATACAAAAAATTAGCATAAGTGTCTTCCATGGATTTGATAATCATAAATTTTGTTTTGTCTGTGTTAATAGTCATATCCATGGTAGAGAAGAAATCCTTAAGGAGTCTTAGTTTCTTATCAAGATGAGATGGGCACCTTGCCAGAAGAACAATATCACCAACATAGAGAAGAAGGATGATGACTATTCCAGCTAAGATCATGCGAGCACAGCCTACTTCCTCTAAACAACCTTCTAGCTTGTTGACGTAAATGCCAAATATGGTAGGGGAGAGGGGGCAACCTTGTTTAACTTCGATATTACACTTAATATCTTTCGACCACCCCTCATTGCTCTTAAACTTGGCAATTACATTCCCGTATAACCTTATAGTGACAACTCTCAACTCGAAAGGAACCTTTAGCTCTTATAATATATTCCATAGATTATTTCTAGGAACCGTATCGAAAGCCTTTCTAACGTCTACAAAGAAACAAAAGAGATTGGATTTATCATTATGAAATTCCTCTACAATGATCCGAAGTGTAATGAGGTGGTCTGTTATTGAGTGTTGCCTTCTAAAACCCGCTTGGCCTTTAGTTCGCTTACCTTCAATTTCAAGCCATATGCTCATCTTGTTTTCCAAAATAATGCCATATAACTTGGCTAATGGAGGGCTAATCATAATTGTCCGATAATTAGAGGGGTTATTTGTATCCCGACATTTAAAAATAGGAATAATGAGGCTCTGAGTCCATGGTTTAGGGAACCCTTGCTTGACAACTCGATTGAAAAGTTTGTGGATGTGAGGGATGAGGACAGGACCTCCAATTTTTAAGATTTCTACCTCGTAACCTTCAATGTCCTTAGCTTTTCCATTTGCCATGCGCTTAACCCCAGAATCTATGTCTTCTAATGAGAAAACTTCTTACATTGTGAGCAGGGTTTCAAAGATATTTATGACATTTGGAGATTCGTAAAGCTTTTTAAGAGAGGAATTTGAGTCGTGTGAATCAATTCTATTGTTATCTTTAGTTTTTCTAGTTAGAATCTGCCTCTAGAAGTTCTTAAGAGCTACCTTAGAGAGGTGTAAAATATTTTCTTGTCTTTTATTAATATAATGCATTTTTTCCCTTTTAGTTAGGGCTTTGTATATTTTTATCTTGTCAATTTTAAGAGACTCATTAATAGCTTCTTTCATTTCTCTCCTCACACTTTCGCTTCTTTATCATACCAAGGGTTGGTTTTGCTATTTCTTTTATTACTTGAAACTTCATTTTGAGAACTTGTTAATAGAATATGAGAGGGTTGTAGTAAAATTATGATAGAGGTATTCAATGTTGTCTATACTAGATAAATGAAGCAAATTTATTTTTAAGTCATTTAGAAAAAGTTCTTTTTTATTTCTATCAAAGATTAATTTCTTATGGCTATAAGGATTATCTTCTATAGGCTCTCTATGAATGACAAAATTGAGAGTTACAATTAAAGGTCTATGATGAGAGTCACGCTCGTGGTCGTTTAAGATGTCAAGATTTTTTATTTCGTTTTATAAAGGGATATCAGAAATAACATAGTCTACCACGCTGCTACCAAGCCCATGGATACAAGTCATCTGGCTATAATTGGGCCACTCCTTTAGATCGTTGCAAATTATGAAATCTTGAGCACTGCAGAGCTTGACTACCTCAGACCCAAACAATTCCCCCCCTAGATCTTCATAGCTTCTTTTGTACCGGCTAGTTATAGGAAGGTCTTCGTCTAACAAAAGAGGATTAGGGTTGGAATAACTGCTTAGAAGAATAGCTTGGTTGCTTGAAGTTTGAGCATTAAAGTCACCCATTAAGAGGATATTACCTTCATTCCTTAGGCTAAAAATATCATTCTCTAAACCATTCTAAGGACCATTTTTATCTAAATTGTTAATAGGGACAAAATAACATATTGCTATGTAGGTTTTTTATCATTAATGTGAGTAATCTCTATCCAAATATATTGGTTGTAAGGGCCTTTTTTATAAAGCCTAGCATGGGGGAGATGTTCTTCCTAATGTAACAAGCTATACCCCCAATGTCTGTACTATAGGAATCACTTATTCCAGGTTGACCACAGTACAAATCCATTTATGTCAGATAGTTCCAAGAAAGAATCCACAACACGTTGAATTGCTATTTATTACTATCTTTTTGGTTTCTATCTCTTATTATTGCCCATTTTCCTTCCTTCCTAGCTTTTTTAACCTTTTGAACCTCTTTTCATAATTCTGCTTGATCTTCTGGAATAAGATCTTCATTTATATATTAAAAATAAAATTTTATCCAATTTCAAAAATAAAATAGATTTATATTTTAATTTTAAAATTAATTTTTATTAAAAAAATATATTCAATCCTCTAATTATTTAAAAATATTTTAATTTTCTAAATCTATTTCAAGCCTTTACTTAAAACACTTTGAATGATTATTTTAAATAACTATGATTATTTTTTTTTTATGGAGGAAAATGCTTAACTAGGTTGAACCTACAGTCAGCCCTTGAAATTTACTACGGTTACTTAAATCTCTACACATTAAATATACAACTATTGTTTCATTTTTAAGTCAGCTGAGATATTTGCACATTAAATTTACATTTTTTTTTAACTCTCCCCTAAATTTTAATTTGTTGGCCGTAAAGTATGTCTATTTTGTCTGTCATTATTGACGTTTAATATATATATATATATATATTCCGTGCAAGGCGTTGTTTTAACGTACTGACCACTTCATTGTTTCACGCGTTCAAGATACAAGTCAATACATTCAGTCAATGACTCTCGGATGTTGAATAAATAACCCTTCCGAATGCCCACCACAACCACGGAAGTGTCCATACAGGCGACTACCACACAAGCCCATACACACAGTCAACAACTCTCGGAGTTATAAGACTTCCGAACAGCATACGCAGTGAACAACTAGGCTTTATGTTTTATATAACACTTACAACAATCTCGAATAATAAGCTTTCCGATCTCCAGCTAGAACTGTGCAACACTTCTTAAAAATTTGTGAAACAATGGCCAAAATTTGTTGGATACCGCCTGCAGTGGGCGTGCTCTTCAGTTTATTGGCTCTTACTACTGCTCAACCACCAGGTATGTTATGGAGCATTCCAAGTTCAAGTATGTTATGTTATGTTGAGTGTTATCATTTGATATATGGTTCTATAGCACTCATCCATCTTCCATTTTCAATATTTGCTGGACAAAATATTGTTTTGTTAATAATTTTCTGGCGATGTGGCAGGATTTCTGAGTATCAAATGTGGAGGTAAAACAAATCACTCTGACGAAAACAATATAAAATGGATTACTGACGCCGATTACATAGACGTCGGTGAGACAGCAGTTATAGGGAACCTTACAGATGAAGCCCTAGGTTCTTCTTTGGATAGTCTACGCTTCTTTCCAAAGCCTCTTAACAAATCTTGCTATCAGTTACCTGTGCTAGGCAACGTGCCTTACCTCTTAAGACTCTGGTTTGCCATTGGAAATTACAATGGATTCCAAAGTGCACCGGTCTTCGCTTACTCTTTTGAGACAGTAGATATGTTAGCTACGGAAAACATCACAGTAGATAAAATTTATTATGATGAAAGAATTTTTGTAACTTCAGGCACAGTGATGTATGTTTGCTTGATCAGAACCTCCGAGAACGATGATCCCTTTATCACTAGTATCGAGTTGAGACCCCTCCGACATGGCATGTATGCACACGCTAAAACAGGAACAATGCTCTTTTCACAATTTAGAACTGATGCTGGTGGACAGTATTCGATGGTTAGGTGAACACTTTGAACTTTAAATATTTATCTACGGAAATCTAAGCCTCATAATTAACGAGCTACTGGTGTTGATATTCTTTGTAATCCGTTTTCCTATTATTTGTAAATTTGTATCTTTGCACGGTAATCTAGAATTATATGTGTACAGAGTATAGCACATAGCTAACACAATTTTCATATGTGAGAGGCAGTTTTCATTCAGTAGCGTGCAGCAGTGGGGATAATTTTTGTTAATGATTTAGCTGAATAATTTTATATGGTAAATTATGCAGGTATCCCGACGACCAGTTCGACCGCATTTGGAGAACAGATTTATCTATACATGTTACAGATTATCATCTTCTAGAGTCTATAAGTTCTGACAACCTGATTTCAACGGACAATACCACAGAGCTTCCTCCACTCCTTGTCATGCAAACGGCGTGGCTTGTCAACAGCTACGATGGCTTTCAATTCTCCCTACCATCATACGAAGGGACCAAAGCATTACTGGTGTTGTATTTTGCAGAGCTCTGGACGCTGAACTTGTCTGAAACGAGATCTTTCAATTTCTCGATAAATGGGGAAGCAATATCAGAAGCTATTACTCCAAATTATTCTGCCCTCGAACTGACATTCGTGTCTAATGAATCAGTTTACTTCATAATTCAGAGGACCGCTAACTCAACTTATTTTCCTATAATCAACGCATATGAGTATTACGCGATAATTAATACGGATCCGGCAACATATTCGCAAGATAGTAAGTGCCCTCTTAATCTTACAATACTCAAGTTGCACATCATTCAATGCCTAAACGACTAGTTCTCAAATTGCAGTTCACGCTCTTGACTCTATCAAAAGGAGTTTTGACATAAAAGATTGGATCTCCGATCCTTGCTATGCCATCCCTTGGAAAGGACTCTGCTGTGATAACAGCTCCTCTGTCGTTAGGATTTCAGAAATGTGAGTTTAATTCTTTAATTTGCTTACAGTTGATTTGACAGTGGAGATTATAGTAGCTGACGATAATAATATTCTTGTTGCCAGAGATTTGTCGGGAAGGAATATTACAGCATCAGTTCCTAATGATATTGTCCAGTTGACTGGATTAGTTAATGTGTAAGCAAATTTCTGTGTAACCTAAGTAGTTCTTCCAAGAAATTGCCTGAAAGTTTAAAATACCAATGGTGATTATAAAATGTGAATGTTTGTTCCCATTGCGACGAGTTTTGTAGTGAAATTAGTAATACAGTATGTTTGGAAGGTTTCCGAATAGCCTGAATGTGTGAAATGTATGAAAAATTTATAAGCCTCAATGTCTGAACATAAAATTTGTTGGTCCGGGTTGTGAAGGGAGCATAGTTCGTACTAGAACCCATAATCATTCATTTACGTTAAAATGAGCAGGTCACTTGACAATAATCATTTGATTGGATCATTGCCAAATTTCTCCAAATTAAGCATGTTGGAGAGATTGTAAGTATCGTCTCAACATAAATTTTTCATTTAGTCCCTTTTCAGTATTTTCCTCGTGTATTTTCACAAGACCAAAATCAACTTTTGTTGTTATGCAGATACCTGCAAAACAACAACTTGAGCGGTACTGTTCCAGAATGGCTGTCTCAACTGAAAAACCTTAAAGAGCTGTACGTCTTCCTCTCTTCTCCTTTTTCGATACCTGTTCTAAATGGAATTAGCTAATACGTCAATGTTTTTGAATTTATTGCCACAGAAATATAGAGAACAATAATTTCAGCGGTGTCATTCCTGCGCAACTTCTCCTCAATTGTTCGTTGAACTTCAAGTAATCATATGCTATTTTATATAGGTTATGTCGGATTCAAATCCCATTTTAAAATTTCGAGGTTCAGATTTTCATATTTCCTACAATAGAAATACCACATATATTAATAATCAATCGAATTAAATCTCTAGTTATCTTACTGCTTCATGTTCATGGAAAAAATCTTTCCTCGGTGTGTTGCAGATACTTTGGAAACCCCCACCTACGTATGGACAAGAGGAAATGTACTCTACAGAATTCAAATAAAAATAGATTGAAGGTTGTCCTCGGAATAACGCTCAGCGGAATTCTAATCATCGTTTTAGCGTTAATAGTCGGTTTTGTTGTGTATCGCAAAAGAATCAGAAGAAAAGAAGAGGGGGTAACCACGCGAAGCAGTGGGGTGGAAATGGAACCAAGACGTTTGTTGTACCAAGGTCACGAGATAATATTTAAAATATGATACCTAAATGAAACTAGCTTAGAAATAGTCTGCTTTTACTGCTACTAACTTCACCTGCTACGAATGAATTGTAGACTATTCAATAATTGCGGTGCCGAATCCAACAAAATCCCATGCCTTCACTCTAGAAGAAATGGTAGCTGCTACACAGACCTTCAGTCGGGAGATTGGACGAGGGGGATTTGGATCGGTGTTCTTTGGTAAATTGCCAGATGGAAAGGATATAGCAGTCAAAGTGCTGTCATTGTTCTCCCACCAAGGAGTTCATGAGTTCTTGAATGAGGTAATTCTCATTTATTACCACCTAATTCGGTTCAATTTGGGTCCAATTTAAGAATCTGTAACCACGAGCAGTTTTGGTTGCACTGAAAAGTAGTATATATACTGTTAAATTTATGTTAGTGGCTTGACTTGATGAACAGGTTGATCTTCTTTCGAAAATCAATCACAGGAATTTGGTACCTTTGCTGGGTTACTGTAACGAAACCAGAGAAGTTATGCTTATTTACGAGTACATGTCAGGAGGGTCCCTGAGGGACCACCTTTACGGTAAACTATATTGCAGAGAGATATGTTTGTTACAATTGATATAATAGCCAAGGTAACCAACTCGTATTTGGTTCTTGTATTTTCTTTTAGGACCTCTTGCAGAAAAATCCAGTCTAAATTGGAAGACAAGGCTTAAAATAGCTTTAGATGCAGCCCAAGGTAACCGTTCCTTTAAATCACTTTGATGTAAAGCAGCATTTTTATGAACTAAACGCTAGTTGTTTTAAGAATTGATCACAGGGAAATATTAGTTGATTTCTACTATCTTAGAGGTGACAAATTATATACAATTAACATGTGATTTCTATTTAAAGGACTGGAATATCTACATGTCGGTTCCACTCCAAAGATAATTCATAGAGACATCAAAACCGCCAACATACTTCTCGACAGCAGGATGAATGGAAAACTGGCGGATTTCGGTCTTTCGAGGGTGACAATTGATGGAGAGGCTACCCATGTCACCACTGCAGTTAAGGGAACGGCAGGATACCTCGATCCAGAGTATATCCCATACCTACAAATTGAGTTACAGCTTTGCAATATAATTGATTTCAAATGAGTCGGAATGTTTTAGGTTATAATGAGTTTATTTAATTATTTTTATATTTGAAAGTGTTGAGTAACTTGAGTTTTGAGATGGGTGATTTTCTTGTAAATCTTAATTATTGAATGTGAAGTGATGATTGACACTATATAATTTATTTTAGTAGTTTCAATATCATTTATATAATTTATTTAATTAGTTTCAATGTTATTTTTGTTGATATTAGTTTGTATACATTTAATATAATATTAAAATATATAATAATTAAATTTATGTTAAATAATAAATATATATGAAATATATTAAATTAAAGTTATAAAAAAAATTGAATATTTGAAGGTAGATAATTTACACAATTAATTTTATCCTTTATTTATATCATACTTATTAACTTTCTGAATGTATGTGGAAAAATGCTTGCTCAGGTATTACAGCACTCAAATGTTAACAGAGAAAAGTGATGTGTATAGCTTTGGAGTTGTTTTGTTAGAGATCATATGCGGCAGACCACCTATAGATCTGAAACTCCCTGTGCATGAGCTAAACATCGTCAGATGGGTAAGGAAAAGTACTATCAATCTTCAAACATATAAATATTTAGTGTTACATCTTCTGCTAGATGGGTAATAATTCATGTTCTGCTCGATGGGTAACAGTAATTATTGGGATAATTACAGGTGACGCCGTATGTAATGGAGATGGATGAAAATGGTGGAAAAATAAGAGAAATCATAGACAAGAGGTTGGGCGGCAGTTACAACATGAAATCGATGGGTGGAGTTATGAAAGTGGCTATGAGATGTGTTCAACTTGAACCGTCTTGTAGGCCCAGCGTGAGTGAGGTTGTGGCGGAGCTTAAGGAGGCTATTAATGATGAGGATATTTCTGGTTTTTCAATTTCAGAGGAGACTGCTATCGAAAGTGATATTACTTCGTTGGCCTGGCCAGTCCGCTCATCGTTGGAAATGAGTGAACCCAAAGCAATGGAGTGGAGCGATAATAGCTCCAATATTCCAAAAGTAGGAAGATAAGCTGAGACATTGTGGATATCGATTGAATGGAGAGGTTACAGCATATGAAGTTGGGCCGTTTACATGTTAATATTTTCCGAACAGATGTAAGGCACTCGTTGTCAGAATGAAACTTATCATTTTGTATGATTTCTTATTTTCGAAAGCTTTTGACCTTTCATATTTCCAAACGTATTAGACTGTTCTGTAATTTAGTTGGTATACATATTTTGAGTTTTTAATTTTCAAAATTCAATATATATATATATGTATATTTTTTTTTCATTTACCTTTTAAATATCTATCAAGCCGAATCGTTGCTTATACGTAATGAAAGTGTTTTCGGAAGCAAGGCAATAACCAGCAGGAGTGGCATAAACATATCAAATTTAAATTACATCTTTTCATAATTTAGTGTATTTAATTTTTTGAAGTTATTACAATACTCTGCGAAAATCAAAACCAACTTTTTTCCATCTAACCTCTATCGTGATACAAATAAAATCTCACCATCTAAGCAGAGGAAATCTACCCATCTTGATTTCATCTATTTTTATATTTTTAAATTTATTAATTTATTTATTACATAAATTTTATTAATTTTTTAATTAATAAGCATCTTTTCACGAAACTTATTAATATTTAATAAATAATATTATAGAGTAAATTTTTTAGTTAAGATTTAAATAAAAAACCTTATTATATCTTTAAAAAAAACATATTGTTGAGTTAAGATTTAAATAAAAAACCTTATTATCTCTGCAAAACATATTTACATGTTTGCGTAATATCCTCCACCAAATAACCTACACCACGGAACTGTTATCGAATAATATACTCCACCAAATAACCTACACCACGGAACTGTTATCGAATAATATACTCCACCAAATAACCTACACCACGAACTGTTATCGAATAATCTTACATATTAGATATTATGAATTTGTTTGAATATATCTTTGCGATCGTTAAAGAAGCGTGTCATGGATTAATAGTGGGCACGAAGATTCATGAGCGTTGTAAAAAGAAAATTGCAAGATGGGAGCCAGAATCACTTTACTCAGGCATTTAAATTGCAAATAGCATTCTCATAAAAAAAAATCATAGAATAATTCAAAAATTTTGGTAAAATTATGAAAAATTCTGGCAAAGATTTTTGAAAATTTGGATTACAGTGGTTAAATTTCAGTATTTTGGGTGTGTGAAGATTTTTGATGGTGCTGAATCCATTTCCACCATCAAAAATACAATTCAAATACTCCAACTACCTGATTTTTTGATTTTTTTTACTAGATTCCAGCAAATGTATTGTGTCTTTCAACAAGCACTGTGAAATATGAAATAGAATAGATTAAAGCATTGAAAGTAGTTGTTTGCATATGAAATAGAATATACTAATCTTCCCTAGCCTTGTAAAAAGAAAATTGCAGGATGAGAACTAGAATCACTTTAGTAAACTATTTGTTTGTATATGAAATATGAAATAGAATGAATTAAAGCATTGGAAATAGTTGTTTTCATATGAAATAGAATAAACTAAATTGTGAGGTTTTTCTTTTTTTTAAATATAAATGTGTTGTATAATTCTTATTTTAAAATATTTTTAACTAGCAATTGCACCATATGTTGCAACTTGGAAAAGTTGTAAAGCGATAACATAGGAAATAAAACACATTGCAAAGTCCACACACATAGTGGTAGCCATTATTTTCTATGCTAATTTCTTAGTTGAAGTTACTTGTAACTTTGATGGTAAACATGACTCTATATCCACTTTGTTTTTTTACACTCTAAAATAAATTTGCACCGAAAAAAAAAATTAAGTGTTCAAATTAAATCTGTGATTAACATAAATCTATACTAAATAGAAACCTTAACATCACAAAGAGATATCACACTTTCCATTATAGTTTGGTGGGTGCTTTATTTAAGAACACTTCACATAGTAGCTCTAACAGTTCCTGCGAATTTTCTTGCATAGCCAAAGAGCCAAATGATTTGTCTAGTTGCGTATTTGTGAGTCCACGACATCCTAGCCGCTTAGAAACTCCAGCTTCATCGCTTTACTAATAACTTAGACAACAATCACTGGAATCCTAGCCTTCTAAAATATCCAGCTTCGTTACTTTGATAATAACTTAGACAACAATTACTGGAATGTCTCCACCAGTAGACTTTACCAACATCGTTGGTGTGGCCAAGAATGTTGGCATAGTGTCACCGGCCATGATTACATTCACATATCCCCCCATTTTATCGCTAGAGCATATCATAACAATGAAATCATTCTTCTGTGTGTTCCCATTCCATTCCCCAACCCTTCGCACACTCTGGCTTCTAATTTCCTAGATGAGACGAGATTTCTTTGGGTTGGAGAAAGTCAGAATAACAAGAGCAATTTCTACCAACAATATCATGGCAAGGATTTCTCTGTTGTTTTCCTTTAGTGTAGTGGTAGCCTTCTCACAAGTCACTCCAATCCAAACTTCTCAACGTATACGTTGAGGAAGTTACCATCTCCTGTATATATAAAACAGGGCATGCTTTTAACTCTGAGAATGATTGTTTGAACAAAATTACAAACCAGGAGATGAGATTCTTTGCAGGATGATCAAACACAACATCCATAAGAAAAACTATTCACAGTACTTAAACACCAAGTATAGAATCTTTAGCATAGTTGTTTACAGGGTCTGATTTTGATGTTGTGATTACTGCATCTGCTCATGACCATGAGTTTGAGAATTGAAATCATAACCAATTATTGGCAGTGAATTGAGCTTTGAGTGGCCTTGTTTTGTCTCTTCAGTTTAACACATCATTTTGAATAGGAGTCAAATGAATATGTACTTGCAGAGGTGAAGAGGTCGATGTGAAAATATTGCCGAAAAGACCAGCCCCTCCTCGATTTGGGAGGAAACTTACTGAGGCTTGAAAGGTCTGTTATTTTCCCCTCTAGTGATTCAGTGCATTTTTATCAAATTGAGTTTTACCAAAACTGCCATCCAAGCGAAACCAGATTCATTTTATTTTGTAGTAAGCAGGTTAGCCTTTCTATCATATCCTTGCTAATTATCTTGTAATCGAAAATTTTAGTTGTTCCAGCCTAATGGGGTCACTTTCAAGACCCTGCCCTGTTTTTCAACAGGGCTCTATCTATGTAGGGAATTGGAGTCTGAGCCATTGATATGTAATTTCTATTCAAAAAGATAGAGTTTCTTTAGCATAGTTATTTACAGGGTCTGATTTTGATGTTGTGATTACTGCATCTGCTCCTGACCATGATTTTGAGAATTTAAATATATGTTAATTATATTGATAATTTTATTACTCTAATATTTTTTTATTATATATTAAATAAATTTAACTGAAATATATATTAAAAAATCACCAAACCATAGAACAATTAAATTATGGCCTTGACTTTGTCTAGACCATGTAAAGAAAATAAAATTTAATCCCGTGTTAGGACCTGATGATAATGATGCCATGAAAGTTGTGGAATATGGTTGGGGTTTTGCAATAGCACCCAAGAAAATTTGTGTAGAGGACATTATCTGCAGAATTGAAAATGTCGACGAAATAGGTCTAGATTGTTGCCTCACGTTGCGGGTGCAATCCTTCCAAATAGGAATATCAGCCAACATCAACACGTAGGAGATTACCGAAAGTGAAAATATCTTTTGACAAAGAAAGGAAGCACTACTACAAGTTAAAGTGTTTTAAGACATTAGTTTGAGACAAAACTCGTGTCTTGTTTTAACTTTATTTTTATTATTTTTATTTATTTTAATTAATATTTTACTCTTTGCTCTTTGGTTTCTCTAGCTACAAATAGGTACCAATTCCCGCCACACTCTTTATTCACAAAGCTCCCTCTGAAACATAGCGAGAGATATATATCACTCATATTTTTCCTCAACCCTCTCTCTAGAATTTGACACTAAAACCTTGCCCAATTTGAAAGTGAATCCCTTCCTCGACGAAAGCTACAATAAATATGAGAATTTAAGCCCTTTGAGTTTCATATATAGATGGATTTCTTTTTGTGTTCTTTCTATGCTCCCTTACTCACTTAGTCAAATACCCAACTTAAAAAAAGAAATTAGTGCACATGAGAGGATGACAACTGGCTCCCTTTTCTTGGGATGAAGCTACACAGAACACGCTAAGAGTAAGACTATTACAACGATTGATGTTGTCTATGACATGAAGAGGAAAGAGAGCACTCTACATGGTTTTCGCGGTTAAATTTGTCTCTACAAATTTTCTCGTCCAAAGATATTTTTGCAATTATTTGTATTTTTTAAGGCATATATGGCATTGTTGCCACCGATATTTTTCCATTTCATCTTGAAGTGGTATGACCAAGTACATTAGATAAATTGTGAGGTCAAAAATGGCCCTCGTAAGGAATATTATAAATAATAGTGTAAAGAATAAAATAAGAGTAGATTAGCTCCTCAAGTTTTGGAAGGAAAAAAAAAAAAACTACTTTTCCAACTCGTATTTTCAACTTATCTTCCTACGATTTTACTCAAATTTTGAGTAGGAGCACTCGTTGGATGCTTAATTTAATTTTACATCCACGGAGTACCCATGTTGCAAACATTAAATGGACCATACTACACGAAAAATGTGAAATACATGTAAAAAATTCATGTATTTCACATTTTTCGTGTAGTAGGGTCCACCAAAGGTATGCAACATGGGTACTCCTTAGATGAAAAGTGGAATTCTGCATCCAACGAGTGCCTACACTCAAAATTTGAGTAAAAAAATAAATGTATCAACTGAAAATACAAGTTGAAAAAATAGTTTAATTTTTTTATTTTTTATTTTTTACCTTTTTACTCCAAAAATGTTGAATCATCCACCATGGTTAACATCATCATATGGAATTTTATTGGTTCTTATAAATTTTATTTTTGTTGTATTGTTTTGAAACCCATTTTTTACCTCAAAATTCCTCTAACGCGCCCATATCTCCGTTTTAGCATCGATTTGGTATTTTGTTCTCTCGAAATTTTTGCAATCTTGGTCTAGGGTTTACAATTTTTTATTCTCTAATAAAAAAATGGTTATGCTAGGGCCAAGTATGAATTTTATTTCATCATGTGGCCATGACCTCTAGTTGTTTGTGACAAGTATATTCATCATTTTTCTTTCTAAGTATACCAGCATTTGTTTGAACTATCAAGGGCTTTGCCAGAAATTTTTTTAAGCTTCTTTGATTTTTGTGTGTTGTTCATTTCAAATATCGAGTTTCATTGAGAGACACAAAATGCATGTGATTTCATCGCATTGTTTTTTGGGGTGGTGTGGGAAAATATACTCTCGCATTTCAATTATTTTATGCTTATGCAGCTTCTCATCCTGAAAGCAATGTCCTTATTATAGATACCATTAATTATTGCTTTCAATTTTTCTTTTTATATATAAATTTTCCTTTCCGATTCTCAAGGAGAGTTAGAGCTCTTATAGAAGGAATGTTCCTTAGAATCTAAGTTGTGCCAACTTTTCTAAACTAATCCAATTCAGAGCTTCAATTTCAGCATGAGATTTTAAGGGTTTTAGTTAACACATATTTTTTATTTATTGGGTGACCTAGTAATTAATTGTTTTTTTTATTGAGTAACCTAGTAGTTAGTTGTTGTATTTTGTTGCAGAGTGGAGATCTGTTAGGGATGTTGATGGGGGGTTTTATGGAAGGAGGGGACGAGAGACATTGAGAATCTTGATAGCCATTGCTAATGTGACCCAAATGTTTTTGAGAGCCCTTGGGGAAACCACTTTCACTTCTATAACATATGTCTTGAAGGTTGATAAGGAGAAGGAAGATGGATCCCATAATGTTCTTGTCAATGTTGTGGACAATATTCCTCTTACCAAAGTAAGCTATGTTGTTTCCTCATTGTTTTTACATTTTCTATCGGATGTTTCTTCCTTGGTTTTCCCATGGGTCAAACGTTTTAGGGTTTACAATCTACTTATGGGATTGTTGGCGTGAAAAAGAGGGTTTTTCTAAGAATATTCCACTCGAGAACTTCAATCCCGTGAAGAGCATAGACATTGAAGAATTCACTATCACATTGGAGCAAGTTAATGCCAAAATTCCAACTAATATGTGCCTCTTCTCTAGTGGTATTAACCTGGAGCATTAGATTATGTTTTTTGATACTTAGTGCCAAGATATCATGGCAGTGCCAAGATATCAAGTGAGTTTAATTTTACAAGTTGACCTGTTTTTAGATTTGGTATCCTTATTTATGATGGAGGACAGTTATTTAATCACTTTTTCTCTAGGCTATTTGTTGCAGTTTGTTCCAAAACATTGTTGAAATTTGGGAAGTGTTTATAGAAATTGATATGGGTTTACATGGTAAATTGTGGCCTATGCAACTATTGGTATAGGAATTTCCAATGTTTTAACATTTTCTTACATTCAAATAGGTCTGATTGGTATAGAGTGTTGATTTTTCTCGGTGATGTGTAGATGCTTCATGACTTGGACGAATCTCATACCCAGGTATTTTATGCTACAATTAATTTATCCATTCACTAACATAGAATCATATAATATGTACCTATGAGTTTGAAATTTTCATTTTCATTTTTATTAGTATAAAATATATTTAAATATAAAATTAAACCCTAGAACTCAAATATAAAGCTAGAGGAGTGTTAAAGATGCTTTGAGCCTATTTCCAATAAACACGAAATTATATAAACTGAATAACAATGGCAACAATAGTAGGAGAAACATATGGTATGGCAGAATTCAAGTATCAAGGTAGTTGTTCTCCAACATCCATTGTATGACTAGTTTTTGGATGCTCATATTTCATACTTGAGGATTGCAACTTCGATGGATTGAATTCTAAAAAAAGATGCTCAGTTAGCTCAACAACATCATGTTGTGGGCAAGTACCTAGTCGTAGGAAGAATCCAACTCTTGAGTAGAGAGGAGGAGGAGCTTAACAAGTTCCTGGTTATTAATTTCCACTCTTACATCCCTCAATATAATCAAAGTCTTTTGTGTATAGTTTTGCATTCCTAATCGTTGTCCTCTACAATTCTTTTCATGGTTGCCAAAAACTATATATAGACCTCAAACATTATTCATATTTCTATGTTCAATCGATTCTGAAAGCCCAATCCTTTGTTGTTTCTTGTTTTGAATCCATTATTTTCATGTTTCTAAATAAATGCATACCATAAAAATTTAGGTTTTCACAACTAAACGATGAATATTGGATAAATTACGGAAATATGAATAACTTTAAAATGGGTTTATAATAGATTTTTGGTAGATGCTTAGGAAAATTTGTGTTGTTTATTCAACCAAATATCTTGGATGATGAGACACCATAATTTCCCCACTCTACGTTGAGAGTTATTGAGCCCACTCAGCGCAAATTGTAATGTGATCGTATATTTCAGAAACACTACAGAAACATCATGTGAGACATATTTGACTGCGAAGGACATAAATGAATGACATAATGTTGGCGAGTTGCTTCCTTTCAAATTCCTATACGTCACATGGGAACCAACAAAATTGATCGATAACACCCCTCCATTAAGCATAATTTCAGGGTTTTTTCCAAGACTTGGATTTCAGATATGACTGACATAGTTCATACAATCAAGGGTATTATGCTTAAACTGTTGTAAACTTACGTTGGATCATGCAATTCGACGTTGGCTTCTCTAACTGATTGATTATTTGTTATCTATAATATGAACTTCAAGCTTCAAACAAGCTCAATCTTTCATTGTAGGGGCCAATTTTGTTCTTATCAAATAGTGGAGTTAGAGGCAAGCTAAAATTTCATGGTAAGAGCCTTGGAGATCATCCTTGAGTTGGGCCCTTCATTTGGGGATGGGACACAAAGGCGAGATATGACTGAAAGTTGAATCAATGGTGAGTGGATAGCCATGGATAAGGCTCATTGGACCCTTCCCTTTTCATAAGATGACACAACATCATTGCACCAACTCAGGGATGTAACATCAACATGGTGCCACAAATTTTGGGAAAAATAATGGAAGTCTCAAACATATCGAAAAGAGAAAGACAAGTTGTTGGATTTGAGGATGCAATCCCCAATTTTTATGCATAATTGTCGATATAGTTTTGTATGAAAAATTCCTTACATTTTTATAGATATCATTGTTATTTATACTAAGGTTTCAAACAAAATAATCATGCCTATGGAGTAACTGTATCAAATTCCATTTTACATAAATTGGAGAAAAAAGGTTAATTGGTCAAATAACTAATTGATTTTGTTATTTTAGATATTGATAATATCATAGCATAGTAAGAAAGGTGTATTTTCTATTAATTGTTAATATGATAGATGATTTCCCTATTTTATTTAGCTTTTAATTTATAGATGGATGATATTGATTCCATACTTCTTTAATAGTTTTTCATAATCCTTTTATACTAAGGTGAAAATAATGATTATGTTAATGATTGTAAAAATAATTATAGTAAAGTCCACTTCTTCTCTCTAGAGCACACTTTAAATGATTTTCCATTTTTTTCTATACATTAAAAATTTCAATATTATATTATAATGGTCTTTATTGAACACCGTGTTCAAAGATCTATACATTGAAAATCTCAATATTATGTTATAATGGTCTTTATTGTACACCCTGTTCAATCTTTGAGGTAACAAAATGCTTATTCATTTTTTATTATTACTATTTTTAATAATAGACAATGTTTTCTTAACATTATTAATAAAAAATATAATCTTTTAATCATTTTTTTCAATTCAAATAATAAATCTATAAATAAATAAACTTAAAATTCATTTTATAAATTCCACTCATTTTACTTTATCTTACATTGAAGAACACCAGCACACATCCAATCTTATGAAAACATATAATTAAGGTGACGGATATGTGTGGGGTATGTAAACGTACAAGGTAAACCAATAATTTTGAATTTTATTAGAAGCTATTACTAACCTTGCAAATATAATATATTTTTAAAGTGAGTGAGGAAAATTGAAAAATAAAAATATGTGTCGAGGTCCTCATGGAAGAAAAAAGAAATCGAAATTTCGTAGCAGTGTGGATGAGAACTGGCCTAGGAGCAAAGGTTGAAGAGACATTGAACATTTGATTTTTTTCACGCTGTCAAGTTTTTGTTTGGAATTGGGGACATCAATTTTCATCACATTTTGTCCTGAAATCATGGTTAAATATATAAATAAATTTAATATTATGAACAAATTTTAAAACATTTTAACGCATTAAATTTGTAATTCCAATAGAGTTACAAAAAAACAAAAACAATTACAATACAATTACAATACGCCATTGACTTCAGTAAAGAAAATAGCATTCCTCCCTTATGCAGACCACGTGTTAGATGACAATGATGCCATGATAGGTCTGGAACATGGCCCTCGTTTTGCAATAGCACTCACGATAATCGTGAGGAGGACTTTAAGCCCTTACAGAATACGTCAAGATTGCTGGTCGTGTGGAGGACGTTAAGCCCTTACAGATCAGGTCAAGATTGCTGGGGCGTGCAATCCCGCCAAATAGGAATATCTGCCAACGCCAACGCATAGGAGATTACCGAAAGTGAAAACCAATAATTTTGAACAATTAGAACCATCTCTAAATATGAGTGGTTGTTATAAGAGGCTTACAAATCTAATATCTGATTGAGGGGTAAACCTTCCCATCAATACTCTTTCAAATTTACCATTAGTATCATTCCGTTGGATCCACTAAGTTGGTTAGTAAAAAAGTGCATTATTTGTAACCAAGAGTATAACTTTGACATATACTCCCATTTAATCAGGTAGCTATAACGTAATTAGATAAACTTTTAATAATGACTCTTTTGAAGTGCCTATTATATCAAGTTTTATATTTATACTTATTTATCATTTAAATATTCTTATTATATATATTTTTATAAAAAATATTTTTCATTAAAAAATAATTTTATAATTTTTTTTAAGTGATATATATGTTTTTTTATAAGTGATATATATGATGGCTACACATTTTCACTAAAATATTTTATAATGAAGGTCGACGACCTTTTTTAATCAAAAAGGAGCAATGAGAAATCCTAAATATCCAAAAATATAGTTCTAGGAGATGAAATGCCAAAGGCTTTTGGGTCCCGATGGGGTAAGTTGGAACGTCAACTTCCAAAGGCCCTAACTTTGGCATATGATTTACATTTGGAACGCACGACTTGTTGGAAAATTCTATCTGAGGAGCACATTTTTCAATTATCAACAATGATGATAAGTTGACTCATTTCCCAAAAAGCATTGTTTAGGGCTTCAAAATGAATTCGTAAGTTTAGGACCTAAAAACTGTAGAAAATTTATCAAAATAAAAAAGTTGCATTTTTATCTAGTAGAATAGATGGGTTTCCACTGATATCCACCTAGATCCCCCCCCCTCTCCCTTAGGAAGCAATGGTATCCATTGTGTTGAGTGCCTTCATTAGATGGGGAAACTTTTATTGAACTTGGCCCCTAGTGAGCCACTTCCCTTACCACAGGAGCTGACCTAGTTTGAAAATTCAATACAAGTGGATCCTTTTCAAGCATGTACTCTTAATCTATGTGTCCACGATTTGATTAATTGTGGTCATTTAATCCAACTTGGGTTGAGCTATGTTGGTGTCAACTTCTCTATGATTGCTAATGTGTTCAACAATGGTGGAAAGTGTGGTTAAAGGTGGTTCACATTAAACACTAGGTGCAAGCCAAGGAAGGTGGAATACTAAGCTCAAAAGGATTGTCACCCACATCCTTGGTGATGGTGTAAGATCCATTACAAAGTATTCGAAGCTTCCAATGAACTCCCACAAGGCGCTCCTTCTACAAATTAAACCAAACCTTGTCTCCCACTTGAAACTTGTGTGGCACTCAGTGATGATCATGGCGTTGTTTGTACATAATTTTGGTTTTTTTCAAGATATCATGGACCTCCTAGCGGATGTCCTGAATTCATTCAATAAAATTTGTTGGTTTATTAACTTCATATTGAACATGTGCATATTTTTCGTATGTAGTTGCAAGGGGTAGTGAGAAATCAATGGGACCCAATGGTTGAAATCTCAAGCCCACCTGAAAGCAGTTATGGCCAGTTGAACTATGGAGAGCTCTATTGTAAATGTGTTGAACATAGGCGAGACTCTCATCCTATGTGCATGAATTCTTAGAGTTGTACATGCACAAAATGTAGACCATCATCCTATTAATGACCTCTATAAAGCCATCAATATGTGGGTGGAAGGAGATTTATTTGATGATATTGGTGTCCAACAATGACCAAAGGATTGACTAGAATGAATTTAGGAACCCACTATCCCGATCTGATATGATGGTCCATGGGATACCAAAATGTACCCACACTCGTTCAAAGAAGACCTTGGTAGCGGCTTATGTTGCAATATTTCTCTTGCAAGCAGTCAAAATGGCCATCTTAAAAAACAAAATTCAACTACCACAAACACACAGTCATTACCATGCTTAGTAGAAGGAAGGCCAAACATATAGTCCACCGAGATGGATTTCCAAGGCCAATTAGGAGTAGGAAGAGTGGCATACATGTCTTTCTTCTTAACGGTTGGTTTGGAAATGGTGTACGACCTGATATACTTACCAACATCATGTTGAATTTTCATCCAATAAAAGTACTTTTGTAATACTTCCGTTATCGTTTCCACACCAAAGTGTCGTACTTTCTACCTATAATGTGCTTCCCAATTCCACTTGGCATGCTCACTTGAAGGAACACAAAGGTTTTTCTGGTAGCACAACAATGCATCTTGGAGGTGGAAGTTTAGAAATTTCTTGTCTACCATCAACATCTAACATGTGGAATCAAATTATAAGTCATTGTTTTATAATTTTGTCCACGTAGAGGGCTTGTGCCCACAATAATTAAGAATTTTGGTTAGCGCCAGAACTAGGGGTTGACTGATGAAGTATGTGAAATGATTGGTGTGACCCTTCTTGTATTTGATGTTCAAATGGAATCACTACAGGTATGCAAACTATTCTCGGTGGATATTTTTTTGGAGCTTCCCCTATGTCTGCAAAAATGTAAGAGGCCTACAATCCATGTGGATGATCATCTCCTTCCATAGAATATAATTTTTCCATTGTTGGGAAGCCTATGTGATGAAATACATCTCCTTATCATAGGTGGGTATCTATGGACAGTATCAGAGAGTGTTTCACTGTGATAGGCCAATGTTTTTCCTTCCTAATTGAGGATTGCACCAATATCATAATCAAAGGCATTTGTCTCAATCTCAAATGGTTGTTGCAGATCTGGCATAGTGAGGACTAGTATAGAGAAAACATATTGTTTCATTTCATCAAATGCCTTCAGTTGTATAGAACATTTTTTTTCCTTTTTCTCCACCCTTGGTCAATTGACTCAAGGTCCCAATAATATAATAGAACCGTAACATGAATCTCTAGTCAAAGTTAGAAAGACTCGAAAAGTTGTAAATCACTATTAGAGTCGTCGGGATTGAACAATATCAAATGACATGGACCTTAGTTGAGTCTACATGCACATATGGCTCATCGATAATGTAGGCTATGTATTAAACCTTATCCATGCTAAAGAAGCATTTTTACAAGTTATCACATAAATTGTTCTACCACAAAGTGTTAAGAACTTATTGAACATGTTGTAAGTGTTCTTCCAAAATCTTATTGAAGTTGAGGATATCATCCATACATACAACCGCAAAAGATTTACTCAGACGCTGCAAGCTATTTTCCATCAGCCTCATGAATTTTTTTTTGGGATTCATCAACCCAAAATGCATGATCAAATATTTTAAAATACCCTCATTGGAATTTAAAGTAGCTGTCCACACATGAGTTGGTTCTATTGGGAATTGGTGGTAGTGAGACTTCAAATCAATGTTACTGAAGTACTTGGTCCTCTTGATCTGGTCAAGAAGGTCGTCAATTAGGGGAATACGTACCAATTCCTAACTGTGACTTTTTTAAGGGCCCTATAATCAATGCATAGTAACTAGGTCCCATATTTATTTTGTATGAGTACAACTGGGTTTTCACAAGGTGAGGAACTTGATCAAATATTTCATTTTTGGGGTATACCTTATATTTATCGCTTGATTTCTTGATTTTCAAAAAGAGAGCCATGGTATATTGGTCCAATGGGTAGAGGTGCATCAAGGTTTGGATCAATTGCGTGTTTCACATGACATTACAGAGGTACCCCAGTGTCTGAGGATAAGATGCCTTTGTATTCTTTCATGATATTATTCACTTTCCTATAATGCATGGAGGATCCAGGTGTGGAGGATCCATGTGTGGAGGCCATGGATATGGCCACAATCTTCTCCTTACTTAGAAAGTGAATTAGGAAGAAGGTAAATTTCCCAATATTGAAGATGAGCTTACAACATTGTTTAGCAGAGATAAAAGAAATGGATGTAGACAAGGCTAACTTTGGTATCATGTATAATTGTATTCCCAAAGTAATAATAACACTATAAGGTCTAGACTGATATATAGAACGACACTTCCACAAGTATGGTTGGCCTAAAAAAATGTCAAAAACTTCAAGGGGACCAACATCACACAATACCTCATCCTAGAAAGGCTTGATGTTGTAGGGTAGGTGGGACTATTGGCTATGAAAATATCTTTCCCTTAGTGTATCCACCAATGGTGTATGGCTACATGCGTGGTGTTGTTGGAAGGCCCAAATGCTTAACAACATTTGCTAAAATTAGGCTTTTTTGACTCCCACTATCGATAACTAAACACACTGGAAAAACGTTCTATATTTGTGAGTGAAATAGGCACTCACCTTACTCCAAATTTTTGGGCTCACTTTTTTGGACTCGGTGGTGCCAACAATGGGACTACGCTTCGCATCAATGATTTGTTTTCCCTCTTCTAGGCCTGATTTAGAGTCGTAGCCTATATATGCCTATAAGGACTTTAGCTTTACCACCAATGATAGCCTTGTGTGATATTCATTGGTGTTATGAGAGGGGTTCTTGTGGAACTTGCACCACTTTCTCGTATCTTTCTTCACCTTCCCATTTCCATTTTTTATTTGTCTATTAAGTCGATTTTACTAGGTTGGTCCACCGTGGATCTGTAATTTGTTGTATGATTTGGGAGATGTTATTTCCATGCTTCTACTATGGAGGATTCATAGATCCAAATTATTGCTTCTTCTATTTACATATTTTCATTATTTCGATAGCATATTGGCATGTTGCACCAAGTAAGGAGATGTCCAAGAACAACAATTTTGTGTGGATATATCTGTGTAAAAAAATACAGTAGTTAAGCAATATATGTCCCTTAGAGTCTTTGATACCTAGCTTAGTGTGCAAGATATGAAATATATTTGTGAACTCTGCCACTTCTTGTTCGCTTTCATGTTTTAATGCAGTCTATAACATACAAACTTTCTTTGTAGCTTCTAATAGGATAATATTGTTCCTTAAAAACATCCTTAAAGGATTCCCAAGTGGATGTGACTGAAAAAAGTACAACTCTCTACTCATATTAAGTTTCGAACAAATCCTTGTTATGGGGGGCGGCCTTAAGGATTGAAAAGGTAATATTTTCTCTATTGTAAAAATTATGGACTGAAAAATACATTTCTAGCATATTTAACCATTTATATAGAGCATCCACATCTATCTCCCCTTCAAATATAGGAATATAAAAATTAACTTGTACCTTAAAGGGGATGGTGCCTCTAAAGTGGCCACTAGATGAATATGCATCACCTGTTAGCATCTGTCGAAGGATCTGGGAAAATTTGTCCATCATTTCATTATTTTGTCACTCAAGGGCTTCTTTGAGCAAGAATTTAATAGGACATCATTCTCCCTCGTCTTTATTTTCTTCCACCATGGGAGACCATCAGGGTCCATGCAGATGGTCATGAAAGTGCTCAAGAAATTTGAGTCTCAAATCCTTATACACTGACATCATTGGGGACATGTATAGAAAAATGGATAAAGAGAAAATTGATTTGTTACCACTAATATTAATTTATGAAGGGAATGAAATGATATACATATTTATAATGAAGACACAAAGATATAGTGAAACTTGAATTCTATTAATAAAAGGAAATTGTTGAAACTATATAATGGAAAATGAATACAAACTAGCTCGAATGGTGCTAGCTTATCTTTGAGAAGAGATGTGATGGTTACACACCTTTTCCAAACTGACTAAATGAGGCTCGAAGGCATTTTTATCATAAAGAAGCAATGAGAAACCTTAAACATCCAAAAACCTCACCCTAAGGTGTGTAGTTAGTTTTGGAAAAGGCGTGTAATAGGGAAAATTTGGAAGTGGAAAATTATAGCTAGACTGGACCCCAGACACATGCCTACCGACTCATCACCCTCCCACGCTCGAGCGATAATGGTCCTCGGGGCAGGTGATCCTACGAGAGAGGAGATTATTTTTAAGCGTGCAACGGATGTGAGATATTTCATTGGGAATTCACGGGTGATGGTGAAGGTTGGTGCTTTGGCTTTCATAGACGAGCAGAAGATGGCCCTCAAGCCTTGGCTTGAGCTTCGCTGATAGGAGACGAGGTGGGTGAAATTGCAGTCGGGAAACTGTGGCTGGAGTTTGAACGTTGGGAGCAATCCTGGCAACACAAAGAGCACGCTGCACCAGGAGACAAGCGAAGGTGGCGAGGGTGATTCCTCATTGGAGGGAGTTCCTCCTAATGGGTGGTTTTGGTGTTCATCCCGGGTGACAGAAGACAGTCAGTGGACTGCGCAAGAAGGGTCCTTCCCTAGCCAGGCCCCAGGGTGGTTTTTCCTTGGGCTAACTGAGCACGTTGGCTATCGTGTGATTAGAATCTGTGGGTGGTGGAAAATTCACACCTTATCTGAGGGAGATGTTACAGCTGGGGGTGGTATTATGTCTCTCCTCCACGTCACTCGAGAGGTGTTCAATGATAAACTTCGTTGAGGTTGCACGGAAGGTCCGGTGGTTCTAGGGGTTTTTGGACCCAAAGTGACTTGGCATTGTAGTCTAGCAAAGGGTGGGGGAGTGTTAGACGACTGCATGCTGCGAGAGCAAGGTCAGGCTCGACGGGGAGGTCTTGGACGTGGCATGGAAAATCGCCAGGTATCTAGGGACTCGAGTTCACACTTGGAATCTACTGAGAGTCAACATTCGATGGCAGCCATGGTAGTATCTCCGGCTTAGTCACCAGGATGAGGCTCCAACCACCCTTGAAGCAATTTCCGCCCAACTCCAGCAGATCCAGGTCAACGTGGACACTTTGCATGAACAAACTCCTAATGAACTTGTGGCCTACATTAATGCTATTCAAAACCTGCAGAATGAGACCCTCAAAGCTTTGGAGAGTCTACGTCATCTTCTAAGGCACTCTCACGACCACCTCCAAGGTTTATAGGCCCAAGTGGAGCATATTAACTACCACATGCACAATCAGGGACACATCTTCGTGGCTCCTCCGGTAGGTCCACCGCACCCTCCTCCATGATGAAAATTTTGTTTTGGTTTTTTTGTAATTTTGTGCAGACAATAACCAAGAACATCATATGCCTTGGCAATCACCTAAGTCTTTCTAGGCAATACATACCTTCCGGGTTGCCTAAATGTAATACATTTATGTTGGCTTCTACTGTAAATTTTAATAGGATAATATAAACTAGACTTTGACTGACAAAAAAAAATATGGTAAGGCTATATTACCTCATCAAGAATTTTTTAAATACAAAATTAGAAAACTAAAAGTAAACGAATGTGTCAAATTAAAATAAAAATCATTTCCCACTAGGATCACTAAAAGTTACTCAAGAATGAGGGTTGGGAATGCATTTTACTAAACTAGTCAAATTCAGTTACAAATTGAGAAATACAAATTTTGAAAATACTTCTGCAAACAACTTAGAATGATTTTCAGAATTGTGAAGGAGTTTTTTTTCAGATACATATATACCTCCAGGTATATGCTCTTATGTTTTAAAAAATGCCTCTATAAATATCACGATTGACACTTTCTAAGCCCATTTTTATAGTTATCGGACAAATCTATAAAGTTATGGACATCATGCAAATGTTCTAAGACAAATTTTGGACTTGTCTACGACCATGGGAGGAGGAATCATATTATCTACAACTAAAAACACCTAAAAAAACCCTAGGATATGACTGAGGCTTCCATTTTGATCAACTAAAGAAGCATTTCACATTTAGAAGGTAACCTTGTAGTTTATTTAAACAACAAGATTTTTTAGATCCAAAATTAGAAAACTAAATTTAAGCGAATGTTTTAATTAAAAGAAAAATCATTTCCTAAAAAGGTGGGCTAAAAAGGTGTTTGTTGAGAAAAAACACTTATGGGTTGTCTTGTATTCATGGCAATGTCCCCTTAGTTTAATAAAAATGCAAGGCATCCCCTATTATGAAATTATTATTGTAAATCAATTTGGAAATGAGATAGGTACACATATTGAGTAAGAAGATTCTTTTGTTGGTTTTTTATAACCTTTTCTCATCTATCACACTAGATATATGAAAAATGAACTTTTAACAATTTTTACCATGATAAACATTTGGTTTAAAATACAAGCCATGAAAATACAAATGCATGGAGAGATTGCACAATCAGATTTGAATGAATGATTTATTTACACTTGTGCACAAAGTGTAAGTCTCTTAGTCAAACTTCAAAACTAGTGACTTAAGTTCATGAATTGTTCTATCAAGAAAAGAAATGAAATGTACAAAATTGGTCTTAGGAAAATGCCAGCCCAAGACTTTACATATGTCATTAATTGGAAAAACGCTTATGGGGTTGAATACATATGCATTTGTGAAAAAAATCTATTTCACATTATTTACATTTTGTGTCAGTCTCTTGCAATTGATTTGACAAAACGACAATTTCTTAGTTTTTAAACCAATTTTACCCAACTCAGAAAAATGCTCTCCATACCCTCCCTCTTCCCTCTTTCTAAGTGATTTTAGTTTAAAATGGAATGTTTAACTAATTTCCACCTCACTATACACCTGGTTTGAATGAATGATTTATTTATGCTTGTGCACAATTTGTAAGTCTCTTGGTCAAAATTCAAAATTAATGACTTAAGTTCTTGAATTGTCCAGTCAAGAATTGAGTGAAAATGTACAAAAAATGGGCTTATAAAAATTCATGTTGAAGTTTTTATATATGTAATTAATCGAAAATAATCCTATGGGTCTGAAGACAAATGCATTTGCGGAAAAATTCTCTTTCACATTACCCAGATTTTGTGCCAGATTCTTGCAATTGATTTGACAAAATGACAATTTCTAAGTTTTAAAACTAGTTTTACCCAACTCCATAAAATGCTCGTCATACCCTCATTCTTCCATATTTATGAGGGATTTAAGTTTCAAATGGTGTTTTATACTATTTTCCACCTCACTACCCAATTGTTTTGAATGAATGATTTATTAAGCACATGTGCGATTGTAAGTTTCTTGGTCAAAATTTAAAACAAACAACTTATGTTTTGAATTGTTCGGCCAAGAAAAAAGTGAAAATTTATAAAATTGGGTTGGAAATAAGCCTACGGGGCTGAAGGAAGATAGATTTGTGACAAAAAAATCTTTCACATTCCTCAAATTCTGTGTAAGTTTCATACAATTGATTTAACAAAATGACAATTTCTCAAATTTTAAACGAGTTCTACCCATCTCAAAAAAATGCTTGGCATACCCTCATTCTTCCATTTTTTTGAGTGATTTCAAGTTCAAATGGTGTGTTCTACTATTTTTGACCTCACTATATTCCTATTTTGAATGAATGATTTATTTACACTTGTGCACAAATTGTAAGTCTCTTGGTCAAAATTCAAAACTGACGACTTAAGTTCTTCACTTGTTCTGTCAAGAACAAAGTGAAAATTACAAAATTGGCCTTATAGAAATTCCTGCAAAGTACTATAAATATGTAATTAATTATAAATAATCCCATGGGGCCAAAGATAGATTCATTGGTGACAAAAACCTCTTTCACGTTCCTTAAATTCTATGTGATTTTCTTGCAATTTATTTGACAACATCATGTACACAATTCCAACATCTCCACAACATGTACACAATTCCAAATGTACATAGAACCATATGTACGCCATGAAAATAACACCATATGTACATAACATTGCATATTCAACCTGCACGTAGCGCCATACATATACAACACCGCATATCCAACATGCACGCACCACCATATGCACACAACGCCGCACATTCAACATGCACACAATATGATATGTACACAACAACTCATATCTCACATGTACATATCACCATCTATACTAGCACTGCATATGAAATATACACACAACACCATATATACAACATGCATACAACATCATATGTACATAATACTACATATGCAACGTTGCACATCACCATAGGTACAGTCACTGAATATACAACATGCACAACATATACAAAAAAATAGTACTGCACATCCATAGACCACACACTGACCCAATGAAGCAACATGGTTTCTAGTGTCTTTCCACTATCAATGCTTATCCTAGCATACCGTCGATCACACTACTTCCACTTTGCTGATGTACCCCTCAGCATTACCTGTCCATAACATAAACATATACATAGTTGATCTGATTTTATGCAGGAACACAACAAAATACACATATAAATACAAATATGCAACGGAAATAACACTTCATTTCACTAATATCAAAGAACTGAATTTTTTTTATAGATAGAATGGAAATAAACTAGCTAGGGCGCTGCTAGCTTATCTCTGAGAAGAGATGTGGTAGCTACATGCCTCTGAACTGTGTTACAATGAGGCTCAAGGGCCTATTTATTATTGATAAATAATGGAAAACCATAAATATCCAAAAACCTAACCCTAGGAGATGAAGCGCCAAAAATATGGGCCTCATTTGGGTAAATTGGTACATCAACTTCCCGGGGATGCAACTTTGGCATATGATCTCTCTTTGACACACTTAATACCTTTTTAGAAAGATCTATTCGAGGAAAAAAACTTTTGATTTGAGGAAAATAGAAGGAACCACCATGTTTCTCCCGAGGTTCCCCAAAAAAGTCTTTTAGGGCCTCAAAGCGACTCTGGAAGTTCAGGACCTAAAAAACTGCTAAAAATAGTAAACGGTACTACAATTAAGGAAGCTGAAAAACTGAAAGAAACCATTGTGGGGTCCCAAGTGGAATAGGTGGGTGGCCACAAATATCCACCTCGATCATTCCGCCCCCCTTAGGAAGCAATTTTCTCCATTGTGTTGAGTTCCTCCATGAGATGAGGAAACTTCTGCTGAACTTGGTCCTTGGTTAACCACCTGCCTTAGTGTAGGATTTGGCCATCTTTGACAACCCGATACAGTTGGATCTTCTACTCACAGTTGTTCTTGATTTTCATGTCCATGATATGATCTGTGGTGGCATGTTACATGCAGCCTGGGTTTAACTTTGTCGATGTGAGTTGTTCTGCAATGTCGGAGGTGTCCAACAGACCTGGGAAGTAGGGCCGAAGGCAGTCCACATTGAACACTGGGTGAAGACCAAGGAATGGTGGAATACTAAGCTTGAAGGAATTAGCCCCTACAACCTTGGTGATGGTGTACAACCCATATCGGAGTTGGTGAAGCTTGCGATGGGTTCCAACGAGGCACTCCTTCTACAAATGTAGCAACACTTTGTCGCCCACTTGGAAGTTGTGTGGCACCTGATGTTGATCACGTTGTTGCTTGTACTTAGCATTGGCTCTGTCCAATATTTCATGAACATGTTGGCGGATGTGTTGAATGCGCTCAATTAATTTGTTTGCTTTTTCAACTTCATATTGAACATGAGCTGAATCAGCCTGAGTAGTCACAAATGGCATGGCTACATCAATGGGACATAGTGGTTGGAATCCCAAGCCCACCTGAAAGGGGTTGTGGCCAGTTGAGCCATGGAAGCCTCGATTATAATTGTGTTTTACGTAGGGCAGGCTCTCATCCCATGTGCATGGATTCATTGAATTGTACATGCAGAGAATGTGTACAATCATCCTGTTGACGACCTTTGTTTGGTCATTAGTTTGGGGATGGAAAGTTGTGGACTTGGTGAGCTTTGTGTCCAACATTGACCAAACCATGGACCAAAATTTGCCGAGGAACCTGCTATCCCGATCTGAGATTATAGACTGTGGGATCCCAAAGTGCACCCACACTCATTTAAATAAGATTTTAGCAGTGGCTTCTACTATGATATTCTTCTTGTAGGCTGCCATAATGGCCATCTTCGAGAATCTGTTGACGACCACAAAAACATAGTCATTTCCATGCTTAGTAGAAGGAAGGCCCGATATCTAATCCATGGAGATTGATTCCCAAGGTAGACTAGGGGTAGGTATCAAAGTATAGAGGCCTTTCTTCTTGATGGCTAGTTTGGAAATGGCGTAAGCAATGCAGGATCTAATTTACTTCCCGATATCCTGTCGAAGGTTTGGCCAATAGAAATACTTTTTAGTACTTCGACAATTTTCTCGACCCCGAAATTCCCAGTGACTCGACTATAGTGCGCTTCCAAAATCATCTTCGCACACTCACTTGAAGGAACACAAAGGTGTCCCATGTGACATAAGACTACATCGTGGAGGTGAAAATTTGGAACATCCGTACACTCCAAGATTGTCTTGTATGTGTGGTCGAATTCTGGATCACTCTTGTACAGAAGAGGTAAATCAGAAGTGTCATTCCCATAAGAGTTGAGAACGCTGGTTAGCACCATGATCGGTGGTCGGTTGAGGTAGGCTGCAACATTATTGGTGCTTCCCTTCTTGTACTTGATGTTCAAACGAAATTGTTGTATATATGTGGACCACTTCTGATGGCGATCATTCTGCAACTTCCCTTGTGTTTGTATGAACTGTAGGGGTGAGTGGTCTGTGTGGATGACCGTTTCCTTCTCCAATATGTAATAACTCCATTGTCGGAAATATTGCACAATGGAATACATTTCTTTGTAATAAATTGGATAATTGCGGACTATGTCCAAAAATGTCTCACTATGATTCCACTAGATGCCCCTGTTGAGTAAGAACTGCCCCAATAACATAGTCAGAGGAATTTGTCTCAATCTCAAATGGTTGTTGCAAGTTTGGTAATGTGAGAACTAGGGAAGAGTAGAGGCGATGTTTCAATTCTATGAACGCCTTCTGTTGAGATTCCGATAAAAATATGTTTTTTTTTTCGCTCCTCCCTTGATGGGCCAAGAGATATGAGATAATTCCAACACAAACCTGTGGTATAAATTAGCAAGACCCAGAAAACTACGAAGCTCTGGTAGAGTGGTTAGGGCTGGCTAATCCCGAATGACTTGGATATTGGTTGGATCCATATGCACTCCATACTCATCGATAATGTATCCCATATATTGAACTTGGGGCATGCCAAAAGCGCACTTCTCCAAATTAGCACACACTTGTTTTTGTAGTGTTTGGAGGACCTGTCGGATGTGGTGGAGGTGTTATTCCCAAGTTTGGTTGAAGATCAGGATGTCATCCAAGTACACTATTACAAATGAGTTGGTGCATGGCCGCAAGATGTCTTCCATCAGCCTCATGAAGGTTGTGGGAGCATTTGTCAACAAAAAAGGAACGACAGCCATTCGAAAAGGACCTCCTTGGCTTTGAAGGAATTATTCCACACATTGGAGGGTTCGATTAGTACTCTATGATACCTGGACTTAAAGTCAATATTACTGAAATATTTTTCCCGTTTGAGTTGGTCCAGAAGGTCATCAATCCATGGGATCGAGTACCTATTCTAGAAATTGATCTTGTTCAACGCCCGATAGTCAATACAGAGTGTCCAAGTCCCATCCTTCCTTTTCACCAACACAATCGGGATCCTAGAGGGTGATGAAATCGGTCGGATGTGACCTTTCTGCAGCAACTCCTGAATCTTCCTCTTGATTTCATCATTATCCGGAGTCACCGACACACCTGGGGTCAGATCGATGGGGTGCTTGACCTAACGGTGAAAAGGCACCCCTGTGGGTGAGGTGAATATGTCCCTGTACTCCTCCGCGACCTTGTCCGTTTGTTGTTGTCATGTGGAGGAGCCTTGTCTGGAGGTCTTGGCCACAATTTTCTTCTTGCCCTAAGGGTGGATCATCAGGAAAAAAAATTTCCAGGTTTTGGAAATGAGATTACTACATTTTTTTGCAGTAACCAAAGAGACAACAGTGGGTGGTGGTACCTCTGGTATCCTATGCAATTTACTTCTGAAAGTAACAATAACAGTGCGAGGTCGAGATTCATACACAGTATGTTTCTTCCACAAGTATGGTTGGCCTAATAATACATCAGAAATATCAAGAGGAGTAATGTCACATAATACATGATCCGTGAAGGGTTTGATGTTGTAGGGAAGATGACACTATTGGTTGACGTGGAGATCTCGTCCTTGGTGAATCCACCTGATGGTGTATGGTTGTGGGTGTGTTGTGGTCAACAAGCTCAACCGATTCACGACCTTTGCTAAAATGAGGTTCTTTTGGCTCCCACTGTCGACAATGAACTATAGTGGTGAACCCTTTACCCAAATCTAGGTGTGGAACATATGCTCCTCCTCCTCTATATCTTCTGGTTCCTCCTTTTTGATCTTCGTGGTGGCAATGATGGCGTTGGGCTTTGCATCAATAATCTACTTCCCTTTTTCATTCCCCTTGTCAGGTTCTGATTCAGAGTCGAAGCATGCATCTGATTTAGAAGCCTTTATGTTGGCCACCAGTGACTGCTTGGCCTTACACTCATTTGTGTTGTGAGTGGAGCTCTTATGGAACTCACACCACTTTCCCATGTCCTTCTTCAGCTTTGCGGTGTTTTTCTTTGCTTGCATATTTGGCAGGTTGTCTTGGGCTGCCATGCCTTGTCTTTGTCCTTTGTTCTGCAATTTGTGGGCACCTTTCCATTGCTTTTGATTCGCAAATCCAAAGTATCGCTTTTTCTCTTTGAATTTATGCTCAATCTTGGTAGCATACCGGTATACCGTACCAAGCGAGGAGATGTCGAGGAACTCAATTTCCTCCTGAATGTAACTGTGTAGACAATTATAGTACTTCAGCACCAAATGTTCCTCTGAATCTTTGATACCCAACTTTGTGTGCAGGGTATAGAACATATTCGTCAGCTCATGCGCATCTTGATCCCTTTGATACCGTAGCATAGTCCATTGTATGTACTTATCCTCATAGCTCCCCACGAGATAATATTATTCCTTGATGGAATCTTGGAAAGAATTCCAAGTTGGTACACCCGAGAACAAATATAAGTTTCCCACTAGTCCTTGACATGGGGGGCGGCTTTGATGAGTACAAAAATAATCTTCTCCCAGTCGAAAAAGTCAGGAATCGAGAAATGTCCTTCTAATAGATTCAACCATCTATCTACGAAATTTGCACCTATTTGGCCATCACATATGGGAATGTCAAAGTTTAATTTTACCTTAAAAGGAGTTGGCCTTGAGAGTGGTTGCTGGATGTAGATGCACCACTAGTGGGAAATCGTTGAAGGATCTGGGCAAAGTTATCCATCATCGCGTTCCTTTGTTTTTCAAGTGCCTCCTCAAGCAATATTTTTATAAGATATCCTGCTCCCTCATCTTTCTTTTCATCCCCCATGGGCGGTCATTAGGGTTTGCGAGGTTGATCTTGCAAACCAGATCGAGCCCTAACTCCTTATACCACGACCTCATTGGGGACATGTAAATAAGGACTAAGAAATAACATACCGCTCTGATACCACTGATCCGAATTTATGCAGGAACACAAAAGAATACACATATAACCATAAATACAAATATGCAGTGGAAATAACACTTCATTTCATTAATATCAAAGAAATTAAATTTGTTTATAGATAGAATGGAAATAAACTAGCTAGGGCACTGGTAGCTTATCTATGAAAAGAGATGTGGCCTTTATATGCCTCTCAACTGTGTTATAATGAGGCTTGAGGGCATATTTATTATTGAGAAACAATAAAAAACACTAAACGTCCAAAAACCTAACTCTAAGAGATGAAGTGCCAAAGCTATGCGTTCCGTTTAGGTAAATTGGTACATCAACTTCCCCAGGACACAACTTTGGCATACAATCTCTGTTTGACGTGATTAATACCTCGTTAGAAATATATATCCGAGGACTACAACTTTTTATGTGAGAAACATCAAAGGAAATTTCATGTTGCTCCTGTTTTTTCCAAAAAAAACATCGTTTACGGCCTCAAAACGACTCCGGAAGTTCAGCACCCGAAAACCTACTAAAAATAGTAAACTGTGCTACAATTAAGGAAACTGAAAAATTGAAAGAAACAATGGTGGGGTCCCAAGTGGAATAGGAAGGTGGCCACTAATTTCCACCTGGATCAATAGTATAATCACATAACATCAAATCATACCCACCTGATACTAACCTCACAGATATGTGAAGGATACTCTACCACTTGATTCCTCATAGCCATGAACCTCTTCATGCCATTCACCTGCATAAGAAATCATTCCTCCACAAGAGTGATCCTTGAAAACCCTGTCATACAGTGACATAGATACATATATACCTATATATATAATCATTAGCATAAAACAATCATGATCCTGTCAGACAATGACATACACACACACACATATACATATAAAAATCAGCATTATCTCAGCCAACACATTAGCATCATAACATAACAATATCATCGTGATGACCTAATTGCATACAATGACCTTATGCACAAAAACCTTCACCAAACCAATGCAAACTTGACCATATACAACCATTTGACATGTATAACCAATCATGAACGACCAATGCATTTTCAGCATATGACTTCACACAAGCAAACATACACAGATAACATCGAAGCATGACCAATATGTAACCCTAGCATAAGCAAGCAATGCATGTACAATATGTAACAATATTTAAGAAATCATGCATGAACAATAAGTAAGCAAGAACCACACATAACTGGTCATACACTCATGACAACATGTTGAATACAACACCATCAACACTCCATGGTGACACCACTGCCACAATGGCCAACACAACACGGATACAACAAACACATATAGACCACAAGCATCTTACACATGAATGCAACCAATATAAATACATGATCAACACACCACCCATCCAATCTGAGAGTTGAACCATGCTCTCATACCACTCTGTAACACCCTCCTCCCACATCTACCCAAGTAACTCGCTAATCGAGGTAAACATGTGACGAGAGGCTACTAATATGAGATTCAACCTCCTATATGACTTTGAGGAATTAGAAATGACTGAAACATGAAAAACATAACTTACACTACATCATTGACATCCGCATGAGGTAACCCAAAATTTTAGGGCCGTGTCCCCTGAGGGGGAACTGATTTTTGACCCATTTGAGGCTTATTCACAGGCATGTAAGGGTAAGGGATTGGTTATATATCCTTAGTCGCGGGCTTTCCTTGTTAAGGCCATGGTTATGGCCCCAAAATTTCGTTATTGTGCCTATAACTCCAACATTCGTGCCAAATTTTCAGCCCCTGAGCCTAGGTCACTTCCCATAACTTCTTGTAACTTCAACAGAGGGTAAATTACATTAAAAGAATACATGGCAAGAAATCGCATCATCCGAAATTCATCCAACCCCACCTAGTCATGACGGGATTTTCATCAAACATGTCACAAAAATTTCATCTACATGTGTAAACATTAGAATTAAACATGGGGGTTTGTTACAAATATGGGAATAGCTAATAAGAATTTCTCCCCTACATAATAATCTACAATACAATCTATTTTACCATAGATACATTTTGCATTCATTTACAAGTAAAAACATAGATAGAGCCATACATCATCACTAATCAAATACATGCTTATACCAAACATAATAAAAATATAAATACAATGGATATGACAACAAATAAATCCATACATAAGCCAATACATTCTCATACCAAATACCAGAGGAATGATGTCTTCATTATTGAATGTAAAAGCTAACTGGAGATGGGACTTCCACGTTCGACCTGACCATAGATTGGCTGAGCAAAATCTCTCTTCGGCCAATCACCCTCGTTCCATATTCTAAGCATGAAAGTGGTACTCATAACCAACCAAAAAAGAATCAAATAAGCATGGATGCTATTGGAGTTCTCTGCCTACACCGTGAGGAATTTGAGTGCCTCCTAGTCTCTAAGGCTTTACCGTAACCCACAATCTAATCGAGGGGTCACTAGGTACTACACTGAGACCATCACTCCAAGCTTTACCGTACATCCCATCCTGGGAATACTAGGACCAATGGAGAAAAATCCACCCCTTGTATTTACAATATATCCTATCATTCACCAGAAAGGATTCCTAGGCCCACCGAGGCACATAATCTAGATTTAGCGCAACCCACTATTTAACTCAGGGGTTACTAGGCCAATGGCTTTCCCGTGATCCACAGTCTGGTTCAGGTACCACTAGGCCATGTGGTTTTCATTTTGGTGATCCACCCCACTCAGCTTCGAATCCATCCCGCAATCCAGCTCAACCGAAGTATGAGAAACCCATCTCATGAAAGCTATACAGAAATGGAAAGGTTAGGCTGAAAACCGATGTCTCACCTAGAAAAACCCATGCGAAGACAACAAGAAACCACATGCAATACCACGAATACTTGATCTAGTAAGGAAATCACATATGCAAATCGATACCTGCAAAGAATCCCACTATAGCTACTTGATCTTGTTCTTCCTTGTTTGTTTTTCCTTTCTTGCTCCAATTCCCAAGTGCACCAAGAAAATTCTAAGTGTCCAAAAGTGAGAGAGAGAGAGAGAGAGAATAATAAGAGAGCTCAAAAATGCACTGACAAAAGGTTACCAACTGATCCTCAGAATCCTTTTTATTAATGAGGCCTCTATTTTCTTCATTTTCCTTTTCACATGAAACCTGAGACCTTTCACCTTTCTTTTCTCCTATTTTCCATTATTTTCATAAATAAAATTACAATTAATGCCCCATACCTTTCCAAAGCCTTTTGCCTTTTCCTTTTCCTTTGCCAATTTCCCTTAGCCATAATAAACTGAATGAACACCCACTAGGATGTCTTTCCCATCATTCAAATACATGTCCAATTGACCATGGTTATTATATATATTTACATGATTTTTTACCTGGGATGTTAAACTATAATTATTCGATGGAGGGAAACCTAGGTGTTCACTAGAAACAATTAGAGAAACCACTAGGGAGAATACAATATGCGAAGAAGCATCATCAATAATTGAAGGTGGGATTTGATTAGTCTCAGAGAGGGAATTAGTGGTTTTGTAGTGGAAAACATATGCAGCAGGTTGCAATGACCACTCCTACATCTCAAAATTATTATACAAATTATGTGGGTGGTCCATAAAATTTGATATTATTGTTATTGAATCAACATTTTATATTGAACTAAAGCTAATGTATTTCAAAATAATCTTCATTAATATGAATTTAATATTTTAAGTGATGGTGATTATATCTATATATCTATAATCAAAAAACCACATATTAAGATATCAATATTTTTAGACTTATAATGATAAACACATGAATATATATATATATATATATCATTTATTTGATAATGTATTAATAGATCCTTGTTTATGGCTACTTATAATTATAGTAATTTTTTTTACAATAAACAACTTCATTTACGAATATACAATAGACAAGGATTCAACTCATTGATTGAACTAGTTCATTTGCATTTTTTTTAAGTTCATAATCCACTATCAACATTTGTCAATTAAGAAGATTTATGTATATAGATATTAATATATGATTTTTCAAATTGTATGAATGGAACCTTAAGCTATGACACACACACACACACACACACACATATATAACATCATTTATTTCATAATGTATTAATGGATCCTTGTTTATGGCTACTTATAATTATAGTAAAATGTTTTGCAATTAAACAATTTCTAAGAATATACAATAGACAAGGATTCAACTCATTGATTGAACTAGCTCATTTGCATTTTTTTTAATTTCATAATCCACCATCAACATTTCTTAGTTAATAAGAGTTATGTATATAGATCTTAATATATGAGTTTTCAAATGGTATGAATGGAACCTTAAGCTATGAGAAATCATAATAATAATATTTGTCATAATAATAATGATATAACCAAGTATTTTGTCAAGGATATCAAGAATCATGCATTGAATTCACCATCAGAAAAAATTGAGGTCTAAAATGGGCTTACTAATGAAAATACTAAAATTTTAGTTTAAATAATAAAATAAGAGTTATGAAATTTTAAATAAAAATAAAGAAAACTACTTTTTTAATTATATATTCAGTTTATCTCCTTATTCGTTTACTCAAATGTCAAGTGTAGGCACCCATTATATGACAAATTGAATTATGTATCTAATGAATACTCTATCTACACTATTTTTAATGTACCCACATTGAAAAAATTGAAAATACATGACATTTTCAATTGAAAACACATTTTTTTATTATATATTTTTACAAGGTTGTTCCTTTCAAAAGTGTGCATAATGATACTCATTGGATACAAATTTAATTCCACATGTACCAGGTGCATACACTTGAAATTTGAGTAAATCTATAAGGAGATAAGCTAAAAATACAATAAGAAAAAGTAGTTCTCTTCTTTTTCCTCCAAAGATATTTACCCTTGGGGATGACATCATCATCTTGAATATTATTGGATCCTTTTAAAGTTGATTTAGTTAGTACATTTTTTGTTTTGAACCCTATTTTTTACTTGAAAATTCCCTTATTGTTTCACCACTCATGCATCATTGAAGTTAGACTTGGTTGCTTTAAGAACTAGCCTAGTTATATAAAATAAATGTTCGATTATTGGAAATGGGATTAACACATTGATGTGAGAACAAAATACCACCGTGACAAACAAATTGGGGAGAATTCCAATATTAAGGTTAGAAGTCATCTATTTCTCTAAAAATAATTTTAATAATGGAGTGAATGCATGAATATGGGTTACACTTTTGGGCCAAATGTGGCAATGAAATTTCAAAATTGTACTCTTTTATCGAATTGAAACCTTAAAAATTCATATAAGCATTATGAATTTTGATTTGAAGTAAAAAGAGGATTTGTGGAGAATTCTGTTTTTTTCATAATTATATTTTTTACAAAAAATATTGGTGTTATATAATATGTCAATTTTCCATTAAATGAAAATTTTTCATTTGCAAATTTTCACACATCTTAAGAGGTATTTGTGTGTTCATGTAGCATAACTTAGTCTAAAATGCGTAATTTTTAGAGTATATACATGTGTGTGTGTGAGCATGATCTACATAGATAAAACTAAGTTATACAAAGTAAAAAATTATTTTTTATGCAAAATTATAGTTTTTTCTTATTTTTCAAAGTTGGTGAAGTATTATCTCAATATCATTTTACATATACATGTGTTCACATAATATTTTTCCTACGATTTAAATATATTCAAAAACCAAGAGTACCCTTTTAAAAATGACTTGTAAACGAATATATTTGTATTTTTTAAAATTCTTTCATGTTGTATATTTTATGATATTGATTTCTTTTCTAACACCTTTGAAACCGTCCAAAACAATTTCAAGCATTATCTTTAAAAGGAATTATATGAAAAATATCATATGAATTAGAAAATTTCAAACTCATATGCCATTATATATATCATTCCTTCACGAATCCAACATGACCTACTCCACCACATAAGGAGAAATTATGCTTGGAGTCTACTAGGGTACAAAATTGTGTTTTAGATAAATCTATAGAAGGGGAGCTAAAACCCTAATGTTTAGGCCCTCAACATCTTTATGGAGCACTTGGAAATATTGATGGAGAACTTAAGGTGAAATTTGAAATAGCTCGATAGAGGGTTTAGCAAAACCTCTAGCAAACTCTTGACATGGTTAAAAAATGTCTCGATCAAGCCCTTCGAACCATAAACTCATTGTTTATTTTTGGTGGGAATTAAAAACAATAATTTGATTGAACATCTATATCCATTGAACTCCTATGTAACTGTGAGTTACATAGAAGCTCTATCGAGGGTTTATTTTTAATACCTCAAATAGCTCGATTGAAGGATAAACTATTGCTCAATCAAGCTTCTTTTTTCTCCCTCTCAACCCATGTGCTTGCCAAAACGTGTAACCCATCTTCATGCATTCACTCAACACAATTAATAAAAAATCCCCATTTATAAAATACAATCAATTTAATAAATTTAATCACAACCTTTCATTAACCAGTGATGGCCAAAAAATATAACTTCATAACTTACCTCAGTTGTTTCAATACTCTTCCATCATCTAAAATCTGAATGTTGTTCAAATGTTGGAGAGGTGCACTTACTACTTTGAATGCGACATCATTTACAAGGATGTTGCTAATTTGATTGTTACATGATTTGAATGGTTTGCAAGGATGTGTTTTCTACTTCAAATGCTACATCATTCGAATGGTTTGATCTCATTTTCAGATTGCATTGATCCCCTTTGTTGGATTTATTGTTAATTACTAGAATGGTTTAATGGGAGAATTTACTACTTCAAATGCTACATCATTTGAATGGTTTGATCACTTTTGTAGATTGCATCAACCCCATTTTCTAGCTTTACTGTTAATTACTAGATTTCAATAGGACATACATGCAGTGAACCAGAGTCTCCATCTAAAATTTTCTTGATTTTCTTGATTGGAGTACATCCAAGCCTAAAATACCCTTAATTGGTAAGGATTTTCCAAGAGAACCATGATTAATTTATTTGAAAATTTAATGAACCATTTGAAGGCACCAAAAAGCAATTTTATTCATCGTTTTTAAATTTTTTATAATTTTATATTTGCAAGATAACCATGAGAAGGATATTTTGTTTATATTCTTTCAAGACCTTTTTATAACTAAATGATATTTAAATGTGTATTATTAATGCACAATTAATTTGTTATCATACAATTTATTTATTTATTTACATTATACCTCAAGGATTTCTTGAACTAATTTGTCAGAGAGAGAGTTTGGCTATCAATTCAATTATGTGATTAAGCATCTCAGTGATTATGCACACTTTAATTATTAATGCAATTTTAAAAAGAATTCCTATTAAGAGAGTCTATGTAATATTATTCATATTTTATTTTTATTTTTAACTCAAATGCATGGGATTTCATGGGGTTGGTGATTATAAAGAATATATGGCTTCTCTTCAGAAGATATAAGCATTCTTTACAATATTGATATGAACCTAAAGTTTCAATGTGTCTACTTAGTTAACTTGTGTCATAACACTTATGTTGGTGGGCTATTAAAGGATATCCCCAATATCCTAAAAACCTCCGAAGAAGAAGCCTCTCAAAATTCTTTTGTTAGATCCCCTCCTAATCTATTTTTTTAATTAAAAAATCCTTATTTTTAATACATATTTACTTTATTTACAAAATAACCCTTTTGTATCCCTTAATACCTATAATTCCCTCTACCCCACACCCCTCAAAATATTTACAATATATTGACTCTATTTTTCATAACTAAAAAACTTGCTTTACGAGTGTGGTAAGATATTTCTAAACAAAGTGAAATAGCATTGTCAATGTAATAAAAAACACCAACTAATATTATAACTACAAAAACATCAATCACTAATGATTTATATTTTAAAAATATTTATCCATTATACATGTTTAAAATCACATAGCTCTTGCAAACTTTAACATCAATCACTAATGATTTATATTTAATAAATTTTTATCCATTATACATTTTTACTTCATAAAATCACAATTATAAGAGCTCTTGCAAAATTTAACCTTGCCATATATATAATCATCTAGAATAAAAAATGTTGCTTCAAATAATAATATCAACACTTTTGGGTAGAATGTAGAATCAGTAATGTTTCTTAAAATAATAATATCAACACTTTGGTGGAATGGTAAGTTACATATTAATTTGAAATTAATGGAAATAGGAGATGCCTCACACTTTGGCTAGTAAGCTCCACTTTTAAAATAGCTTTAGAATTAAAATTATATATAGTATATATAATTAGTGATTTAGTGTATGTGTGTGAGAGAGTAAGAGATAAAAAAAGTTTTATCCATAGTCACATTTGCATACCAAACAAATTATCCATCATTGAAAGGTTTTGAATTGTTGAAATCTAAACAAAAATAATTATTAGTGTAAGTCAACATTTCAATAAATAATTCTTACTAAGCCAACATTCCAATATGTGTTGTGTTATATTTTTGTCGTAATTTTTAATATCATTAAAGAACATCTCATAGCATTCTATTTTGCATACGAAAATAAAAAATATAAAAGAATTACAAATATGTGTGCATTGTGAGGGTAATCTCTATTTTTATTCTTAAATGTGTGTTAAAATAATAATAATTTATTTTTTCTTTTTCTAGTGTACCATAAGGGTTGGCTAAAGAGGAAGTTTTACCCGGTTTTAAATAAGCCAATGATTCCATTAAACTTTTTCTACTTCAAAGAACCTATTAACAAGCACTGATTGAATTATCATGTTTTGTGTTATTGAAATGAGTGTCAGAGGAGAATGTAAAATATGATGGTTATGAAACAATCGGTGAAAAAATCATGGAAGACGGGAATGAAGCTTTGGTTGGAAAGGAAAGCACACCAAGAGGCCGTGGACTATCTCTTCATCTCAATGGAAGACAAATTGATTCAAAAAGGTGGGTGGGGTAGAGTTAGCAGATATGGTTTTGATATGGTTTTGTCTTCTAGAAAATGGTTGTAGGTAGACAGAAATGTAAGTAGGCCTCTAAGTGCACTCTAAGGGTGAAGGCACCCATGTTTGCATGCTAGTGTAGGTGGCAACATAAGACCGAGCGAAATACGACTTATGCATTGAGAACAAGTGGATGTTGAAAAATATACATAAACCAAACAAAAATTCAATGTGAAAAGATAATACTATATATTAATTATAACATTATTTGACTCAAATATGATTATGTATGCTTTAAATTAAAATATAAGTCTAAGTAAACAATGTGAAATTGTATCCGAATATAAAAATAAAATAAAATCTCAGAAAAATAAAAGCAAACTTTATATAAGTTTACTAAAACCTTGACTTGAAATAATAAAAATATTACATATGATGTTGTTAGATATAGTCTTAATGATTCTTCTTGATTAGGGTATCCAATCATTTGGAAAAGTGGGTGGGGCATTTAAGGCCCTCTTGACCCCAAGCTACAAGTTCACCGACTCACTATGCTCGCATGAGCGAGTGGTAAAAAGCCTCGGGGCAGGAAAAATATCGGCAGGGTGGTCATGTTAAGGGGAAGGGAGGACGTGCTCCTGCTCATTTCTGTTCTGCGCGTGACGATGAAGGTTGGAGTAGTGACCTATTTTGATGATCACTTGCTAGTTCTCAAGCCCTGACTTGAGCTTTGATGGCTTGGACAGAGAAGGGAATCATACCTGTCAAGAAGTAGAGACGAATGGTGGGAAGCGGGAATGTATCCTAGCAATGGCTCTGGCATGCGTGAGGTGCACCAAGAGGAGGACGAGGGAGGTGGTAGGGAATTTAGGATGGTGGACATGTTCTTGACTGGGAGAATTTGGCTCACTGCTTGGGTGTGGGCTCCAATTTCGCGGACGACATATCAAAAAACCCTCAGTGCCGCAGCTTCTAGGTGGTTCTGCCTTGGACTAGCAGTGAAATCTAGTCTCCCAGCATCAATAATTTGTGGGTGGTGGAACCTCTACACCTCCCTGGGTGGTAGTGGCAAGATCGGGGGTGGCTATGTGTCCCTCATCTATGTTACCCGCGAGACGTAGGTCAAGGTCCGAGGCAACCTTAGCCAAGGGTTAGGTTACGAAACGTTGGAGTCTCGGACAGGAAATTTGAAAATGACTTGGAGCATTCGAGTTGCCAAGAGTGAGGCAGAGTGGCAGTCTACATGTCACAAGAGCATGGACGGGCCTGTCATCGTGGTTTCGGCTGGGAAATGGATCCTAGAGTGGCTCCTGAAGACCCTAGTTCACACTCGGAGTCAACGGAGAGCCCGCACTTAGAAACGACCATGGTTGTCTCCCTAGCTCAATCCCCCTGCGACATTGAGGCACTAGTCACTCTGGATGCAATCTCCACCAAACTATACCAGATTCAACTCAACTTGGACACCCTGCACGAGCAGAGGTACGAGGATAGAAATGAAATCGAGGCTTACATTCGCATTGTTCAAATCCTACAGATAGAGACCATTAAGGCCCTGGAGAGTCTGCATTGTATCGTGAGGTGATCTTAAGACCACCTCCATGCCCTGGACTCTCAAATGTATCACATTAGCTACCACCTGCACCACCATGATCTTTTCTTATTTGGCTCCTCCACCAGGTCCCCTGCATCCACCTCCCTGATGATAGCTTTTGATTTGATTTTTGTAATTTTGTGGCTAATAACCAAGTGCTTCGAATGCCTTGGCCAGCACCCGAGATCCATGGGCACTGTATGCCATTAAGGGTGACTGAATGTAATTGAGCCACGATGGCTCCTCTTGTAAATTATGTTTTTAAGATGATAATATAATACCATTTTTAGACCGAAAAAAAAAGTCTTAATGATTCACCATGCTATTTAAAAAATAATATACATGGTAAATATAATTAAACAACATTCTAAGTTATATAAGAGAACCAACACATTCGACAATAAGAATGTTCTACATAGTATATCATGTGAATTCCAATATTCTACTTAATATGAATATGAATGATTCAAGATTTATTACTCACGTTGGAATTTTGATTCTTCTTTACTTGTGAAACATATTTTTTTGATGTTTTGGATCTTTGTATTGCTCATCAAAAATCATTATGATTAATTTTTTTCCCTTCAAGATTGACATTTTGATAATAAATTAATGATTCACCAATAAATTTTTAATTATAAAATTACCTTTTTTAATAACACGTGATGTTAAAAACTTTGACCTATTTATGATAAGGAAAAAGAAATGATTATAACACACAAATGAATTATTCCTTTACAATGATAAAATATTTTCTATTTTAAGTTTTTATTTTTATTTTTTTTATATCAACATTTCTCAATAACCTAAATAACAAGAAAATTAAAATTAAAATTAATTGTCAAAAATTAAAGTACTTGATTGTAATTCTTGTTAAAGAAAATTACAGTTATCATAGAAAGACCATGTAACGGGGCCTACTTTGGAAATTTTGTTATAACTTAGAACAAATTAGAAGAATGAATAATTGATTTTAAATTAATAATTGAATTAATGTAGAGCTTAAGAGAAGCAAAGCAATTCTACATGAGATAATGATTTGTTGTGGGTTGGCTTAGGTAAAGACATTAAAAAATGATTGGTTGATTTTAGAATAAAATATGCCATAAAGTATAGTAGAGGGCACATAATATTTACATTATATAATGATTTGTTGTAGATCAAATGTTCTTTGTCTATTTGGAAAAAACTAAAAGATATTGTCTTGACAAAAGGATAACAAGATATATATTGCCTAAGCATGTAATAAGAGCAAACACATCATTGTATTATCATTATTTCTTTTACATATGTAAAGGTAGCTTAGAGAATGAAAAATAAAACATAGTTTTTTTGGGGGGTAATTAAGCTAAACCTAGGTTAGGGTCACTTAGTTTATTGGATGGACAAACTCAATAAGCATTAGTGGGATGCTATCACAAGGATTGTAAGAATACCATTAAAGAGTGGAACACCCCTTGAGATAGTTTAATTCCCTAAAAGGTGGCTTCCATCCTCAATTCCTCCTTACCCAGTGGCTTCTATCTTGTTCCAAAGTGAGACCTAGTCAGAAGTAAAGCTCTCCCCAAAACAACTAGTCTAGTAAAAAATGAAAAATTTAACATTAATTTTAACATTAAGAAAAAAAATGAAAATTACTTGTGAAAAAATTATGGAATCCCTATTACCAATAAATATGATTGTGAAGATAATTAGAAAAATGATCAATATAGACAAATTTAGACCTTTTATGAAATTCAAAAAGTGTTTCCACCCATAAAAAAAAAAAAAAAACATCCATACTTATTAAATTTGTCCATTAATTAAAGCTATATAATTTAGATTTTTTTGAAACACTACAAATAGTGAGTATTCTAAATAGGTGATTACTAGAGAAATCTACAATGGTTCATGCTTTTTTTATTACGAGTATTAGATATATTTACAACAACTATTAAAATCTAATTAAAATATATGATATTTCATAAGATAAATACAATATCCATTAACTAAGGCTATTTATATTAGTGTAGCTAGCAAAAGTGCAAACAATGAGTTTGCAATCTATTTTTAATAATTAAAAATACCTAAAGTGATCTACAATAGTTAATGTTTTTTTCATTGCAAGTAGATATATTTACAATAACTTCGAAAATCTAGTTAAAAGTTTCCAAATTCCAACCTAGTTAAACCAAGAAATATTTTTTGAACATAACTTTTATCCCATTACATAACTAGTTAAAGCAAGCAACATCTTTTGAAATAATATTTTATCCCATTGCACAACAATAATGTAATTGAATTACAATGTAGTATAAATTAGGATAGGTCTATTTTAATTCGGGATCTACAAAATGGGTATAATGATCAAATCTCTTTTTACTCAAAAATAAATTTATATTATAAAAGATTTGATCCCTCTAAACCCTTGATAGATAAAAAATTAAGTTGAATTTATACTAATTTTTAAAACAATTTAAAAAAAAATATATATTCTTACATTAATATAATATTATTTTTCTTTTAACAGCAAAAAGAGATTGGAGTAGAGAGAGAGGCGAATGAATGAGGCGAACGAGGGTTTGAAGACAGAGTTGCAATTTCTGTAGATTTCATAGGGTTTCTGCACCAGACGCCATAGCTGACGGGTCTTTACATGGCCGCGACCTCGGGAGGAGGGCCGCAACCCTCCTACCGTAATATTACAACTGGAGATCATTCACATCAGCCACCCCATTTAGCTTCAACACAGCAAAAGACTGCCCCTGTTCTGGGAGAAGAATGGCAAGCCAAGATGAAAAGACAATGCTTGCCAAGGGCAGTTAAAAAACCAAGATATGTTATCCCAGCATCGAAATTGACGGAGTATCGAGGATATATGAAGAATAATGCTCTAATCTGTAAGTTCATAGGCATTTAGCCTTCAGAAAAGGAATTACTGAAATGGATTCAAATAAAATGGCAGCCTAAAGGTCATATTGATCTGAAATTAGGAGCCAAGGGTTTTTTTACAGTTATTTTTTCCAATTTAGAAGATAAAGAACGCATTTTTGAGGGAGGACCCTATTTTTACAGAAATGTAGGGCTCTTCCTTAGACAATGGGAGGAATGTTATAACCCCGAACAAGAGCAATTTCTGGCTGCTCCTCTATGGGTCAGGCTATTTGGGCTCCCTATGGATTTTTGGGATCCTGAACTTTTGGAAGGAATAGGAAATTCTTTAGGTACTTTTGTTAAAAATGCAGACTCCACAGCCCGGGGTCGATATACATCCTTTGCAGGAATCTGTGTGTATATGAATATCTCAGAACCCTTACCAGAGATGATAGAACTGGAATACGAAGGTAAAGTCTGGCTGCAGCTCCTCGATTACGAACATATACCCTTTCGCTGTCGCCGCTGCCATGAGTATGGGCATTTGTATAAATCTTGCCCCCTGAATGCTCCTGAGCAACAACCACCCTGTGCCAATGGCCTTGAAACACTACCCAGGCAGGATGAAGAAGGCTTCGTGTCGGTACCCACAAAAACGAGGCAACAACGTATAGGGAACACAGGTCATGGGTCGACAACAAAACAAAACCCTTCTGTATCGACAGCAACTGGAAATCGGTACGAAGTTTTACAAGAGGAAGGTGAACCGTCAGCTTCAGAAATAATAGTGGAGATCCCGGTAGAAGGACATGCGGAGGCAGCACCGAAAAACCAGTCATCGAAGAGGAAAGCAGGACAGGAAATGGAAGCACCTGAAGAAAATCCGCTGCAGGAACTCATCCCAATGGAGGTCAAAAAATCCAAAGACGACTTGAGCGCAGAAGAGAAACTACTGAAACGCCTTTTGTTTGAATGGCGAAATCTTGATGATCGATTCATTCCGACAGAACAGAAGAAATTGTATAAGGAAAATTTCGAGCATTATCTAACAGCTCAAGCACAGCGAGAAGCCCAAGAACGAGAACAAGCAGCCGGCAAGAAGGAAACCCCTTCTTCTAAACCAGCGAAAAAGAGAGGACGACGAACCTTGCAGGAATCAATATAGTTAGTAGGTGAAATGTTGATTAATACTGGCAAGATAATACCGTTAACAACGGTATTTCAACAACTACCCAAAAATTTATAATGAAGGTGCTCTCCTGGAATATAACAGGCCTGAATAGCAAAGGTAAACAACGCCATTTGAAAGATAAATTACAAGTCGAGAAGCCTCAGGTTATGTTGCTTCAAGAGACAAAAGTCACGGGGCAAAGGCTCCAGTCTATAATACAATCCTTTAAAATGCAATATGAGGTTATTGCGATTGACTCAGTGGGCACATCAGGAGGAATTTCCATACTCTGGAATGGAGCGGAGATCATAGTAGAGGGATGGATTGGAGTCCCCAGAATCTTAACAGCAACCTTTCACCAGATTGGAGCAGAGGACAGAATCCTTATCTCGGCCGTATATGGACCTTCAATTCCAGGAGAGCGAGCAGAGTTTCTACAGAGTATACGTAAGTTAAGTACAATGCATAATGAAAAGTATTGGCTTTTAGGAGGATATTTTAATATGATTCTAAATCTTTTAGAAAAAAAGGGTGGGCTAAGAAGGGAGGACCCAGAAATGGCTCTTTTTTAGGAAGTTATAAATGATCTACGATTAGTGGATATCCCAACTGTTAATGGAAAATATACCTGGAATAATCGTAGAGGAGAGCAGCATCAGATCGCCTCCAGGTTAGATCGATTTCTAGTGGCTGAGGCATTGGTGAGCCAGGAAATTTATTATGAGGCTGCAATTCTTCCCACCCTGGGCTTCGATCATTGGCCGATAAGACTGGAGATTGATGTGAAGGCAAGTCGACAGAACTGCCCTTTCAGGTTTGAACTTTTCTGGCTAAGGGACCCTGGGTTTATGGAAAAAGTTAAAAACTGGTGGAATTCAAATCCAATCAGGGGCCACAATAAAATGCACTCTTTTCAGCTGCGCCTGAAACAATTAAAAGTTGAAATCAAGCATTGGAACCATCTAGAATTTGGAAACATTCACCAGGACCAAATTCAATTGAGAGAAAAAATGAAGGAGATTCAACAGCAAATCATCCTCCATGGTCAAACAGAGGAGTTAGTGTTGGAGGAGGGTAGTACTCTCAGTCAACAAGAAGAGAGATGAAAACAAGAGGGGATACTATGGAAATAGAAATCTCGAGTCCACTGGCTCAAAGAAGGAGACCGAAATACAAAATTATTCCACAGAGCCATGTTACAGAGGCGCCAGCACAACAGAATTTTCTCTCTAAAAGCAGCAAATGGAGAGCGATTAATTAAACATGAAGATATGGAATGAGAACTGGTTCATCATTTTCAAAATCTGCTAACCAAACCTCTCCCTAATCGCCAGGCAGCGATTTAGAAGATTACTACACATATCCCTCGAGTGATCACAAGAGAAAAAAACCTTGCTCTACTGCGAGCCGTAACATTAAAGGAAGTAGAAGAGGTGGTCCTGCAACTACCCAAGAATAAAGTCCCGGGGCCTGACGGGTTCACAAGTGAATTTTTCAAAGCAGCTTGGCCATTCATAGGTCTAGATATCTTGGAGGTAGTGGAAGAATCCCGGAGAAACAAAAAGTTGTCACTAGCGCTGAATGCCACCTTCTTGACCCTCATTCCTAAGCAAAAAAATGCAGATACTCTAGTAGGCTTTCGACCGATAGCTCTCTGCAACGTCATCTATAAAATTCTCTCCATAATTATGGTTACTCGTCTAAAACCTTTGCTGCCTATGCTGATCTCCCCAGAACAAACTGGTTTTGTCAAAGGAAGACAAATCTTGGACGGAATAGTGGTGGCTCAGGAAGCAATCCATACTCTCAAGAAAGACAAAAAGAAAGGATTATTAATTAAACTGGATCTATCCAAAGCCTATGACCGCATAAGTGGAAATACTTGATAGAGGTGATGTGGGCCTTCGGGTTTGACGAAAGATGGCTTCAATGGTTGCGCTCATTTATATCCTCTCCACATTTTTCAATACTCTTGAATGGTAGCCCTTCTGTTCCATTTAACAGCTCGAGCGGCCTCAGACAAGGAGATCCCCTATCTCCATTCCTCTTCATCATCGCTGTAGAAGGCCTAAGTAGACTAATCAAAGCTCATGTAGCAGAAGGAAAGCTACAAGGACTGAAATTGTGGGGGCCTCAACTGTCGCTGACCCACCAACAATTCGTTGAAGATACTTTACTATTCTGTATGGCATCATTAAAGGAATGCAAAACTATCCTCAAAATTATGGAGGTCTTCATGGAAGCTTCAAGCACTGAAATCAATAACGATAAGTCCAATGTTTATTTCTTTAACTGTACAGTAATGATGCAGAATTATCTTGCCAGGACCTTAGGCTTTCAGCGGGGATTCCTCCCCCTAAAGTACCTAGGTATGATCCTAAACTCCGGACCTATTCGAATAGCAGATTGGAAATACATTATCATCAAATTGGAGAAAAGAATACAAAGATGGGCTTTCAGAACCCTGAATGCACCTGGGCACCTCATAATGCTAAAATCGGTACTTCAAGCCTTACCCATATATCAGTTGTCAGGGAGAGCCTGTCCGAAAGGAATATGTGCTTAATTGGTAAACATTTTCAAAAAGGTTTTATGGTAGGGCGCCCAAGCCAATAGAAAGTGGGCGCTCCTCTCTTGGGACAAATTGCTCAAGTCGAAGGCAGCAGGTGGATTAGGCCTGCGTGACCCTTTCATTTTAAATAATGTGTTGGGCGCAAAACTCTGGTGGCGCTGGCTCATGGGAGGGCAGGATCTTTGGAAGAAAATATGGCAAACAAAATATGACATGCCACTAACAGTCTCAGGCTGAATGAAAGTCGACAGGGCACCAAAAGTATCCTCAATATGGAATCTAGTAGCAATGAATAGAAATTTAATCCGCACAAATATTTTTTGGGAAATAAGAGAAGGAAACACAGCTCTCTCCTGGGAAGATTCTTGGCAACAATGGGAGAAATTGTTTACTCGACTGGATCTGGGGGAAATTTTCCTATTCGCGAATACCCCCAATAATAGGCTTGTGCAACAGTACTGGTGTAATAACCAAAATGGTATGTGGAGGAAATGGAAAGACAAAACTGGGTGGCTGTCTGCTCCAGCAACGGAACAATGGAACAATTTTGCTAAAGAGCTAAGCACCCACAAACTTAGAATAATCCCAGGTCCAGATATCCTAAGATGGGGACATCAAACAAGAGGGTTGTTCACCATTAAGGAAGGCTACTATATCCACACTCAGCAAGCTCTGGATAATGCTCAACCAATATGGAAGTGAATATGGGAAATGAGACATTGGCCAAAGGTGACATATTTCCTATGGTTAGTAAGTCACCGCAGAATTTTAACATGGGAGAACCTCCAAAAGAGAGGTATGATAGGCCCTTCGCGCTGCCCCTTCTGTACAGCTGAAGCAAAAACGAAAAATCATCTGCTCAACTCCTGTACAAAGGTGCAGCCACTATGGGAAAACCTAGCTCATCTGTTTAGGCAGACAGATAAAAACAATGAAAGCATAGCGGAAACCATAGTCAACTGGAGAAAAGGAAGATTTCATTGCCAGGTAATTAATAGAGCATGGACCCTCTCATTTGGATTCCTACTCTGGAATACATGGAAAGAGAGAAACCAGAGAGTCTTCCAAGAAACAGAACAACCTATGAATCATATTTGGCAGCGCCCCATAGAAAACATTCGAGAAACCATCTTAATAGAAAGTTGGACGGATGAAGATTGGCAGACAGTAGGTATTGAATCTCTGATATTAGAAAACTTGAATCTCAAACCGCAGATGCTCTGTAAAGGACTCTGGAAATTTAGACCTCCTAGTCAATCAATCGAGGAGCATTGGCTTCCTCCCCAACTAGGCTTTCTTAAAATCAACTATGATGGGGCGTTGAAAGGTAATCCGGGGCAAGCAGGGTCAGGTGGGATCTTCAAAAACTATTAGGGGGCAGTATGTAGATTCTACGCACTTGACTTAGGCCATGCAACCAATAATGAAGAAGAACTCATGGCGGTCAAACAAGGTCTTCTAATTGCAATTAGAGAAAATTACCATAGAATCATTGTGGAGGGAGATTCAACAATGGTAATAGGGGTGCTCCAAAAATTGCAGCAAGGCACACCTTGGGAGAAAATCTCCCAAAGTTGGCGAACAACAACCCTAATAGAAGAAGTGAGTCAATTGGTGAAACACATACATTACTTGATCCCTCGCCATGTCAGTAGAAAAGGTAATGCAGCAGCAGATTACTTGGCTAACTGGGGAAGCCAAAATGTAGAGCGCTACATCGATAGCCGCCCAACTGATCTGATCTGGAATGTAGAACTTCACTCTCTCCAATTGATCGTGGATAAGGATCTTCAACCCCCCGATCGGGGTGTACAGTTGTCAGATTGAAATCCTAGAGGTGGTAACTTGGCACGCGCCCCGCTCCATGCAATTAACAACATTAAAGATGGATCGTCAGTCCAGTAGGGTGAAGTGTGTGAACACTGAGATTGGCATGATGGCGCAGAGTGGACAAGCTATTTTGACAGCCAGCAGAAGGCAAGTTCCCCTTAAGGTATGTGCGTCCCCTCCACCCCTTCATTCATTCATGCACGGAGTTTTGCATGCAATAGTCTGGAGGCGACAGAGGAGGAGACTCAGCGATTTCCATTCGAGCAATTTTTCGATCCTGTCAGGGTATGTTTTAGTCTTTCTCTTAGTTCTTCTGATGCCATTTGAAGCCGTTTTGTTTATATTTTAGTACACTGAAGCTTGTTTGGGTTTGATAGAGAAATTTCGATGGGTTACCCCTAATTTTCAACCGGTCCCTCCATGTTTTCGAGACCCTTGCATGTTGATAATCCAGGACTTATACCATGTTTGCATGTATGGTAGCATAAATCCTAATTCTCTGTTAAAGGATTACTGCATACACTGGTATCTAGGGAGTAAGTTAATAATGTGTTTGACGAAGCCCCGAATTTGTAATTTCTGTCACGTTCAGTCTCGGAATGGTTATCAGAGGATTTTGTCCAGTCAGCCTTTATATCAAGTCAATTTGCATATTAGCAATCACTGTCATTTTCTCTTAACTCTCTGTTTTGGTTCAACGAGTACAACTCTCACCCTCAGGCCCCATTCATATTATGCCCCTTCGCCCAAACCCAGAGGGTTTTAGGGTAGAGTTAGGAAGAGGATAGAGAGTTTCTGACCTTCTGCCAATCATACGGTCCCGCCCCTTCGTTTACTAAATTTGACTCCAAACCATCACACTTATTATCCCCTGTTTATCCTGCAAATTAGGCATACAAAGCCAAAGGGTAAGGCCGCCTGTTCTTGTAAGAGGTATACTAATCATAAGGTTATTTGGTACGCTAATATCTGGAATTACTTAATGCATATCGTTAAAAGGTCTGCCATCCAATGTCCGGAGTCTTTGTATCAGGTGCAAAGTATGGCCAGGGGGGTCGGGTTCTTGTGCTTGTATGATACTCAGGTTATCACCATGCAAAGGTGGCGCACGAGTGGTATTAGTAAAACTCCTCACATCTTTGCTGATCAATTTTGTCTGCCAGTGCTATTACATAGGACACTTCTAGCAATGGGGAAAAGACGTCAAAGGGCTGATACAGTCGAAGGTAAACAACAAGTTCAGTTAGAGTCTGCCCCCAAGAAAAGAGGGCGCAAAACCAACCTGGAGCACCTGGAAACTCTAGTAGCGAATTATGTGATAGGGAATTTCTTTGAAGTGCGCCAAGAAATTCGTGGGTGGGAAAAGGAAATCCATATCGAACCTAAATACAATGAGGCAGAGGCTGAGATTCTAGATTTTATTACAGATCTAGGCAATACCCATGGCCACCTCACCTTGTTCAATCAAACTATCCACACCTACTGGATAGTAAAATGCCTGATAGCGAAAGCTATTTAGAGTATTCAGCCAGTACATGCTAAGACAGACCAAGCAAAGCCAGACCTCCGCATTCAGGCTCAGATTCTGGATATTTAGGACCAGCAACAGCACATCAAGATAACACAATACCAGGCAGCAGATTGAGTAATCAGAATAGATGATAAAGTGGGCCGCATGGAAAAGATCCTTTAGAAGATCCTTCAGCAGCTCCAACAAGCAGAAATGCCTGGGTCCAATGTCAAAGACCCTGCTCCAGTCTCTTCATATGATGGATAGAAGTTTAACTATTTAGATTTTTGATGCAATTTTTAGTTAAATATGAACTTTCCTTATGTTATTTGAATGTACAAACTGCAGTAGTAGGACAGTTAGCACAGGCGACTTTTAGACGTTTGAGACAATTTCAGTTTTGGGATGCTTATCACGCTTTTAGATGGCCAATAAACCTGGTTTCCCTCGGGCAGGTTGAGGCCAAAGTCTGAACTTTATATTTTGTAGCCTACCTTCTAAATATAATAGCAAATAGTATGGTCCTACCGAATTTACAAAAAAAAAAAATTATTTTTCTTTTAAAATATAAATATATTCACATTAAATATTTGTTTTGTATCTTAATAATAAAATATTTTGAAATAAATATATACAATTATGAATAACAAACATTACTTATAAACCACTACATTTCTTATGAACCACTATTTTTCCATTTATTTCATATTAATTGTAACAACCTTTAAAATAAAAATTTAATATTAATATTAATCTCCTTACAGTAAGGACCTTAATTTTCTTAAAAGACCTTGGTTCGCATACTTGTTAACGTTACTCAATAAGCAGGGGAGTTGGATACGTGGTCTATAACCTCTGTCATTAAAATTTTTTGGAAATTCGATTTCTATCATACTTATTTATAGAAACGACATTAAATTTCTAATTATGTGTTAATAAATATTTAGAATTAGTGTTAATTATGAAATATTTTATCAAACTTTACACTTCACATTGTGTTAAGATTAACAATACCAACCCTGCAAATGCATAACGTAACAGTGAGATTGACATAACGAGGAGTATTTCATATAGACTGGCACCTTTTTCTTATTCAACATAATATCCACATACATCGATCAGTGGATGAAACACAAAAGTCAACATCCTCCTCCTTATCATAACTAGAAACAATACTTTAACGGGCTCAAAAGGGAATTTAACTTGCAGTCAGCCATTAAAATTTACTACGATTATTTAAATATTTACCCATTAAATTACTGTTAATTAATTTTTTTAAATTTACTACGGTTACTTAAATATATACCCATTAAATTACAATTAATTATATATTTTTTTTCTTTTAAACTTTGCTTAGGTATCTGCACATTAAATTCACATTTTTTATAAACACTTTGTCCCGAAGTTTTTAAGCTTTTGTTGGCTGTAGAACTATGCAATGTAACACCTCTTTGTTTTTCTTTTCCATTAACGTTTAATAAAATAAAAATTGAAAAATATTCCGTGCAATGTAACATCAAGGTTTGGTTATAGCATAGTGACTAGAAGTTTAAGTAGAAAAATGATAGAAGTTTAAGGAAGAAAAAGATTTAATTGCAGACTAGTAGTCTATTTTTAATTAAAATATTATTCATTTATACAGACAAGTCAATCAATAGCTCAAGAGACAATCAATAGATGCATCACTGATACTGTATTTTGCAGAGCTCGAGAAGCTGAACACGTCTGAATCGAGAGCTATCAATTTATCGATAAGTGGGGAAGCAATATCAGAAACTATTACTCTCGTGCCAAATTATTCTGCCCTCGAACTGGCATTCGTCTCCAACAAATCAGATTACTTTATACTTTAGAAGGCCACTAACTTAATTCTGTTTTCTATAATCAACGATAAAATTGGAACGATACAGAGAAGATTAGCATGGCGCCTGCGCAAGGATGACACGCACGCGAAAAAAATGAGTATTACTCGATAATTAATATGGATCTAGCAACATATTCATGTTGAAATTTCTGAGATTTTCAGAACAATATGGAGAGAATGATGCTCTCCTCTAAACACAGAGAAATTTAAAAATTTTTCTTCACAGGGACAGAGTTTCACACATGAAAAGTTCTATTTCATTCACAGTAAAAGCTATTACAAAACTTCCTCACACAGAGGGATTACAACACCTTGGACTGCTGCAAACATAGTGCCAAAAACAAAACTAACACTCTGTCTAAAACACTCTCTGTCTTTGTTCTCTCTTTTACTACACTGCTATGTATAAAACAAAAATACATCACTCTACTGTATATTCTACTTTTCGCACTGCTGTGCATACAAACTTCCAATACACTTTTTCTTTACATTAGCCTTTGGGCTATTTTAAAACATTGTGGCGTAGCACAAGTAATAATCATAAACTATATAAAAAGAAATCTATTTTAAAAGACTCTTGGGCTATATCATATAGCGCAACACATAACAAAAGAAATAAACTTAAAAACTAAAAAACATGTATGTGGCCTGTGGGGTCCACCTTAAAAATAATGCATATGTTAAAACATAACAAAATTTTAACATAACATTTTTTTTTTGCAATAACAAAGCATTAAACCTTAATAAACCATAATACAACTTCTCCGCCCGGACATCAAAACATAAAGCCGGATTTCAATGCCAAATTCGCGTTACAAACTAGCATGACATCACACAGCCAAAATAAAACCTGAAAACAATATTAAATCGCGCTCATAAAATGTTTGGGTCCGAAATTGGGCTTGGGGTATGGAAGGTTTTGGACATGCGTTGAAAATTTCAATCGCGCCTATAAACTGATATCGGGTCCGGATTCGAGTTCTCGGCTCAACCCAAATAAAAACGTGACGCAATAAGAAATTGCCGTGTGTCTGCTGACTTGGTGTTGTCATGGGGACCACCGGTCTTTAAATAAAAGCTTCCCACGTACAATAAAAATAACTCTGCTCTCTTCAATATATAACTCTATTTACAATATAAAAGGACTGCTCTGTTTCCAAACTGTGAAAGCTCTGTTTTCAAATGTTTTAATGCTCTGTTTTGAAGGACAGAGACTGTTTTCAAATGTGCAGGGACTGTAAGGATTAAAAACGACTGAACTTGACTGTTCAATGGATTTGGCAAGCGGCCAGAGTACAGAAAGCCTGGAGATAAAAATGGAAAGCGGCCACTGTACAATGTTGCAGTTGAAAGTAACATTTCAACACTCCCCCTTAATTTCAACTGCTTGGTTATCAGTCATGCCCAAACATTTCCTTAAAAACTCAAAACTCTTCTGCCCCAATGGCTTAGTCAGAATGTCTGCAAACTGCTCCTGAGTTCTGCAGTGTTCTAAAACAATTTCTCCATTGTTCACTAATTCTCTGATGTAGTGAAACTTTGTGTCAATGTGTTTTGTTATCTTGTGAAACACAGAATTCTTGGATAATGCAATAGCTGAGATATTGTCACAAAAAAACATTGTACCTTTTACCTGTTCTTAACATAAACTCCTCAACATTCTCCTCATCGAAACTGCTTGACACGCTGCTGTTGTAGCTGCCACATATTCTGCCTCTGCTGTAGACAATGCTACAATAAGCTGTTTTTTAGAAGCCCATGAAATGGCTCCTGAACCCATGTGAAAAACATAACCGGATGTGCTTTTCCGATCATCTACACTTCCAGCCCAATCACTTTCAGTGTATCCAACTAATTCTGAATTTTATGAAGCAGTATATAAAATATGAAAGCTTTTAGTTCCTTTAACATACCTCAGAATTCTCTTTACTGCCTGCCAATGTGATTCTTTTGGCCTCTCCATGAATCTGGAAATCAAACTTACAGCATGCATAATATCCGGCCTAGTTGCAGTGAAATACATGAGGCTGCCAACTATGATCTTGTACAAACTAGGATCAAAATCCTTGTTGTTGTCCTCTTTGCTAAGTTTTAATCCCATCACTGTGGGTGTTATTGCTGCTTTGCAATCCTGCATGTTAAATCTTTCCAAAACCTCATTAACATATTTTGCTTGTGAGATAAAAATCCCATCTTCGTTTTGCTCTACTTCTATTCCTAAGAAGTATTTCAGCAAACCCAAATTAGTCATTTCAAATTCTTCTTTCATGACCTTTTTAAAATTTTCAACAAGGTAATCATCATTACCTGTAAAAATAACATCATCAATATATAAAACTACAATCAGCATTTTACCATCTTTTTCTTTGATGTATAGGGTGGTTTCTCCCTTACATTTTTCAAATCCATTTTCCAGTAGATAGGAATCTATCCTACTGTACCATGCTCTTGGTGCTTGCTTTAGCCCATAAAGAGCTTTCTTCAATCTGCACACTTTGTGCTCTTGGCCTTTCTTTTCATAGCCTAGAGGTTGTTCAATGTAAACCTCTTCCATTAACACTCCATTTAGGAATGTTGACTTCACATCCATTTGGTAAAATTTCCACTTGTTTTGTGCTGCTATGGATAACATTGCTCTCATGGTTTCCATTCTTACAACCGATGCGAAAGTTTCCTCATAATCTCTCCCATGCTGTTGCTTATACCCTTTGACAACAAGTCTGGCCTTGTGTCTTTCTATTTTACCTTTAGCATTACTTTTGGTCTTGTAGACCCATTTAAATCCAATAACTTATTTACCTTTTGGGAGTTCAACTAAATCCCATGTCTTGTTTCTTTCTATGGCATTATTCTCCTCATCCATAGCTTCTATCCATTTCCTATCTTTAATAGCTTCTTCAAAATGAATAGGATCATCAACATGACAATATAAAGCAAACAAAGAGTTCATACCTTCATTTTCTGCCTCTTGCTCATAAATCTCATTTAAATTTTTGAACTTTGTTCCTCTTTCATTTGGTGTATAAGTGTTTGAAGAAGCACTCGAATCTCCTCCTTGTGGTGTGCTTGGAGAAGCACTCTCATTTCTCCTCAAGGGTGTCCCTTACTGTCCTTGTGTTGGTTCTGCTCTTGAGGGATGTATTTCAGCCGAATCATCCTCATTTTCATCATCAGACAAACAGTGTTTAACATTAACTGTTTTCTCAATGCTTCCATCCCAAGCTTCCTCTTCAATAAATAGAACATCTCTGCTCACAATAAAATTCTTGGTGGATGGGTTATATAGCCTATAAGCTTTGGATTCCTCATTGTATCCAATGAAAATACATTTCTCCCCCTTGTTTTCCAACTTCTTCCTTAGCTGATCTAGAATGTGTGCATAAGCCACATAACGAAAAAATTTCATGTGGGTGACTCCTTGCTTTGTGCCACTCCATGCCTCTTCCGGAACTTTGTTCATGACTGCTTTTGTTGGGCATCTATTTAAAATATACGCTACACAATGTACAGCTTCAGCCCAATATTCATTCGGCAAGTGCTTTGCCTTTAACATACTCCTTACCATATCCATGATTGTCCTATTCTTCCTTTTGGCAACTCCATTTTGCTGCGGAGTGTACCTTGCTGTAAACTGCTTATGAATGCCATTTTCTTTGCAAAAACGCAGAAATTATTTAGAGATATATTCACCTCCTCTATCAGTTCTTAGGACTTTGATATGCAGCCCACTTTGGTTCTCCACAAGTGCTTTTAAATTACAGAATCTTTCAAACACTTCACTTTTATTTTTCAAAAAATAAACCCAAGTTTTTCTAGTAAAATCATCAATAAAATTTAACATATAGTGGCTACTAGCAAGTGATGGAGTTTGCATTGGTCCACATAAATATGAGTGGACAATTTCTAAGGGTGCCTTTTCCCTTATGATTTTCCTGGATGGAAAACTTTCTCTATATTGTTTACCCAAGATACAACCTTCACAAACGCTGTCTGGTTTCTCAATCAATGGTAATCCTCTTACCATTCCTTTTATGTGCAACAATTTAAGACCTCCAATGTTGAGATGTCAAAATCTCAAGTGCCATAACCAATTCTCATCTTTTGTTTCTCTTTTGAAAGACTCTTGTATCACCACTTCCATTTCTTCTCCATTCTTCAAATCTGCCTTCATTCTGAGAGGGAACATTCTATTCCTTGTCATCTTCACTTCAGCAATACATTGTTTTCTTGGTGTTTTATCCATGATGGTGCATACATACTTAAGAGGTTACATTTCATTCCAGGAACATAATAAACATTTGCTATGGTTTTCTTTTCTCCTTTCCTTGTTAAGACACCTACATCTCCTTTTCCCATAACATAAGCTTTACTATATGTTCCTAATGTGACTTGTGATTTCACATTCTCATCTAACATAGAAAACATGGCTATGTTTCATGTCATATGGTTACTGCAACCGGAGTCTAGAAACCATAAATCTTCACTCTTTTCCTCAGCCATATTACAAGCTAAAAACAATTTATCTTGGCTGATATTTTCTCTAGTGAAATGTGCACTAGTTCTATTAGCCATATCATGCTACTTCTTCCTACATTCATTTGCATAATGAAAATATTTTTTACAATAATGACATTGGACATTGGATTTGTCATACCTTTGTCCATGAGCATGTTTTTGTCCACTTTGCTGGCTGTTGCTTTGGCCTTGGTTTCGATTTTGATTGTTGGCCCTTGAGCATTTGTTGGACTGTTTCTTCCACCTCTGCTTTGGCTTCTACCTCTTCTTCTCTTGTTTCCTTTGCCTTAACCTCTTCCTCTTCCAAAGGAAATCTGGGTCTTGAAGGCATACTCCAAAGATGAGTTTTCATTTCTACCCAATCTCTGTTCATGTGTCATCAATGATGCATGAAGCTCATCCACTAAAAAGTTTGAGAGATCCTTTGTCTCTTCTATGGTGGTGACTATTACATCAAACCTTGAGGGTAAGCTCCTCAAAATTTTCTCCACAATCCTTCTCTCTTCAAGTGTCTCTCCATGAGCCCTTATCTGTGTAACCATTCCAATCACATGTGTGAAGAATGAGTCAATTTTATCTGACTCCTTCATGCAGAGAGTCTCAAAATCTCTCCTTAGCAATTGTAGTTTTGTTGTCTTCACTTTCTCCATGCCTTGATAGGATGTCTTGAGAGTTTCTCATGCTTATTTGGATCCCTTAGCTGCTAGTATCCTTGGAAACACACTCTCATGTACTACTTGATACAAATAGAAGAGGGCTTTAGAGTCCTTCTTTCTATTTCTCTTCAATAAATCATTCTCTGCCTGAGTTAAGGCATTAAACTGATTTTCCTCAACTGGCTCTTCAAAACCATCTTCAATAAGTTCCCATAGGTCTTGGGAGGCAAACAAGGCTCTCATGGTTATTGTCCAATAATCATAGATTTTCCCATTAAATTGTGGGAGCTAAGCATTTCCAATACTCATGCTGATGCTGGCTCCAGCCATCCTTGCACTCTAACTATGCTTCAAACACTTGAATGTGTTTTTAAAATAAACTGATTGTCTGCAACAGTAACACAAAATAATTGTCTTGAGAATACCTTGGATTCTTTTTGACTGGGCCTTCACTCTGCTGGAGAAGCTGCTGCAATAAAAAATCCTTCCTTTAGCTTCTTTGACACCTTCAAAGAGCCTGGACTAGTTCCGATACCATGTTGAAATTTCTGAGAATTCCAGAACAATATGGAGAGAATGATGCTCTCCTCTAAACACAGAGAAATTTAAAAATTTTGCTTCACAGGGACAGAGTTTCACACATGAAAAGTTCTATTTCATTCACAATAAAAACTATTACAAAACTTCCTCACACAGAGGGATTACAACACCTTGGACTGCTGCAAACACAGTGCCAAAAACAAAACTAACACTCTATCTAAAACACTCTCTGTCTCTGTTCTCTGTTTTACTACACTGCTATGTATAAAACAAAAATACATTCACTCTGATGTATATTTTACTTTTCGCACTTCTGTGCATACAAACTTACAATACACTTTTTCTTTACATTAGCCTTCGGGATATTTAAAACATTGTGGCGCAGCACAAGTAATAATCATAAACTATATAAAAAGAAATCTATTTTAAAAGAATCTCGGGCTATATCATATAGCGCAGTGCATAACAAAAGAAATAAACTTAAAAACTAAACAACATGTATGTGGCCTGCGGGGTCCACCTTACAAATAACGCATATGTTAAAACATAACAAAAGTTTAACATAACGTTTTTTTTTTGTGATAACAAAGCATTAAACCTTAATAAACCATAATACAACTTCTTCGCTTGGACTTCAAAACATAAAGCCGGATTGCAATGCCAAATTCACGTTACAAACTGGCATGATGTCACATAGCCAAAATAAAACCTGAAAACAATATTAAATCGCGCTCATAAAATGTTTGGGTCCGAAATTGAGCTTGGGGTACGGAAGGTTTTGGACGCGCGATGAAAAGTTCAATCGCGCCTATAAACTGATATCGGGTTCGGATTTGAGATATCAGCCCAACCCAAATAAAAACGCGAAGCAATAATAAATTGCCGCGTGTCTGCTGACTTGGTGCTGTCGTGGGGACCATCGGTCTTTAAATAAAAACTTCCCACGTACAATCAAAATAACTCTGCTCTTTTCAATATATAACTCTCTTTACAATATAAAAGGACTGCTCTGTTTCCAAACTGTGAAAGCTTTGTTTTCAAATGTTTTAACGCTATGTTTTGAAGGACACAGACTGTTTTCAAATGTGCAGGGACTGTAAGGATTAAAAATGACTGAACTTAACTGTTCAATGGATTTGGCAAGCGGCCAGAGTACAGAAAGCCTGGAGATAAAAATGGAAAGCGGCCACTGTACAATGCTACAGTTGAAAGTAACATTTCAACAATTTGCAAGATAGTAAGTGCCCTGTTAATCTTACGATACTCAAGTTGCACATCATTCAATGGCTAGACAAGTAGTTCTCAAACTGTAGTTGACACTCTTGACTCTATCAAGAGCGGTTTTGACATAAAAAATTGTGTCTCCGATCCTTGCTATGCCATCCGTTGGAAAGGAATCTGCTGTGATAACAGCACCTCTGTCGTTAGGATTTCGGAAATGTAAGTAAAATTCTTTAATTTGTTTACAGTTGTTTTGACTGTTGATATTTAGAGGTGATATTATAGTAGCTAACGATACTACTAGTATTCTTGTTGCCAGAGATTTGTCGGGAAGGAATATTACAGGATCAGTGCCTAATGATATTGTCCAATTGACTGGATTAGTTAATGTGTAAGCAAATTTTCTGTGTAACATAAGTAGTTCTTCCAAGAAATTGCCCGAGTGAAAGTTTAAAAAACCAATGGTTATTATAGAATGTGAATGTTTCTTCCATTTGCAATGAGTTTAATAGTGAAATTAGTCATACGATATGTTTGAAAGGTTTTTGAATATCCTGAATGTGTGAAATGTATGAACAGTTTATAAGTCTCCATGTTGGAACGTAAAATTTCTTGGTGCGGGTTGTGAACGGAACATAGTTTGTATAATTAGAAGCGACACTCATTCATTTATGTTAAAATGAGCAGGTTACTCAACAACAATCATTTGATTGGATCATTGCCAAATTTCTCCAAATTAACCATGTTGGAGAGATTGTAAGTATAGTTTCAACATAAATTTTTCATTTAGTCTCCTTTCAGTATTTGTCTCGTGTATTTTCACAAAACCATAATTAAATTTTGCTATTATGTAGATTTCTACAAAGAAGCAATCTGAGCAGTACTGTTCCAGAATGGTTATCTCAACTGAAAAACCTTAAAAAGTTGTGCGTCTTCATTTCTTCTCCATTTTTTGTTTCTTGTTCTATATGGTATTTGCTGATCAAATTCATACGCCAATGTTCTTGAATTTATTGTCACAGGAATATAGAGAACAATAATTTCAGCGGTGAAATTCCTGCCCAACTTCTCCTCAATTTTTCGTTGAACTTCACGTAATCATATGTTGTTTTATATACGTTATGTTCGACTCAAATTCCATTTTAAGATTTTGAGGTTCATATTTTCAGATTTTCTATTATAGAAATACTAGCTGATATAATAATAATAATCAATCCAGTTAAATTCCTAATTAATCTTACTGCATCATGTTCAAGGAAAATATTTTTCTTTGGTGTGTTGCAGATACTTTGGAAACCCCTACCTACATATGGACAAGAGGAAATGTAATCTACATAATTCAAGCAAAAATAAATTGAGGGTTGTCCTCGGAATAACACTAAGTGGAATTCTAATTGTCGCTTTCTCATTAATAGTGGTTTTTGTTGTGTATCATAAAATAATCAGAAGAAAAGAAGAGGGGGTAATGACTAGAAGTAGTGGGGTGCAAATGGAACCAAGACGTTTGTTGTACCAAGGTCACGAAATATTACTTATAATATGATACCTAAATGAAACTACCTGAGAAATCCTTTTCTTCTACTGCTACTAACTTCACCTTCTAAGAATGGATTGTAGACTATTCAATAATTATGGTGCCGTATCCAACAAAGTCTCATGCCTCCACTCTAGATGAAATGGTAGGTGCTACACAGACCTCCAGTCGGGAGATTGGGTGAGGGAGATTTGGATGGGTGTTCCTTGGTAAGTTTCCAGAAGGAATGAACATAGCCGTAAAAGTGTTATCATTGTTCTCCCACCAAGGGGTGCATGAGTTCTTGAATGAGGTAATTCTCATGTATAACCATGTAATTCGGTTCAATATGGATCCAATTTAAGAATTTGTAACCACAAACAATTTGGTTGCACTGAGCAGTATATATATTCATGCTAGTGGTTAAATTCATACCAGTGGTTTGACTTAATGAACAGGTTGATCTTCTTTCTAAAATCAATCACAGGAATTTGGTATCATTGTTGGGTTACTGTAACGAAACTAGGGAAGTTATGCTTATCTATGAGTAGATGTCAGGAGGGTCCTTGAGGGACCATCTTTATGGTAAAACTATATTGTAGAGAGATGTGTTTGCTAGAATTGACACAATAGCCAAGGTAACCAACTCGTATTTGGTTCTTGTATTTTCTTCTAGGACCTCTTGCAGAAAAATCCAATCTAAATTGGAAGACAAGGCTTAAAATAGCTTTAGATGCAGACCAAGGTAACTGTTTTTTTAATTTACTTTGATGTACAACAATATTATTCATGATCTAAAGTGCATTTGTTTTAAGAATTGATAAGAGGAAAATACCATTTGGTTTCTACTATCTTAGAGATGAGAAATTATATACCATTAACCTGTGATTTGTATTTAAAGGATTGGAATATCTACATGTTGGTTCCACTCCAAAGATAATTCACAGGGACATCAAAACCACCCACATACTCTTAGACAGCAGAATGAATGGAAAACTGGCGGGTTTCGGTCTTTCAAGGGTGACAACTAATGGAGAGGCTACCGATGCCACCACTGCAGTTAAGGGAATGACATGATACCTTGATCCAGAGTATATCACACACCTATATTTTGAGTTACAGCTTTGAAATATAATTGATCTCATCATATGAGGAGAGATGTTTTATGTATATTTAAAGAAATGAGATCTATTTTAATTTAGGATTATTACTTTATTACTTGGAATAATAATTTAGGATTATTACTTTATAAAATCAATTGGAATGATTATTTATTTTTCTGTAGATACTAGTTTGTATATATTTAATAAAAAAAATTAAAATATAACAATTCAATTTATCTTAGATAATAATAATTTATAAATATGCATTAAATATATTAAATTAAAATATAAGATCATTTTATTGAATATATTAAAATAGAGTTTTTTTTTTTTTAAATAAGAATTTGAAAGAGATAAAAGCAAAATTAATTTTATCTTTTATTTATACCACACTTATTAACTTGAAATGTAGGTGGAAAAATGCTTGCTGAGGTATTACAACACTCAAATGTTGAAAGACAAAAGTGATGTGTATAGTTTTGGAGTGGTTTTGTTAGAAATCACAACCTATAGATCTAAAACTCCGTGGATATGAATTGAACATCGTCAAATGGGTAAGGAATACTACCATCAATCTCCCAAAATATAAATATTTAGTGGTGCATCTTCTCCTAGATGGTTAACAGTAATTATTGGGATAATTATAGGTGACACCGTATGCAATGGAGATGGATGAAAATGGTGGAGAAATAAGAGAAATCATAGACAAGAGGTTGCGCGGAAGTTACACCATGAAATCGATGGGTGGAGTAATGAAAGTAGCTATGAGATGTGTTCAGCTTGAACCATCTTGTAGGCCCAACGTGAGTGAGGTAGTGGCAGAGCTTAAAGAGGCTATTAATAATGAGGATATTTATGGTATTTCAATTTCAAAGGATACTGCTATCGAAAGTGATTTTTCGTAGGTCGGCCCTCTCTGTTCATCGTTTCAATGGAGTGAACCCAAAGCAATGGAGTGGGATGATAACAGCTTCAACATTCCAAAAGTAGGAAGATAAGTTCAGACATTGTGGATACAGATCATAAGGATTTCAACTTGATGCAATAGTTGACATCATGGCAATGCGTTACGCTGTTTACATGTTAATATTTTCAGAACAGATTTAAGGCACTAGTTGTGAGAATGAAACTTATCATTTTGTATGATTTTTTATTTTCTAAAGTTTTTAACCATTTCTTATTTCCAAACCAATTATACTATTTTGTAATTTAATTGGTATATATATTTGTGTTTTTAATTTTTCAAATTTATTAATTATATAATTTAGTCTAACTTATCGATGAAATGGTATTTTTCACTGGAATTCATCAAAATCTAGAAAATACAATTTCAAGAGATTTTTGTTGCATAAAATATATTTTTGGAATAAAAAGTGGATTTAGCATCATAAATAACCTGGAGCACTATAATTATGCAGATTAAACAATTTAAACTGAAGTTTTTAAAAATATTTGTTACAAAAGAATTCATCAAAATTCAACATTACAATTTCAAGATTTTTTCTGTTTGCAATACATTTTTGAATTCATAAATGGATTCAGCACCTTGAAAAACATGGGACACTCAATTATGTAAATTGGACAATTTGATCGGAAGTTTTTAATAATCTCCGTCAAATTTGACTAAAATTAACTAGAAAAATATTCCTGAAAAAAACCATTTCCTCTATAAAATAGTTCATATACATAACCTGTGATGAGTACTATAACAACCTGCCTCATCACCTTTAAAACAAGACCCCACAGACCATTTCCTCTATAAATTAGACCACATCTATACATATAACTTTGTAAGGCATAAATTCAAAGAGGCATTGAAGATAAAAATTAGTAAACAAAATGATATTCAATTGTCTTAAATCATATGCAACAGTTTCATGTGAGCTGTTAAATCCTTGAAAGTGTCCATTTCTAGTGGAATATCTATGAAGTGATCATCCATTTAGTGGAGAAAAGCTTGGAGGTCCTTGTGACCCAATTGAAATTTGATAATCCTTAGTGCTCACCACATCCAAAACCTTTCGGTAAGAAACCATTTTAGCAAAAATCAATTGAAAAATTGTTGTGTCATGTCTTTTTAGAAATATAATAACAACTTGAACCACTTGAAGTTTGAGAATCATATTCTGTTTGTTATGGAGCATAACCATACTAATTTTCACCATACCAAAACTGAGAATCTCGAATTTTGCGACTAGGTAAGGTATCTCCTTCCCAAACATTGTGAAAATAAATTTCGGGTATAGCTATACTCACCCCACAGTTACAAGTCAATGTTTTACATGCAAAATATTTTTCTTGTGTTGGCTCCGGCACAAGCCTCACCCCTAGCAATTCAAGCATCCGTGAGAGATCCTTATCATCATTAGAACAATTAATTTGACTTGAACAATTGGCTTCAAGCATAATGCTCAAAAGGCGATCAGATGCACAATTGTTAAATTAAGTAAATGATTGAATGCTTGAGAGACATGTGCATTTAATACCATTTGAGAAGGGAGTAAACAATATTGAAGGCATAGTACTCGGAGTTGATGAAGGGGACAAATCAAAAGAATGAAGTGAAGAACTATAAAGGGCACCATCTACTTTTAACGAATGTTCAGTTTGCTAGGAAAATGGATAATTTTCATCATTAATAGAGCTCATAGAATTTTTCAAAATATAATTTCATGAATGGCAAGAAAATGTCTAAATTATTTCAAAAATCTTTTAATTGTTCACTTTTTGGAATCAACTTGTTATTCTCCAGTAGATAACCTACAGATTGGCAGGAAAAGGGTTGCAGTGATTAAAGACCATCCCCAACTAATGACTAGGGGAGCTCAAAAGATGAAGGTGGTTACGTCAAATGATAATGGTAACCTACTGCTGAACTTGGTGAATTTAATCCACCATCAAGCATACAAAAACTGTAAGACGGAGAAGGCTGAGAAGGCTGATTAATAGATGGTGATGATAATGCCAAAGATAAATAATTTTTCCTCCCTACCTCATCTCCCACAACTAATGCAGTATGAGTCATTAATTTCTTAAGTTCCACTCTTTTTTCTTGGAATTGAATGTAGTGCCTCTGTACGACTTCCTATGTATCTTTCTACTTTTCAAATACAACAAAACCAATATATTTCAAGACTTTTAAATCGTTTTCCCCAATAATTTTAACAATTTCAAATCCATTAGTGGAGAATTATCATTCAACATGAAGGCTTGGATTGCATAAAACTTCCTCTAGAGGCATCCTTGAATGCCAAGAGAGAAGGATTCCCCCCCTTCAAAAGAAGATCAACGCATTTACGAGAATGATTAAAACTTGCAAAATGTAACCCTGAACACTAATTTGCCTCGTCAACAACATTAACATTCACATGTGTAAATTTTTCAAAACCTAACAAAAGGTTGCAACATGTCATCATAATCAAGCATACAAGCATTATGTAAAGCTCCTTTTTCTAACTTTAAAAATTCATCAGTCTCCATTGAACGATTTAAGTTACAATTTATTAACAATTAAAGTTGTATTAAGTTATTAACACATGAATAAAGATACAAATGAACACAAATAAAGTTGTATGGAGGTAGTGTAACTATCTTAGTAATAGGTATATCCTTCACATGTGAAGTTGAATATGAACAATTTATATTCTTGCAAGATTTTTTCTAAACCATTTCCCAAGTGGAAATTGTGGCCTTCTCAGATTCCTATCCATTGGAAGAAGGGGATTATTTATATGAATTTAAAATGATACATGATGTCAAAGACAGTGGGTACATAGGTACCGCTCCCAACATAAGCAAGGGAAGAATTATTTTTTTCTCATTGGCTTTTCACAAAATTTGTTTCAGAATATGGCTAAAATGTAGTGGACATTGTACCATTTTTCTCGAGTATTATGTGGTGGTAAATGTACATTTTTTCCCCTATATTTTGTAATCATTGTGCACTCTACAATAAATTCATGGAGCTCTTTTGTGTCTCACAGATGGTTATAGTCTTTTGGATGTCTGCAATTGGTTACAATAGTCTTGACTTGTTTGGATAGCTTGAAATGCTGCCAGTCTTGGATTGTGTCTCTGTAATATTATTCTCTGTCATTTTTGAAGAATCTATAGTGTACTGACATCATCCAAAAATTCTTTGAATCAAATTTTGGATTCCAAAGAACAAAGCAACTGCTCCATCCCTCTGGTTGCATTGTCCAAGGTAAATATTGATGGGTACTTTACATGACATAAATATTACAAATCCTCTAAAATAGGACTCCCTTTTTGTGAAGTCTCTTAATGGGCTCAAAATATAAACAAAAATGTTAACATTCCACTTTTTAAACTCCCATTAGCATGTATGGAGCATGCTTTTTGGGGCAATTATTAATGGCTGGCATGTTAGAAAGGAAACCAGATAACTTTGTAGGAAACTTATAATAATGAGTGATTTTCTTGTCGTATGATCATGAGAAATAATAAAACCTTCAACGCGATCACTACATGATGATGCCTCCATTTCATTTGGGATTAATGAACCAACAATGTTTCTCCATAGGAATTCAAATCCTTGTTCTTCGTCAACATTCATTTTCTCGTCCAACTACAAAATGATTTTCGATACACAATTGGGCGTCTCAGACAAATCATGAGATTGGAAGGATGGGAATCCTTATAAGGCATCCACAATGGAAATTTCCATGTCTCTAAAACAATTATTCGTGTGGACTTGATAGCTTTATATGCTTATGCTTCTTCCTAAATTCCATACTCCCTGTATGTTGAAAGGTACAAATAGAATATCTATGGATTTACTTCCATCATGTATTGTTGTGTTTCTTGAGTCCTATGCCAATCAACCAATGGAGTACTATTAGCATAAAAAAAATCTTCAAACAAAAATTATGATTAATCACAATCATCCATATGGGTACTATACTTGACATAGACAATAAATGAACCAACAATGTTTCTCCACGGGAAAATAAATTGCAATTATCAAAAATAGAAACAAATACAAATGTTCACATGCCTTATAGAGTTTTGGAAATACAAATTATGATGTTATGTTATTTGTTTCTACTTATATGAACATCACAAGTTCGTAATTAATTTTTTGAGATCATTATATGGAGTGTAAATTTTTGTAATCATATGGAGTGTAAATGATTTTTCGATACACAGATAGTTAGATAAATATGGGTGTTCTCATAAAGTGACTTTCATTTCGCCCTGATTTGTTTTATATTTTTGAAAAATTCTTACGAATTGAATAAGCATCGAGTCCCCCGATGTTTCTTTCTTAGAGTACATGCATTCACCGAAATTCGTCCTCTCGAGGCCAGAATGCATGCACTGACCAAAACTCACCCTCTTGATTGATTGATGTAAACCTAGATAAATTTGTAGGAAACTTATAATCATGAGTGATTTTCTTGTCGCAGAAGCATGTGAAATAATCCAACCTCCAACATGATCACTACGTGATGATGCCTCCATTTCATCTGAGATTAATGAACCAACAATGTTTCTCCACTGGAAAATAAATTGGAATTATAAAAAATATAAACAAATAGAAATGTTCACATGCCTTATAGAGTTTTTGAAATACCAATTATGTTGTTATGTTATTTATTTCTACTTCTATGAACATCAAAAGTTGGTAATTAAAATTTTGTATCATTATATGGAGTTTAAATATTTGTAATTATATGGAGTGTAAATGATTTTTCGATGCATAGATAACTAGATAAATATTTTTCATGCAATATCAACGAATAGATATTTATAGATTTATATAATTTGCTCCAATTGGATTTAAAGTTTATTTTTTAAACCTTTGAAACAACCTTTATTGTTCATGCAATATCAACGAATATAGATCTATAGATTTATATAATTTGTTCCCATTGGATTATAAGTTTAGTTTTCATAAATTTAGTTACGAGATGGGATGGCATAGAGACAAAATCATCCATTATTGCTAATGATGACCTAAACTTACAAACGATTTAAGAATAAACCTCTCAACCTAGTTATTCAATACATTACAGACAAGTGATTCCAAGTTTACAATCCACCGACCTACCTCGAACTAGCTGGGGAATCCCCACAATCTTCGACAGTTGGTTTTGGGGTAGAGAAGGTACCCAATCACTTAAAATGGAAGCATCTAGCCATGGTAAGGCCAAGTCCCTTCTATTCAAGATTTTAATACATTTTATGTATTTTAAATCTTAAGATAGAAGTTAGCGTTCATATATCTTAAAGCTCAGAATAAGTTAGAACTAAGGTTAGTCAGTTAAATGAGAATATTTGCAACGAATAAATATTTAAACTAATATTGAATAGTTAATGCGAACAAACACACATTCCCATAAACAATGATCAAGGAAGCTGCAAAATCGCTCTTTACTTCAAATCAATAGCCAATAAAATTTTGAGGATTGACAGAAAGACACACTCAAGAATAAGCCCTTAAAAATAGTAAATATTCATAACCAATTCAATATGTTTAACATGTTTGAAAGTTAAAGAAAAAGTATATCAATATTAGAGCAGACTTTTAGAAGTTCAAGAAAAATTATATCAATAGATAGAGCACCAAAAGAGGGCCAAGTTGTAGATCTACTCTTCCCACTGAAAATTCTAAAACACATAATTCAAATCACAAAATATTACACAAACTAGGGCATCGTGTATATACTCAGTAACAACCTGCATTTCAAAAACACAAATTGGGATTTAAGTACTAAAAATGAAAACCAACTATAATTATAATAATTGTTGGAAATCTCACCAAAAGTTGGGCATATTCTTCCGTTATCTTTGGCTTTTACTGGATGCTCCCTCTTCATCCCACCAACAATCCTAATCTAAACTGTCTGATGTGTGACTAATTTGGCTGAAATATACGTTCCATTAACCTCCTTGTGCTCTCACCTGAATCATGGGGGGCTTGCATAACATGTATAATTGCATATATATACATATAAGAAATTTATGTACATTAAAATTAAAATTTAATGTTTTAAAATTAAATGAGAAAGTAGTTTCATAAAAAAAAAATTAAAAAAAAATTAATTCCACGAAATACCTCATGTTGTTACCCCCTCCATTGTCCCCATCTGGTATTCGCCCTGCATCGTGCCATCGTGGATAAACAATAAAATATACATATACAAGTATATCTATTAAAATATTAAAATTTTGCAAATGAAAATTCAGAAACTCATGCAATTTATTAAAAACAATGTTAGACGACTTCTTCAAATTGTTTGGATTTTCCTATCCCCATTGTTAACTCCATCTCTAAAGTCCTTGGAGAACAAAAATCATTTCCACAAACCTAAAATTCAAAAATTTGTAAAGTCATTGTAGAACAGAAAACATCTCAACAAACCTAAAATTCAAAAATTTCTAAAGTTGTTGGGGAACAGAAATCATCTCCACAAACCTAGAATTCAAAAATTTTGAAATTGTAAAATAAAGATCTATCTAATTTTTTAATGAAACTTGCACTTCAATTTATAACAAAACATAAGTGAAAAATTGAATACTTGTGACAATGGAATATTTGGCACATCTCCTAATAGGGAAGAAGACTTTGGTGCTATTTCGAAAACGTCGGACGGAATCAGAATCTATTAACATTTAATTATATACATGTGTACATAATTATTTATTTTAAAAATATGTCGTCAGCATACCGATATAATAATAGAATAATAAATGTACATCAACATCATGAACTCTTCAAAAAAACTAACATTTCCCAAAATATCACCTTGATTCCCAGAATTTGAACCTTGGACCGTGGTATTATCAAAATTTTCATTCAACAAGTGTGTTAACTACAAATGGTGAACATATTATACATTTATGTTATATTAACACATAAAATAAAAATGTATATGTAAATTACCAATTATATTTAAATATCCACCTTAACCATTAACACGTACTGATCCCACACCTCTTTTTCATGAAGAATTAAGTCTTGCAAACCATTGCGACAACCATTTGCATATTTTTTAAGCTCCTCAATATTCATGTTATATTTATCGTCATATATTTTATATAAAAAATTAGCACATTCATTAGCTCATTCTCTTTGTCAATTCAGACCAATATCAATTCCACTAAATCCAGTGTAGACATTGTCTATGATGGCATCCCTTGTTTCTCGACTAATTTGAGAAGTGGCATCCATCTCTTCCCACAAATTTTCGACACAAGGAGATAATTTTACCAAAGGTGGCTTAGGGCAAGGCAATTCAACATCACGCTTAGTGCCCTTACAGTCACATAATCAACCTTCCCCAGTACCAAAATATTCAGAAGGAAGGTCATTATAATTGGGTTTCATACCCAAAAAGAATTATGCATAAAATAATTTTGCAAAATAAACTAGAACATTGTCATTCCATGGAATATTTCCATAGGTTGCAAGGAACCTATTATACAAATGGTTTTCTATATTATGGTGCTTGAAATATTTCACCTTCAACATATTTATTTTCATCCCTACTTTGAAATTAAACATAGATTTTTATAGTTCTTTTCTAAACCTATTTTTAAAATCGACCCATTTATTGGGACCCATTACTGCTTCCTTTCTCTGCCTCATAATTTCTACAAAGTTATCTGTGGTTGGCCCAAGATTCTTGTAAACATCTAGAAATGTGCTTAGAAAGTGCACAACTATTTCTAAGCTTTCGCGACTCTCAGCAGGGAGTTACAAACTCCCAAGATCTTTCCTCAATTTTGAATAAATACCTTCACACCTTTGTAATGTACAATGTTGGATATTTGTTTCTCAAGGAATTTCAACGGGAATTTCAGATGGATAATTTGTATTTGGTGTACAACCTTCTTCTTGAATTTACCGATTTATCCTACATATTTTTCGAGCAAAATTTTCATCCTCTGCATCAATATATAAAATTATGTATAAATAAAAAAACATGTTCTAAAAAATGTATAAATTCGTTTTAACATAAAAAAAATTATATAATTTAACAAAATGGTGATCATGATGATCTGATTGAGAGTAATGACCACCTAGAGATGGTTGAGCACCATCATTCCCACCCAGATATGGTTTAGCACGAGCATGACCACCCATTGATTTGCCACTCGGGGAATGTGTACCACCACCCTCACGCGACGAGAGAGAAGCTTCTTAAAAAACAAAATAGAAATTTTAATCAATTCATATATATATATATATATATATATATATATATATATATATATATATATATATATATATATATATATATATATATATATATATATATATATATATATATATATATATGTACATACATATATTATTTATCATTTAAAGACTATATATATATATATATATATATATATATATATATATATATATATATGTACACCATACCACAATGATGTGAATAATGGCCCTCCATTGACTGAGTAGATACTCTTTTTGTCCCACCTCCTAAAAAAATGAAATTTATTAAAAATTAATTTAACTCGCTAAAATTGATAAAAAAATAAATTCCATATGTATACGCATGTACGTGCATAGGATTATATTCAAATATCATTTAAAACCTATCACATTTAATATAAATACCAAGATCATGATGGACATCCCTCGATTCATTTGATATTCTCTTTGATCCATGATTCCCCCCCTCTCGTAAATTCATGCAACTCTATTGATGCTCGCCTCGAAGAATCATGTGGAAAATGTTCATCCATGATATATATGGATATTTACATATACATAGATACAAGGTGTTTAAAAAGTTACCTCATGCATTTAAAAATATTTTTAAAATTACTGTTAGAAAGGTTGAAAGAATTCAAAAAATTGATGTAATTTACACAAATGTTGAAGCAAAACTTGAACACAAATGTAAAACACAAAACTTGAAGCACAAATTGATCTGTAAAACTCAAGACTATTTAAACAAAAATTTGTTGAAGCATGCACATTTTGAAAATTAAATAAAAAATATTCTAAAACATAAAGTTCACCAAGTTGTGCTTACATAGTGGGGGCACAATTGCTATATAATTGAAAAAAAATGCATGGTAATCAAAAATGATACAATTATTACTAAAAAACACAAACATATCAAACATAGCTCACAATGTCCATCAATAATTTTTTGATGGATACCAGCTTATTAACTCTAATTCATCTTTGACACACAAATCTTGAGTTGGCATTTCCCCATATAATAGATCACTAGACATCCTATTAACATTTGCACAATGTATTATACTAAATGATTGAAATTTTCTAACAATATTGTTTGATTTTCCATGAATTTATTTTCACCTCTCATTCTTAACTTGGTATACGCCTTTGATCTGATTTCACACAAGTTCAGAATTGGTGAGAACTACAATTCCATTGGATCCATACCCCTAGTTGTTCCTAAGTCTTTTATCAATGCAATATAATATTCTTCAATGTTTGTTGTTCTTCCAGGTACATTCATTTTCCTTTGGAGGACTTTGTTCGTCGCAATATTGCATAGCAGATAAGTAATAATTTTTTGCCCTAGATTGGGATAACGAGAACATCTATGCATAATTTCCATTTTTCAACCATGTTTAGTGGGATTTGTGATCCCTAAAAAAAACAAATTCAATAAAATATTAATTTCATTTATTGCAAATGGCTTATTTTATGGGAGAAATTACATACATGGTTTCCAAAAACACTAGGACCCTCCCTGCATTTAGCTTAAGGTTTTATAATAGCTTACTACCAATGGAAAGGAGATTAAAAACACATCCTCACCTAACTACATCATAGCTAGATAAATATTTAATGCATACATTGGAATCTAGCCATGGTAGTTGAGGATGTGCTAGTATTAATTAAATGGTGAGCTACGTTCCACTTCTAGCATATACCATGCATAAAACAATTTATGTGTTGACTATGCATTCATGGTAGTAGGAAGCATAGTTAGAGATGTGTTGTTATGGTTGGTGAGGTGATAGTGGACCCCTATGAGGTGTATGAGGTGTAATTGGTATCACACTTAATATATTTCACTTTATCTTGAGAGGCATGAGATTTTGTTGTCACATTTTTTGGCACCATTTCTCGAGATAAAGTCCATTTTCAAAAAGATTAAATTGAGTGAAATTCAAGCTTGAATACCTTTCCACATAGGTAAATCCATTTTACAAAAAAATACCTTGTTCTTACGTTGTTCTTCCAAATTTTTAAGACTTGATGCTTCTGAGGTGAGACAAGCAGCATTGGGAAGGCATTAAAAACTCACCTTGAAGGCTCCATTGTGAGAAAGGTATAAATTGCATTTATCTTTTAAATTAAATTTTTGTGCCTAAGTGGTATAGGGTTAAATTTGAAAGGGTAATTTTCTTCATTTTTCTCAAAGACAATCATCAATGTAAAAGAAGGATTATTTGACTGCCTTCTTGTTGAAATTTGCAACAAGAAACAGTGAAATTGGCATCCAGAAAGGACAAAAATTGACCACATAACTGGCGTCGGATTCCAGTCACACATGAGTGAGGAATTCAATTACACATTAGTGCTAAATGTGGGTGTCTAATTTATTTATCCCTTAAATAAATCAGAAAATAAATTGTAATCTTATCTCATAACATATTGTATTAGTTAAGTAAGTCAGAAAGACTAAGTTAGCTCAATAATTTCAAGTTGAGGGTCAACGGTGAGGCATGTAGAGTGATTCTATTATTTTTTGGGTCCAGTTGTAGTTAATGCACTAGTGGGGTGCATGTGTAATCAGTTAAATCAAATTAATTGAGTTAAAATCAGTTTAACTAGTTCTAACTAAGTGATGAGCTAGTGAGAGGTCAAGTGAATTAAATTAGATTTAATTCACAAGTAGTCATATATCATATAACTGATGATTTATAATTATTAGCTACATGCATGTAAATTCTGATGACGACCCAGTTGAGATAGAGGTTAAAGGGAAGATACCTATCGGTTGTATTATTAGAAAAAAATTTGGGCGCAATTATAAAGTCACGCGAAGGCTCATGATGGATTGCGCAGTCCAGGAAGGTTTATTATCCTATTTAATAGGGATTAATTTCCTAGGGATTGTGTGATCAAGGCTGGGATAATTAGGGGCTGATAATTAGCTAAGTGTTGGTCAATTTTACCTAAGAATTTCTAGTTATTTTTTAGCAGGATCAGGGTGAGACAATCGGTAGAGTGAAAGATTTTTGTCAGTGTTAGAAAGCATTGTATTGTTTGATGATTCTTTGACTATGTAAAATATATGATAGAGGGGTTTTGATCAGGTGCTTTGCCCAGATACATCTTGTGTTGTGTGATTGATAGTTTCCTTTCCCTTACCTGCATGTGATTGAGCGATCGTGTTTTATATTTCGCAAATATAGTAGAAGGATTCAATATCTTGTTTACTATATTACATGATTGGATTGAATCCATTGGTATAGATTATATATATAATTTTTACCTGGTATAAGAGAGCTAGGAATCACAATAGAAGAGAATAAATTGAGTTTGTATTGAACAGGTTCAAATTTGTAGATGTATTCTTCACGATCTAACAACGGATCAAGATGTCTTTCAATGGCTCGAGACTCAAATATTCACTCGAGGTAAATTCAAATTATATTGCATGGAAGGATAGGATGGAGGCAGTGTTGGAGGACAACGAATTGAAGGATGTTGAGATTCAACAAGATGATGAGCTTAGTGAAATGATTCGCCTTCACTAAGTGGGCCCGCAGGCTATTTTTGGCACAAGTCTATTTTTAGAATATATCTATTTTTAGACATGGTGATCATATTTCAGAAGTTGCAGGATGCTATTTGTGGATGGATGATCAAGTTGGAAAAATAGATGAAATTCTATTTTTAGAATATTGGGTGAAGTCTATTTATAGATCTTCGATCTAAAAATAGAAGTGTCGATTATTATTAGCTCTTAATAATAATTCGACAATAAACAACAACTTATTCTCTTGGAGAACTTAGTTTCAGTGCACATATGTGGAAAATTTTTGGACTGAGCGAATTACGCAATTCCCAACGGTAACTGGTGGTTCATTCATGGAGGACTCAGTTAGAGCTCAAGTGGCAAAGTTATGACAGAGCTGGAAGAGTAGTTCATGGAGTTGTATTCAGTTTAACTCAGTGTTATACTGAAATTTTTCACCATGACATTTTAGTACTCCCTTAGAAGTCTACAACATCAAAGTTCTTAGAATCAAGATTTGAAATTGAGAGAAAAGCTCATAAAAGTCCTAAAAACACTTGTACCTCACTTTATCTTAGCATTTCTGGCGGTGCCGCACTTCTTGACTCTAAAGCATGCAGAGCTAAACACACCGTTTCTTCATTAAAAGTGCGAACCCCCGTAAAAAGTAAAATGAGAAAAAAAGTGAGTTCTAGAAGCCCAGGTGGTCAAATATTCTCCCAGCTGGAAGCTTCTAGAAGACGTTATCTGGTCGAAGCTTCACTCCCTCCTTTATCATGAACATTCATTCCTTCATTAAAGGAGCCTATCCCTTGGATTTTGGAACTTAATCCCTTGATAAGGGGACTCTATCCCTTCCATTTTGGAGCTGTAGCCACTTTCCTTCTCCTATAAATTGAAGCCTTGGCTCAGTTTCCAGGGTACTTACTTAGACTTAGAGAGAATTAGTGAGTTAGAATTGAATAATTTTTTAGGAGAAATGCTGTAAAAATTCAAACTCTCATAGCTAATCTTTATATGGGAATGATTGCGCACACACATGCTTTAGCTGAGACAATGTAAGGCTTGTCAGAGTAAAGGAAATGCCTATTCCGGGCCCCAGGAAGGCCTGTACGACATCAAGGCGGACACGGTTGTAAGGGTCTTCTTTATTCAAGTTAATACAAATGAATATTGTTTTCTCAATGAGCTTGTTAAATTAAGTAGATTGTTTATCATGTTTTATTAATGGCTTATTTAATTAACTATATTATTTTTTGAATTCCTTGATCATCAAGATAGGTTGATGGTTTATGAATTGATATTATGCAGGTGCTTATGATTCTTTCATGTTTTTTATTGCAGGTCCCGAAAGGAAACATATTGAGAGCAATAGGATACTCGTAGTGATAGGAAAGAAGATCAGTGCTGGACTAGAAGTAGGTTTCCAAACCTTATCATAATTAATTCTAAAATCAAACAGTACCTAGAGAAAGTACTTTTGATTTGTCCATTTGTTGCTAGCTATCCATAGGACACTTGGGAGGTTTGTCTTGTCCGCAAGAACAACTAATCCGCCCAACAAAATGGCGACTCCACTGGGGACTATATTTTGAATTTTGTTTTCTTTTATTGTTGACTGGTTTATACTGGTTTGGGTAGTAAACCTGTAGAATCTCTGAGAAAAGCTTTAAGATTTTTTTATTTTTTCTTTTAGTTTTCAGGTATCTGCACGTTTCTTTTAGAAACAGTGTGGGCACCTCCACTCTTTTCTTGAGTAAACATTGTGGGACCGCACATGTTTGCACTGAATCCTGCAGACCCTGTGAAAAGTTTTAGAAAATCTCAAAATCATCTTTTCTGAATTAGTTTATTAGTTTCTCAGTGTCTACACAGACTTGTATCTTTTGTCAGAAAGCCTTGATTAAGAGTTTATTTTAGCATTTTTTGTTTTGAATGATTTTCTGGAAGATCTGCATGTTATAGTGATATTTGCTTTGTTTTTATCCCGATCAAAGATTAGAAACCTTGGTATACCTTTAGATCACTGGTATTTCTTTTCTTTCTTGTTGAGCTTGACATCATAACAAAGTTTTCTTTATGAGATTTAGATCCCATTTTCTCATTTGCAAATCTTTTAAAAACTTTTGTTGATAAATTTGTAATTTCATTTAAAAAACCAAAATTGGGTGTTTTTTTTGAGTTCTTGCTGATGCAAGCAAATAATTTCTTAGTTAGATAACAAGCTAAGAAAAACATCCTTAAAATATTTAAAGTTCTAATTCAGATTTAGTATTTAAAGTTTTTAGATCTCAAAATTAGTGTTTTTAGTTTTGAGTGTTAAATCTAGAAATTATAGTGTTCTTTTGAAGAAAAACTTGGTTTGTAGTTTTGATATTGAATGATAAAGGGATTTCCTTTTGAGAAATTGATCATTTTGAGTTCTCACGACATCAGATTTCTTTTCATTTATTATTGTTTGAAGGAAAAAATTGTTTTAAAAGATTGCATCTCCCAACTCTTCCTTTAGATAGAATTCATTGAAATAAAACGAATTGTTTCTCATGTAAGATGCATTTTTAGCATGTTTTGAGTCGGTTCACTACATATCATCAGTTTCATTTTCGCACCTATTGTCCTAAGAACTAGCCTTTTAAAATCAACGCTTAAATTAAAATCAATCTAGTAATTTTTGTATTTCTACGGCTCTTTTCACCAATATAGCTTAGGCTAGTGTCTTGGAGTAGGGAGTAGTTAACTCTCCAAGAAAACTAAAACAAACAAGTAGTTTATCTTGCGGTAGGAAAAATCCAATAGTCGCTTGTATGCTCTAGGAAGCTCCTCTTAAAGGAGTCAAGCACGAGGTCATATCTGAACTAGTGGGATAATCAATTCTATCTCATTGGGAACGATAGAAGATGTGCGCGTATTAAAAATGGTAAACCTTGGATAGACCATTGTCGAGGAGCCTGGGGTCACTTGTCGGTATACCTTGGATTATGTCAAGGAGCCTTCAAGGGGATTGAGCTTTGTTAGTCTTCCCTTGCACGTATGTCGGATCATATACTGTTCCCCCAGGTGTATTATTTCCTATTGGTAACCTTAGTGGCCATAATCTTTACGATTCTTTCCTAAGGTGACAGTGGCGGAAAGATCCCACTGTACCTGGAGTAGACGTCGACTAGAATCACTTGGACTCTCCATAGGGTTATCTTCACTCGAGATGGTTTAAGTGGAGAAACTTGCACCAGTCTATTTCATTAAGTAGGTTGTTGGGGTAACTGTTCCAACTGCCCTTTCTACATTACAATACTACGATGTTGGATTTAATCACCAACTAGTGTTTTTAGTGTGGGAAGTTACTGTTTTTGTGTGGTTTGATCTCCTATATTTTTAGGCGTGTGATTCATTTGTTTGTTTCTTTAGTGACTTTAGGAGTTTTCATTGAAATTTTCTTTGATTGCATGTGATTAATAATTTTAATCATGGCTGAATTACCAAGAAAATCGCGTAGATTCTAGGGGAAACCCCCTAAGTATACACCAAGCCAACTTGAAAGGCTGCGAGCCCTAGTATCGCCTAGTGACAGTAGAATTCGATCAACAGAGACAGGAGAATCATCCATAGTTATTCACCCTAATTATCAATCACAAATAGTAGAATATATCCAAAAGCTAATTTCAATTTCAGAAGTTACTGGTAGTATTTCTCATTCCAGTGAATTAGCTGAAGAACCTGAAATTTCTGAGCCTAACACTGAACCTGCTGTATTGGAACCATCTTCAGGATTTGTTACTCCGACTTCTAGTGATCCTGGTTCACCTAGGGTAAGACATCACATTACTGAAAATCTTCCTTGTGACCTCATATCTATTGAAGAACTTGTTGGTCCAGAAGAAGAAGTAAATCGTCTCGAAACCCAAGAAAATTTGAATCTTAGGGAGCGTGAATCAATATTCTATAGTCCTCTTATAACTAACGCTTAGTATTTATCATTGATAGATTTTTTAGAAAACCCGGGTCTTATTTATTCACCATCCCGAATTCCTTTTCATCCTACACTGAGAGGTTATTATCCTTCTTCAACTATGTCAGGTGAGTCATCCATGTTTTCCCAATCTATGGAAACATTTTTATACGGTGGTCCATCTATTCCTTCAGGATACCAGTCACTCTCAGGTACTTTCTCGGGGGCAGCTCCTCGACCAATTGAACAAGTGCTATCATCTGATACAAATGACACTAAAACTGAAACGTTGAATATAGAGAAGATTTTTATGATGTCTGGTAATATTCCAAATCCTCAACCTCAAGGTAGTCAGTTGTCGCTTGGTGGGGCAACCTCAAGGTAGTCAGTTACCGCCTGGGGGGAAACCTCAAGCTAGTCAATTACCGCCTGGGGGGCAACCTTAAGATAATATTTTACCAGGAAAAACTGTAGGATAATTTTATTTGCTTAGGTATCAACCTCAGGGTCAACCCCAGGGTCAGTTTATTCCTCAGGGTCAATACCAACCCCAGATTCAGTACATGCCTCAAGGTTATCAACCTCAAGGTTAGCACCCAACTCAAGGTTTCCAACCTCCTTCTGGTCAACCATTATTACAAGGAGCTAGAAATTTTCCAGTTAATTATCAGCCCTACGTTCAAACAGGTTATGGTCCTTCGTATGCACAACCTTCCATAGGTCAATACCCCAGAACCAATATGGTGTGGGATCCATCTCAAATTCAACAGACTTTGCAACCCAATTTGTAGTTACCTAATCAACCTGGACAACCTATAGGTTCTGTTCCAACCCCGCAACCTGTCCATCCTACCATTCAAGTCCCTGCACATGGTTCTGTTCAGCAGCCTGGGACTAGTACACCTCAGACTCTGCCCCAGCCTTCTGTTACTGCTAAAAATTCTGTTCAACCTACCACACCTATTTCTGGAGTATCTATAGCTCATGTTTCTACTACCCCTATATCAGTACAAATTCCTCAAGTATCTGTACCATAGTCAGGACCTACAACTCAGACTACAGTCCAGATGCCTACAGGACAAGCCAATACAAGTACGATTCTTACTAGTCAACCACAATTTACTTATCGATCGTACAAAGGACAGTATCAACATGCTACAAAAAATCTAGTATATCAGTATCAACCGTACCCTGGGTATGCTTATCAAGTACCTCAACAACCCCAGTATGGTCCGGTTAATCCTTGTTACCCAGGAGGTTTCATGATTCCCAATGTGCATCCAATTCCTGGATATCCTGGATATCCTCCTCCTGGTACTGGTTTGATCACGCAAGGTTATCAAGACTCTAGCCATCGGTTACCATTTATAGCAACTTTAGATTTACTGGATCTATCCCGTCTTACAAATGATCCTATCTTTTATCTTCCATATTGGCCGCCAATGCCTAATAAGTTGCCCAGTGATATTACAAATTTTGAGGGTAAGTCAGGAGAGGACCCATCTAATCACGTCATGACTTATCACCTCTGATGTGCATCCAATTCACTAATCAATGATTCAATTTGATTACGCCTTTTTCAGAGAACTCTCATTGGTCTGGATGCCAAATGGTACATTGAGTTACCATGCAGATATTTTAACAATTTTAATGCACTAGCTACTGCTTTCTTAACCCATTTTCAGTTTCCTGTCAGATACAACAATGGCACAAAATTGTTGACTTCATTAAAACAGTCTACGTCTATGTACATATCCGATCATATTCATGAATGGAGATGTAGAAGGTGTTTAGTGAAGGTCTTTATTCCAGATCAAATTTTGGCTGAATGGTTTATTAAATCGTTATTTCCCAAAATTACTGAAGATGTGGCCAAAGGAGGCGTTGTTACAAAAGAGCAAGTCATTGCTCAGGCTCAGTACCTTGACCTTGTATATACCCATTCAGGTACTCTGTACCATAAAATCCCTGATTTTCCAAGACCTGGTCAATTAGCTACAACTCCTTCTGGCTCTCATGCCGCTGATGGTGTAATTGGTTCTGTTAGTACTGGTAAAAGTAATAATAAATCTTCCAAGACAACTTATCCTATTATCAATCTACCCGATTCACCAAAAGGAGATTCTTCCGTTGAAACTTCTACCGATATTCATGTTGTAGAATCATCTACAACCAAACCTAAAACATGTGGTAAGAAGAAGGGTAAGAATAAAAAGAAAAAATCTTCAAAAGATAAAAATGATACAACTGAACCAACTGACGAAAAATGGAAACCTCGATATCCTTGTCTAATTTGTGACGAGGATCATTTTACAAAAGAATGCCCGCATAGAACCGAGGTATCAAAATTCATCAAGGGTTCACCCATACCTGCTATCTTGAAGGATCCCTTTCCTGATCAAGATAGTAACATGGTTGGACCTTCCTCAAATGCACTCGAGAATATCTTGATGGTTGCGACACGATCCCAAGATTACGGTAGTAAAAATCTTGGTAAAGAAGCAGAAACATCTAATTCAACATCAACTACATATCCCTCAGTTTCTGATCCATTACAGATCAAGAAACAAAATCCTGACTTAGTAATCAAACCACCTGCTAAAGGTGTACTTTGTAAATCAGCTTTCAATCCACATGTGAGGGCTGCTCAGAATTACAATATTGTTGAAGAATTAGCGATTTCCCCTTTAGCAATGTCGGCTTTGGAAGTGCTGCAATCATGCCCATCCCAAAGAAAATTACTATTGTCAGCCTTAGGAGCCGTAGACCTCCAGGATTCGAACCTCATGATCTTTGATTTAGAAAATTTTACACCCCGCCTACCCCATCAAATGGCTTTTCAAATTTCGGTAATAGTAAAAAAAAAACGTATTTTTCGTACTGTTGTTAATGAAGGGGCTTCCACATGTATTATGTCATTAAAATGTTGGAGATCACTTGGTTCTCCGACAATTAACCAATCGCCGATTATTCTCAAAGCTTTTGATGGAAGAGGTTTTCAGCCATATTGTATTTTACAAGATCTCCCAATAGAGGTCGAAGGAAAACCCGTTAATCTGGATGTGGAAGTGGTTGATGCTCCTTTGGATTACAACCTTCTACTGGGTTGCAGTTGGTCTTACGCCATGACTGCTGTTGTATCATCGATCTTTCATCTCATCATGTTTCCTCATAAAGGAAAGATTGTTAAAATCGATTAGCTCTCACATTATTCATCCGACCCAGCCTCTACTGATACTATATAGCATATCGGCAAATCGACTATCCCTTATAAGGATGTTGGAGTAGGTTTGCTTAAAAATTCGGCTTTGCTAGGAACTTTTTCCTTGCCTGCTCCCAACGTACAACCTGCTATTGCTAACATCAATATGATTACATCAAGTACTATTTCCTTTGATGATCCTTGGATAGTACCTTCAGAATCACAAATGGATTCTTTCGGTGATGTAATGCCTTTGAGTCCTTTTGAGTTAGCATATCAGGCAGTACAGTCATTTTCTGATACTCCTTCAACTGAATCAGATCAAGTGAATGTGATCACTGAGGAGTCACTTTCCATATAGAGCTCAGCTTGGACATCAATTTTGAATCTTGTTCAACACGTCTTTAATACTGATTAACAAATTCATGAATTCTTGTCCATCAATGAATTACCATGGGAATATCTACATCATAGGTCTTCGTTTTTACCTGATCTTGATTATTTTGAGAAAAAAATTTCCTCTATTTTTACTACTGATTACGTCAAAGAACCTCAGAATCCTATCTCATCTTCTGATTCTGAATTAAATTTAGAAAAAATTTCTACGACGGTTCCCATTGACATTTCAGTAAAACCTGGAATTTTTGAAAAAATTCACATAGGTGCTTCTTGTACACCCGACGAAATCCAAGCATATAAAGCCCTATTTCAAGAATTCTGTGACATTTTTACCTAGTCATATGAAGAAATGCCAGGAATTGATTCGTCAATTTTTATTCATGAGATTAAGACATACCCAGATGCTAAACCTGTTAGACAGAGATTACGTCAAATACATCCAAGAAAAGCTACCGCTATTAAAGCCGAAGTTGAAAAATTACTTCTTGCAGGTTTTATTTATCCAATTATGTTAACAGATTGGGTATCAAATATTATTCCTGTTAATAAAAAACAAGGAATCATACGAGTATGCATCGATTATAGGGACATAAATCGAGCTTGTCCAAAATAAAACTATCCAACCCCTTACATCGATCAAATTATTGACGATTGTGCTGGAAGCGAAATGTTTTCATTCATGGATGGATTTTCCGGCTACAATCAAATCAACATACTCCCTGCAGATCAACCCAAAATAGCTTTCATTTTCCCATGGGGAACTTTTGCGTATCACAAACAACCTTTTGGACTCAAGAATGCTGGCGCTACTTTTCAGAGGGCAATGTCTTATGCATTTCACGATATTAAACACATTGTGCAACCCTACCTCAAGAATTTTCTTGCTCATTCTTTACGCAAAGCGGATCATATTACTCATTTACGAGCTATTTTTATACGATGTAGGAACTACAAGATTCGTATCAATCCTCACAAATGTGTTTTTTGCGTACAATCTGGACGATTGTTGGGATTTATTGTCTCAAAGGCAGCCATTCGTGTTGATCCATCGAATGTTGAGGCAATCATCAATTTACCTCCTCCTTCTACTCTTCGCCAAATCCAAATTTTGCAAGGGAAAGCAAACTTTTATGTCGATTCATTCCTAACTACGTCGAGTTAACAAAAGGTTTTACGAAGTTGTTAAAACAAAATATTCCTTTATTTTGGGACGAGATCGCTGATCGATCTTTTGATGCTCTTAAAAACGCGTTGACCCATACACCGTTACTGCATCCTCCCAATTACAACAAGGATTACCTTTTGTACCTCGCTGCTTCCGATTCCACCATAGGAATGTTTTTAGTTTAGGAGGATGAATTCCATGGTGAGCATGTGATTTACTCTCTTAGTCGTAACTTACATCCGACCGTAATCAAGTATTCACATGTGGAGAAATTGGCCTTGGCAGCCGTTCAAGTTGTCCAACGTTTTCGTCATTACATACTTTTACGCAAAACAACAGTGATTTCTGATTGTAACCCTATGATGTATATCTTGACCAAACAATTGCTAGGGGGAAAATACTCCAAATGGAGTGTTATCCTACAGGAGTTTGATCTGGAATTTGAACAATCCAAATCCAAGAAATCATTGATATTTGCTGAAATTATGTGTGACTTCCCATGTATTGATATAGAAACTATGGTAGACCAACCAATCGTAGATGAATCCTTGTTTCTTATTAGTACCATTGATCCTTGGTATGGAGATTAAATTGTTTATCTTCAAACCCAATCTTTTCGGCCTGAACTTTCACGATCGCAATGACGTAAAATCCATTTCCAGTCTCAACAATATCATATTTTTGGTGACACACTATATCGTCATGGTGCGAACTCTGTTTTTCGACGTTGTCTCACTCATGAATAAGCCGAAACGGTTTTAAATGACTGTCACTCTCGAGCATGTGGCGGTCATATTTTTGGGTACGCCACAACCCAAAAGATATTGCATGCAGGTTATTTCTGGCCGTCCTTATTTAAAGATTGTATTTATGCGGTCCGAAAATATCATAATTGTCAAATATTCGTTCGAAAAATGCGTGCATAACCTGCTCCTCTTCACCCTATAATTGATGTTGATCCTTTTGCAAAATGGGGCATTGACTTCATTACATGTAACCCTCACTCGGCCGGGGGGCATGGGTATATTATTCTAGCAGTAGATTATTTTACCAAATGGGCCGAGGCGATGCCTACATTTGTGGCAGATGGCAAACCTGCAACTACTTTCGTGTTCAGTCATGTGATTTCTTATTTCAGTGTACCCCAAGCAATAATTACTGATCATGGGAGCCATTTTTGAAACATAGTGATGACCGAGCTAACTGATCAACTTGGCCTATGCCATGAAAGTTATACACCATATTATCCATAGGCTAATGGTCTGGTTGAAGCAATTAATAAATTTTTAGTCACCATGATCAAACGAATCATTGAAATTCATAAGTTGAATTGGCATACCATGCTCTTTTCAGCACTTTGGGCATACTGAACCTTAGCAAAAACATCGACAAGTTTTACCCCTTTTCAACTGGTTTACGGTTTAGAAGAAGTATTACCCATTGAATGTGAAATACCGTCACTCCAACTAGCCATAGAGTTATTACCAGCCACTTCTGAAGAGGAGAAATTTTTTTTGTACTTGGCACAATTATATGAGAATCGGCGCACCGCTGCACTAGCCATCGAAACTCATGTGAAACGAATGAAAGCTCAATATGATAGAAATGTTACACGTCAGATTTTTTCAGAAGGGGACCTGGTCTTGGTTTATGATCAAGCTAACGATAAGATAGGGGTTGTGAAATTCAAACCCATGTGGCATGGTCCTTATATTGTCAAGCGAAAGCTTGCAAAAGGGGCCTATGAATTGATTGATTTTGACAGGGTCTCTTTAGGAAAACCCAGAAATGCGATTTATCTGAAGAGATATTATGCTTGATTCTTGTGTGGAGATCTTTCCTATATATTAGTTATTTTCTAGCTAGTGTGGTCTAGATTAGAAATGTGTACCTAGTTTAAGTGTGCCTTCGCTACTATTACTGCTTATCTGGATTACTCTTGATATTGCAGATGTCGACTTCTTTTCAAACATACATTGGTTTAGCTGATGGCACTTGTCGTAGTACACAGAACATCTCTTCCGCAACCTGGGTTATTTATTCACCCACTGAAGAGTTAATATCTATGCATGGGGTAAGCCTCGGTCAAACAACAAACAATATTGCAGAATATAGCACAGTTATTGAATTATTGTCTGAATCCATTTCATTTCGAATTCATATTTTATCGTTAGGTTAGATTCTGAAATCATTGTTTTACAATTAAATCAAGTTTATGCAATTAGAAACCCAGTGTTGTTAAGATTATTTTTAAGAGTTCGTCTCTTAGAACGAGAATTTGATTGTATTGAGTATCAACACATTCCAAGAAATTTAAACACATTAGCAGATGCAATAGCTTTTAGTGTGATTAACAGACATTTGTGATAACAAAAGTAGTAAATCAACATTCGATAATATGTTGGACAGGTAACTGAAAATAGTAGTATATCATAGCATAGCAGTAGTGTTTCAAAAATAGTACACCGTCCTTAATCATAGGCTCAAAATGCCTTATGATCGGAAAAAGTGATGATATGGGTCCATACACATCAATCATCCACTATCCGTGGTGATGATCATGATAGAATACTACAGTTCATGCCACTCTACTCAAAAATCTCCTGAATGGTCCAGGAACACCAATGACGTATCTATGTAATTGAAGAGGAATGTCACTTATAGTAGTCTCTGGAATGTCCAGAGTCCAACACTCCAGATGGTGTTCTAGATTAGTCAGGATCTCTGCTGTTTGATCCTACTGTGGTGGTGCTACTGCAGCTGCATCCCTTTGCCTCCTATCAAAGGGGCAGAGAGTAACTGGTCGGCGTGGACCCACATCTGCATTTGAAATGATGTTATTAGTTTTGGACGACATTAAAAAACAAAATAAAAATTAGAAATTAGAGCATGTCAAAGAGATTTTTTACCTGACTCATCCCACTGAGCTCTTGGAGGAAGAGGCATATCCTGATCTCCTTGGTATTCCATCCCAGCATAAGGGAAGTCCTTTATCGTAAAATTTTGGTGTTCTAACCAACGAAAATAAGCTGGGGAAAATCTAACAATCTCTGTGCCTTCACTATGATGGGCCATCAAACCATCCGAGGCTCTCGGACTCTACCGTCATCAACAGGAATATGTTGCGGGGCTAATAGAGGAATCCTCTCTAAAGCAAAATTAACCACGATAGATCCATATCCGAAGTTATTTAACTTCCCATTTTTTGCTCTAGTTAGTTGGCCTTTGATATTAGCCAACACTGCCTCGCAATAGTTGAATATATTGCCTCGGAAGCAGTCCACTGCAATCCGAATTTGAGATCCAGTGGCCACATGAAAAGTTTCACTTCCACACAACTGGACAACAATAAATGCAATCACTTTTAACTCGGGACAGATGATAGTTTTAATATCAATCCTTTTATCTCTAGGATTGGCCTCATCATTACAAAAATCTAATTGCAGGCTAGTGACAGACTGGCCACCTAGCCTAGCCCCAAATAGAGAAAGTGGTTTGCCTCTCTTAGACAAACCAGTCAAAAAATAGATGTCCTCCAGCTCAATTTCGAGCCGGTTGCCTCCAATCATGAAACACTAGTCCTGAACATCCCACTTGTTTACCAACCAAGTGAGAAGGTCCACTTGAGCTCTCATGCCACTGATAGCCCAGAATTTTAATAACCCACTATTCTCAGAGCTTGTAATGTAGGTGGATGAATTATTGCAGCTTCATCCACCTCCTCATGTTCACGTTCCCGCCACTTGAGCATTGTAAATATCCTACAATGAGAAAAATGAAAGATTAGAACCATTTTAAAACAAAAATTTTGGGTATTTTGAGAACAAATTATGTTTTTAAATTCATTACAGCGCCCCCGCACTTTACGTTCATAGATAGTGCTTAGCTCTGCATGGGTTCATAGACACAAATTTAAGGAAATGAATAGAAAAAAAGCAAGGAAAATAGGATATGGATTACCTGGAGCAAACGGTTTTCGATTTCAACGTTCGATTTGTCCAGAATCTTCTCTGAAGCATTTTTTTCCAAAAGCTCTTAAATTTTCACTCCAAACTCAAACGATAAAAATGAACTTGAAAAACTCCTTTTTATAAGTTTTTTTGAATAAATGAAATTTAAATTTGTTTATTTTTCACTTTAAAAAGATGGTTTTTCAAAATATTTTTATTATTGAAGCAGGTACGTTTAATTTTTTGAGTTTTTGTGCAGAATACCGGATTTTTCAGGAAAAATGATCATTTTTGATGAAGAGTATACTTTTATCACTTTTTCGGGCTCTTTAAATTTTACGAAAAAGTGAAATCATGGAGTTCTCTTTTAAGCCCTTTTCAGACTCTCTAAAGATGAAAAGGTTTCTGAGTACTAGAATATTCGAACTTGTTAAAGGAAATAAACAATCGTCCCTTCAGTATAACCTTACCCCTTTTCTGGACTAAAATGGACTATTTACAAAAAAGGTATACGTTGAATAATCATGGTCAATAGAGTTTTCTCCTGCATTATTTTACCCTTTTTCGGGCCTGAGAGACTAAAATTATGAAAAAGTACACCCATGGAGTTTTCTTAAGTTTTTTCTTCTGGCTCCCTAAAAATGAAAAACACCGAGTTTCTCCTATACTGGACTTGTTAAAATTTAACAGTAAAGGACCTGTCGATTACAAACAGGAACATAACACTCCTTCTTAGGGTTTGATTTCAAACTAAGTTGGACTCATTCGAAGAATGAGATTATAAACAAGCAAATGTTATCCTCCTCAAGCTTGTCAAAAAATAAAGAGGTACTTGCTAGAAATGGTGGGGGAAAAGAGAGAAAACGAATTCACTTGTTACACTTTGATTTATAGAAGCAGTATACCACTCCTTTACAAGACACTTTTTTATCACAATTCTACCTGGGTTGGGAAAATCCTTTGCCTATCAGTTAATCAAACTAATTGGAGGTCTTCAGCCGGTTTCTAGGTATTAGCTTAGGGCAGCTGTCAGCAAACCATCTGCAGAGTCGTTATGTGTTCAAGAGGACAGTCAAACAAACCATTCATTTGCAAACATTTGTCTCCATTCACGTTGACCATCCCTAAGTCAGTCCTTGCAAAAAATTTCTTCAAAACTTGATCTATGGTTTCATGTCGGGAGATTGCTTGCAACGGATCACTTTATATCAACGACAGCTCATCATCTAGGAATTTGATCTAGAATCCGTCAGTACCTTGAAATCTACATTCCTTAATGGAAGGTTTCTTGCCTTCGACGACAGGTTGCATCATTGACCTTCGATCGAACGATTCCATGAAATGTTTGACTTCAGAACACTTATTCACATTTCATGGCTTGTACTGAGTACTTTGAGATCCATTGTCATTATTGGTGGTTTCTCTCACACTTTTTAACAGTTCACATCATTGACTGGTAATCAAGTGGGTTCTACCATGTTCGACTTCAACACATTTAATTGCATGGATAGAATTGTACTAGTTTGGGAAGCAGAAATCAAGACCCTGGATCTAGTCTCCACCATCCAGGCTGCGAGGAGTTTTATTATTCATTATGCAGTAGACTATTTATTACAGATGGCTGCGTCCATATTGTGTCTACACTATTGATGTAATATTAAAATCATTTATGTATCAGAACAAGTTTAGTTAGTTTTGATCTGAGTATGGCAATGCCTACCTCAGTGATGATATATATATATATGATTTGCATTTAATGTTTTTACAGGGTTCTGATTGGGTTGTCCATAGGATAATCCTTGAAATGATAAAGCACATCACTCTTCGAATGCTCTCAGGCTTCGCACTTTAGGGGGCAATTTGTTATACTGAAATTTGTCACCATGACGTTTTAGTACTCCCTTAGAAGTCTACAACATCAAAGTTCCTAAAATCAAGCTTTGAATTGAGAGAAAAGCTCATAAAAGTCCTAAAAAACACTTGTACCACACTTTATCTTAGCATTTCCTGTGGTGCCGCACTTCTTGACTCTAAAGCATGTGGAGCTAAACGTACCTTTTCTTCATTAAAAGTGTGGACCCCCATAAAAAGTAAAATGAGTAGAAAAGTAAGCTCTAGAAGCCCAGTGGTCGAATATTCTCCTAGCTGGAAGCTTCTAGAAGACATTATCTGGTCAAAGCTTCACTCCCTTATTTATCATGAACGTTCATTCCTTCATTAATGGAGCCTATCCCTTGGATTTTGGAACTTAATCCCTTGATAAGGGGACTCTATCCCTTCCATTTTGGAGCTGTAACCACTTTCCTTCTCTTATAAATTGAAGCCTTGGTTTAGTTTCAAGGGTACTTACTTAGACATAGAGAGAATTAGTGAGTTAGACTTGAAGAATTTTTGAGGAGAAATGCTGTAATAATTCAGACTCTCATAGCTGATCTTTATATGGGAATGATTACACACCCACATGGTTTAGCTGAGAGAGTGTAAGGCTTGTCAGAGTAAAGGAAATGCCTATTCCGGATCCCATGAAGGTCTGTACAACATCAAGGCGGACACGGTTGTAAGGCTCTTCTTTATTCAAGTTAATACAAATGAATATTGTTTTCTCAATGAGCTTGTTAAATTAAGTAGCTTGTTTATCATGTTTTACTAATGGCTTATTTAATTAACTACCTTATTTCTTGAATTCCTTGATCATCAAGAAAGGTTGATGGTTTATAAATTGATATTATGCAGGTGCTTCTGATTCTTTCGTGTTTGTGATTGTAGGTCCCGAAAGGAAATATATTCGGAGCAACGGGATACTCAAAGTGACAGGAAATAAGATCAGCGCTGGACTACATGTAGGTTTCCAAACCTTATCATAATTAATTCTAAAATCAAACAGTACCTAGAGAAAGTAGTTTTTATTTTTCCGTTTGTTGCTAGCTATCTGTAGGACACTTGGGAGGTCTGTCTTGTCCGCAAGAACGACTAATCCGCCCAAAACTTAGTTAGACTCAGTTGAGCTATTTGTATCCAGTCTAACTGAATGATACACTAGTGAGAGTGGTGTGAATTAATTAGTTAATTAATTTAAAAATAATAACTCATTAATAAACTGAACAATACAACTATTAACTACAGTGCATGGCAATTCCAGTGGAGACCTAGTGGAGAGATAGGTGAAAGGGAAAGATGAACTATCTGTTGTGACTATAGTGATGCATTGATTGCATCACACACACATTGGAGTTGCCAATTAGGATTGCGCAGTCAAGGAAAGGGTAATTCGAATTCATTCAGAGCTATTCTTCAGCAGGGATTGCGCAGTGGAGGCAGGCTAGCAAGAGGGCAAAAATCAGTGCATGGATTTGTAGATTTTTCCTAATTAGTGTGTGACAATTGTATTGTACTGAGAGCTTGATTTACTAAGATTTGTATGAGGATTGCTACATGATCTCCATGATACATAATATATGATAGTTGGGGTTTTCAGCTTCAGGCTTTCCCGTTAAAAAACTATGTTATGTGCGATTGTTTTTATTTATGCTTCACATGTGTGTGCAATTAATTTTCCGCAAAAGATTAACAGTGGAATGATTCTATATTTTGCAAGAAGTTAAATATTGTGAGATCAGGGGAATTTGGATGTATGTATGCTTAATGTATACTAATTTCCACATGGTATCAGAGCATTGTTATTTCTTGAAGATTGCAATTGTGAAGGATTGGTGAGTTTGTGCTGGTGGACAATTTGAATTTGCTACAGAAGATTCTTGGTGCAAAAGTTGAGTATACATTGAAATGGCTTTCAATGGGTTGTGATTGGAGTATGCCCTTGATGGGAGCTCGAATTACATAGCCTGGAAGGATAGGATGGAGGCGGTGCTGGAGGATAATGGATTGAAGGAGTTCATTGATAGCGATGTTCCTAAGCCGGGATCTAGCGATGCTGCATTACCTGACGCATGGAAAAAGAAGACAGAAAAGACGAGAAGAATTCTGTTGGAACGTGTGAAGGACCATATTGTGTCTAGCCTTCATGGGAAAGCCACTTCATTCTTAATGTGGAAGGCTTTGACAGATTTTTTCCAAAGCAGAAGTGACCAGAGGAAGTTGGCGCTTAAAGAGAAGCTCAGAAAAATAAAACTGGAGAAGGGCGATAGTATTCCAAAATACCTCACGAAGTTTGTCCACTGAAAGGATGAACTAGGAAGTGTGGGGGTTACTATTGATGATGAAGACTTGGTGAGCTTGGCTCTCCTTGGGCTTCTGAAGAGTTGTCATAGCTACGAAGACTCTATCAATGGACGGGAGAAACTGCCGGGATTGGAGCGACTTTGGTCGGATCTTGTGCAGGAGGAGATAAGGCGGGGTACCAGGGATGGATCTTCATTGAAGAATGAAGATAAAGAGAATTGCGCTTTGGCTGCCAAAGAAAGGAAAGGCAAGGGGAAGAAATTTCCTTCAAAATCCAATGCTAAAGGCAAGAAGCAGGATTTGTCCAAAGTGAAGTGTTTTCACTGTCACGAACATGGGCATTTCGCCACTAACCGTCCACATAAGAAGAAGAATAAGAAGGTTGTTGGAGTTGCAGCTGGAGAGGCCTTAGCCTCGAAATTTGAACTTGATTTCTCTTTGATCGCATGCTTGGTTTCAAGCTATATGGGATCAATGCGGTATCTTGATAGTGGTGCGTCTTTCCATTTGACAGGAGACAAGGAGTTGTTTAGTGACTTGGAGGAGAAGGACCTCCAAATGCATCTAGAGATGGGCGACGATGATCAGTACAGTGTGACTGGCATTGGGAACATTACCTTTGAGAGGGAGTCTGGTAATCCATTCTTGTTTAAGGATGTTATGCATGTTCCGGGTCTGAAGAAGAACTTGGTCTCGGTCGCAATGTTGGAAGACAAAGGTTATGATGTTGTTTTCAGTGAGGGAAAATCCTTCCTTCGACATAAAACAACAGGTCAAACCAATAAGATAGGGGTTCAAATTATGAATCTCTACAAGCTGGAGGCAGATGGCTGCACTGCAATGGTGGGAAAAGAAAAAGAAGTGGTGAGCCGGGATGAGGGCGAATTATGGCATAGGAGATTGGGCCATCTTCACCATGGCACTTTGATGATTTTGCAGCAGATTTCTACTGGACTTCCCAAGGGTACTCTTGCACAGTCAGATCAGTGCAAGGGATGTACTATGGGTAAGTTTGTAAAGACCACCTTTCATGAGAAGGAGAACCGCGCTTCAGTGATCCTGGATAGAATTCACACAGACGTGTGTGGACCTTTCTCGGTTGCTTCAATAGCAAATCACAGGTATTATGTTATATTTGTTGATTACTGTTCTCGTATATGCTGGATCTTCTTCATGCAGCAGAAGAGTGAAACGTTCTCAAAGTTTTGTGAGTTCAAAGCATTGGTGGACAAGGAGTCAGGGAAGCAAGTGAAAGCTCTATGGAGTGATAATGGTGGTGAATACATCTCGGGCTAATTCAAAGACTTCTGTAGAAAAGAAGGAATTCAAAGAGAACTCATAGCGCCTCATAACCCACAGCAGAATGGGGTCACAGAGAGAAAGAACAAAACAATCGTGGGTGCTACATGAGCGATGTTGCATGACCAGGGCCTACCAATGCACTTGTGGGCGGAATCATGCAACACTGCGGTTTATGTGTAAAACCGTTGTCCTCATAGAGTACTTGGAATGAGCACATCGAAAGAAGCTTTTACTGGTAAGAAGCCTGATATTTCTCATTTGAATATTTTTGGCTCATCTGTTTACATTCATGTGACAAAGGACGCCAGGAAGAAGCTGGAGCCAACTGTAGAAGTTGGGATATTTGTGGGGTACACAAAAACACCCCATAATTATCGTGTGTATTTGCCAGATAGTCGGATGACTATGGTATGATGGGATATAAAATTCAATGAGGTGAAAGCCATGAAGTTGTCGCTTGAGAGGGAGCTACACTTGCATGCAGAGGAGGAAATTCTTGATCCCAAATATGAGCCTCTAGATGTGGATCAACCACAGGAAGAGATTCATGGAGTGGAGGAGTCCACCCATGCAGAACCAAACATCAGACAAGGCAGAAAGCGTACCACAGAAACTGAGAGACTGAAGCTTGATGCGGCACAGAATGTAGGAGTCCCTACATCATAGCACAGACAGAGACAGTCACTCGACCAATTTACTGGATACATGGCTCTTATGAGAAAGTGTATCGTGACAGAGCAATGTTCTTTTGAAGAAGGAGTGCAGGAGCCCACATGGGTAGATGCCATGGTGGAGGAGTATGACTCCATTGTCAGAAATAGTGCTTGGGAGATTGTTCCAAGGCTGGTGGGAAAATTAGTTGTAGGATCAAGATGGATCTACAAGGTAAAGAAAGTTGTTGATGGGAGAATCGAGAAGTATAAGGCAAGATTTGTTGCTCAGGGCTTCTCACAGATCAAGGGGATTGACTATGAAGAAACCTTTGTACCTGTCACACGGTATTCTTCCATACGGACCATCCTTGCTCTCTCAGCGCAGATGGGTTGGTACATTCATCATATGGATGTGAAGACTACGTTCCTTAATGGGATCATTGAGGAAGAGGTGTACATTGAGCATCCTGAATGATTTGAGATCTTCAGCAGCGAGTCGCATGTGTGCAGGCTAAAAAGAGCGATGTATGGGTTGAAACAAGCACCACGTGCTTGTTACACTCAGATCAACAACTATTTCACTGGACTTGGCTTCACCATGAGTGAGGCAGATGAAAACCTATACCAAATTATGGTGGAGGGTAAGCTTTTAATAATTTTTATTTATGTTGATGATTTAATACTAACAGGTGATGAGCAGTTGTTACACTCATGCAAGGCAGACCTTGCAAAGGAGTTTGAGATGAAGGATTTGGGCCTCCTTCATTATTTCCTTGGATTGGAAATATGGCAGCGGGAAGGTGAACTGTTTGTGTCTGAAGGAAAGTATGCTCGGGAGATACTGGAGAAGTTTCACATGCAAGGCTACAAGCCTATCGGAACTCCTCTTCCAAGAAATTGGAAGAAAGAGGATGCTACATCGGCAGAGGTAGTGGATGCCACTGTTTATCGAAAGTTGGTGGGTTTGCTCATGTATTTAGTCAATACAAGACTGGATATATGCTATGTGGTGAACCAGCTTTCACAAGCAATGGTTAAGCCTACCAAGCTCTTTTGGAAGGCAGGAAAGCATTTCCTGAGATATCTCAGGGGCACATCTAAGTATGGTTTATGGTATAGATAGACGGATGAGGTGAAGTTGCATGGCTTCACAGATGTAGATTGGGCAGGAAGCCCAACAGACAGAAAGAGCACATCAGGAGGGATTTTCAGTATCGGATCTATGATAGTTTCTTAGTACAACAGGAAACAAATATCTGTGGCACTCAGTTCAGCGGAAGTAGAATACATGGCAACAATTCAAGCTGCATGTGAGGCTATCTGGATGAGGAGGATCCAGGTTGGTTTGTTCGGTTCACATTTAGATTCCACAGTGATACATTGTGATAATCAGAGTTGCATTAAGCTCTCATTTAATCCTTTGTTTCATGATAGATCTAAACATATTGATAGCTGGTATCATCATATCAGAGATTGTGTGCAGCAGAAGATCATGTTGCTTCAGTACATTCCTATGGAGGATCAGGATGTAGATATTCTGACGAAGGCGCTCACCAGGAGAAAATTCGAATACCATAGAGGTAGGATTGGGGTGAAGGATAATCCCTATCTTGTTGAGAGGCGGTGTTGAGATTCAACAAGATGATGAGCTTAGTGAAAAGAGTCGCCTTCACTAAGTGGGCTTGCAGGCTATTTTTGGCGCAAGTCTATTTTTAGACATGGTGATCATATTTCAGAAGTTGCAGGATACTATTTTTTGATGGTTGATCAAGTTGGAAAAATAGATGAAATTATATTTTTAGGATATTAGGTGAAGTCTATTTATAGATCGTCGATCTAAAAATAGAAGTTTCGATTATTATTAGCTCTTAATAATAATCCGATAATAAACAACAACTTATTCTCTTGGAGCACTTAGTTTCAGTGCACAGATGTGGCAAATTGGACTGAGGGAATTACACAATTCCCAAGGGTAACTGGTGGTTCATGCATGGAGGACTTAGTTAGAACTCAAGTGGAAAAGTTATGACAGAGTTGGAAGAGTAGTTCATGGAGTTGTATTAAGTTTAACTCAGTTAGACTCAGTTGAGCTAGTTGTATCTAGTCTAACTGAATGATATACTAGTGAGAGTGGCGTGAATTAATTAGTTAATTAATTCACAAATAATAACTCATTAATCAACTAAACAATACAACAGTTAACTACAGTGCATGGCAGTTCCAGTGGAGACCCAATGGAGAGATAAGTGAAAGGGCAAGATGGACTATTCGTTGTGACTATAGTGATGCATTGATTCCATCACACACACATTGGAGTTTCCAATGAGGATTGCATAGTCAAGGCAAGGGTAATTCGAATTCATTCAGAGCTATTCTTCAACAGGGATTGCGCAGTGGAGGCAGGCTAGAAGGAGGGCAAAAATAAGTGTATGGATTTGCAGATTTTTCCTGATTAGTGTGTGACGATTGTATTGTACTGAGAGCTTGATGTACTAAGTTTTGTATGAGGATTGTTACATGATCTCTGTTGTTGCTCCTAGAGAAAGCCTTGAGTTGTGAAAGACCAGTGCCTAGGACATCTTATATAGCAACGAGCATATGGTATAACATGGAAAGGTTGCTCTGAAAAAGGCTCTCATGACATCATGTATAAACAGGAAGGTTTAATCTAGGCGGAACCAAAAATCTCAAAGCTTTAGCATAACGAAAGTGATATTTCAGAGGCAGAGTGTGAATTTTTGATAAAAACATATTCGACAATTCAAAGACAGCTTTCTGTAAAGAGGGCTGGATTCTAAATTATTTTGCAGAGGTGAATAATCAGAAGGTGATTACTGTGTATGAAAAATGGGGAGGATACTAGTTGTAACCGAGATGAGAACTAGAAACGTATATCAACATGTACTGGGATTATAGTAACAAAAATCCATACATGAAAATAACTTTAAAGATAACATTTCATCGCTGCTAATATCAGAAGAAATACGATTGAAGTGAAAGATGGAACAACATATCATGCTTGAGCCATATTTAAAGGGCTAGACAAGTTTTAACATGAGTATCAACAATGATAAATTCATACCAACACAAGTGAGCAACTCGCATTCCAGAACAAGATATAAGAAAAATGAATGTAAACAAAATGAACATTTAAGCTATAACACATAAGAGAGAGTTACATACTGTGAAGTATTAAGGCCAGAATCCCCAATAAAGATGAAACTCCTCATCACTGAGACCCAACGGGCTCTTCAACTTTTATATCAAAATTTCAACAAAATGCATACGGAGTTCTTTCTTAGTGTATTCTTCTGAAAATCTGGAACCTTTTTTCCATATTTGTTTGCTACTTATATAGAATTTACAAGAACATACACGGGAATATATTTTGGGAAAATATCTTCCTGCGTGCTAGTAAGCAGTTTCAGGTCCTAATCAAAATAACAAAATTTATGATGAGGGAGAACGCTTCTCATCATTTACAATTAGGCTCGTGGCTGTTTCAAAACAAAACATTAAAACTGTTCTAACAAATGGTAAATGCAAGAGTGAAATATGAATTCCACTCGAAACTTGAAAGTAGAAAGTAAAAGTAAAACTAGAAGGCCACTAAGGCCAAATCATGAATTAACCATTTTCACTGGTGTGAAGGAGTTGAGGCCGTTGCTGATGCAGGTGGTGGGACATTTGTTGAGGAGATGGCTAAGAGGCTAGCATACTTGATGCATCTCTGCCAATTGTCTCCTGCAGGTTCGAGCATCGATATGAATCCTTCTGTTCTGATGTAAGCCTCTATGAGTTTGTCATAGTTCGCCTCGACAGAAATTTTATGCTTCACTTGGTGCAGGAGCACAAACTCTTTTCCAAGGACCGAGACTATGGTTCTGGTTTAAGCCTTGCGGATTTCTTAGAGGGGATGTTTGTTTGATTCATTACCCCCTTTAGAACTGCCTCATACGCTAGTAATGGCTGCAGGACAGCATGAGTGGGATCCCAGCACAATGGGAGTCCTGCAAGTGTTATCTCAGCCCAGTCCACCTTGAACCGTTCTAAGCTGGTTGTTACCTTTTCTAATGCATCCAAGGCCAGGCTCCTACCAGACTCTTTTTATATTGCTTTCTGGCATTCTGAAGCTTCCATGAACCTGCTCTTTATACCCTGTTTCACCACATCCCCTGGCTTTAACTCTTTTAGGAAGGAGACATACCTTTTTGCATTTTGGACTCTGATGAGTGCCTCGGTGCCTCCCTCATGGAGATTTCTTTTGAGAAGGGGCACGGCTGACTTCATTTCCTCGATAACGTTTAAAAACCCCTAGCGCATTTTAACTTCTGAAATAATGTTAGCCCAGATCAGTCGCCTGGCTTCCATGAGGGTGACATTTCCTTTCATACGATTGTTGAGATCATTGATGGTCTTTTCATACCGCGCCTTTTCCTGCTTCCCCTCCTCGATCTCTTTTTGCATAGCATTAATATTTTTGACATTTTTAGCGAGGATGGCTTCCAGCTCACTGATCCTTTGCCGTGTTGTCGAGACCTATTTCTCTAGTGCTTCAGGTGTAGCCAATGCATTGGTCAGCTGTTCAGAAAGTGAACTAGTCTCTGGTAGGATGGGTGGTGAGAATGTATGTGTGTCCTAGGTTATCTCCATGCACTCATTCTCCCTTGAAGAGCAACCATCTCTCCTATGATCTTTTCTTTTTCCTCACTCTCCTTTGCAAGAGAATCGGCCAAGTTTGCCTTGTCCTTTTCAACCTGGGCTGGCTCAGCTTTTTGCACATGATGAGAGCCCTGTATATTTATTTTACTCTTCAAGGCTACAACCTGCTTCTATAAATCCTCAATAGGATGACCCTGGGGGTCGGCTACACCTTTTTATTTTCCTTTAATCACCTCCTGGAGAGTGCGTATATCATTCATGAGGGCGCGGGAATTGACCTTTTCCTTTCTAAAATTCTCCAATACTTGGCCATGCTTGCTCTACAACTTTCTCAGAGTGATTGAGAGCCGCATCACTTCATCTTTAAGCATGTCACCGAAAACCTGAAATAAGTTGCACTTGTCAATTTTCGACACTTGTGACATGTCGACTACGATCTCTAATGACCTGTAGCTGGTCGTACCAGCCTATGGGTCTAGGATGGCCTCAACCATGGCCATTTTTAATTGTTCAGTATCCAAATTCATTGCAGATGCAAATCTGGTGTGGTATTTCTCAACATATCCTTCCAGCCCAGACCGATACTTGTATCTGATTTCTCTAGTCCTCGACCTGCTTTCCCTTGCAACCTGAGAACTGCTGACTGTAATAGCTTGTGAGACTTGTGAAAAATCAGAAGAGGTAGTACTATCCCACAGCACCTTGATTCCTGCTTTCCCCTTGTCGGGCTTCCCATATGGTGTTTCCTTCTTGAGCAACTATTCATCTTTGATAACTTCTGCTTCACTGGTCACTGTTCTTTGTCTTTTGAAAGGGGGAGGACGCTCTCCCGACACACCTGCCTCCTCCACCTGTTCTTTGCCAGCTTTTCTAGTTGAAGCGGCATCCATTTTTTCCCTCGTAGTAGATGAATCGGTCTCCATCTGCGAAAGCAAAGGCCCGTTTTCAAGATTAGCTCACCATTCGATGAAAGGCCTCATTTCATGCATATAAGGGGTCGATTTTTTCCTCTTCCTTTTGTTAGAGAGATGTCCTTTGGATCATAGGGCCAAGCTTTCCCCTGTCTCAAATCCATATCTTAAAGCAGATTTTCGACCACAGGAAGGGCGTGCCTTGAATTAACAACAAAAGGACCAATGGTTGTGGGAAGCTTGAGGATAAACCCCTTTTTTGCAGGGAGGAAGTGAAGTTGGTCAGTTTTCAGGGTCTGCCGGATGTATTCCAAAGAATAAATCCGTCGGGCAGGAAAAACGGGCAATTGGTAGGGAGGGACTTCTGCTCCATAAACTCGGATTTCTGTTTAGTTGTCAAAAAGATACCAGTCCTCGGTGCTTTGGGCTTCACTATACTGTACCCAACTTTTCAGTTAAGGAAAAACCCTGGGCAGAGGAGAGTCATGGACAATAGTATAAGAAATGGGCATGAAATCATTTAGGAACCTTAAGTAGCCCACCCCATTTGCTAACCGATGCGTTGCGAGACTCCAGTCAAAAATTGGTCTCGGATGGGAGTTTGTCTTTTATACCTTATCTAAACCCAAACCCTCAAACTTATCAGCATGCTAGAAGAGGAAAAGATAAAATACCATAGAGAAAAAGTGAAAGTAACCCATGTCTGAGAGCTCCTGGAACTGAGTCTGAATGGTGGAAGCCAGGAAACCAAGAATATCTAAAATGACCCCAGGTTGAGACATTAACCACAAGAAAGCAATACATCCCTTGGAGGCTTGCCCAAAACCTTCCACACCTAGTAAACCCGCGATGAGAGCGAGGATAGGCTGGACCTCTTCTTTGAATAGGCTCAGGGGCACTAAGTCCACGGAAGGAGGTTGCTTGGTAAGGAAGTCGGTTATAGAGCGATCGATCACTTTCTGTGCGCGATATAGATTACTTTCAAATTGAGGGGTCAGAGTTATTTCACTAAAACTGACATAGTTTGAACTGGTAGGAAAATCAAGGGCTTTTCTGATGATCTCGGGGGAAAAAGTGAGTATTTTATTCCCTTGGGCTGAGAGGAACATGCCCCGATGTTCATCGTAAGAGCACCGGAGCCAACAGATGAATTTGACCACTGGATACACTAGGGGGGGTAATTAGATGATATAGGCCTGACAAAACAACCCGATACCTATCCTTGTTTGCGACATGTTTCCTAAATAGCTCAGGTTTGACGCTGCTAATGGGAAATGGGTAATGCAGGTCACGGATGTCAGCTTGTAAGTCTAAGAAGGGTTCTGGCCATGGAACAACTCTGGACTCACGGGCTTCGGGGGTCTCTGGCTCTGACTTCTTGGTTGTAACTTTAGCCATGACCATCATGAAAATTTAAAAACAAAAGGAAATCAGATGGAATGAGAGGGATGGAATACCTGTGAAGTAGGAAATTGCTCGGGAAAACGACGCATGGGTACTGACAATGACTGGGCAGACCTGGTACTGGGCACCCACTTTTGCTTATATAATAGTAAAAAAACCTAAGTATTTTACCACAGTAAAAGACGAAAGACCGTTATATAGGACCGAGGCAGCTCGGGAAAAGATGGTGGGGTGAAATGAATGGGGTATGCATCGTAAGGACGCTGACAGTGAGACACGTGGCATGTAGAGATTGGGCGTTAGACTCTGGGTAGGTGAACACCGTGTGTCAGGTTAAATACCAGTACTGGCCTTGGTACCGGGTGTCCTAAAAACTTACCTTACCTTTACGTCATGGCGACAGTTGTACCTCAAAACATGACCCTTGAGGGGCACAAAGTGACTACCCTGATAACTTTAAATCCCATGCCTTCTTCTCCATAGAGTGCTCGCCTCGTATCATACGCCTTAACACGTCATCAGTATTTCGAGGGGGTAAGACTCCGCCTCATCCCTCACCTTTTTGACCCCCCCGGAATTATACTTGCAGACTCCTTTCTATGCGCGTATATAAAGTGTATGCGGGCCTTGCCTTGTATCTGTTTCTTTTGCGCCTTTTATATCTTCACCTAATTTAGTTTAAAGGCTTTACATATTTATGATTTATTACAAAACGCGCTTATCCTTTTCTCGCATGTGACTCAGCTTAGTGCTATTTCTCCTTAGCCAACTTCGGAACTCTTAGCCATTTTAATGTTATCAGGTGATCTGCTCCCTATGACCTTTATTAAAATATTAATTTTGAACTATATAATCAACATTGGCTCCACCTGGGGACAGCATGTTCATCCTTGGACATGTTGCGAACCTCGCAGACCACCTGTTAACCCTTTTTGTAGACACAGCTCATCTGCACTTTTTCTTTTCCTCTTCATGATTCTTCACAAAAAATAACATTAAAACAAAGATAAAAGTGGATAACTAATGTACAGTATAATACATCAGGCTCTCTCGGCCTAAATCAGAACTGGAAGTAAGGTTTCAGGAACTGACCATTTACAGGGATGTCAAGTAAGTCACCTGGTAAATTTTCTAACTTGAATGTGTTTTTTGCCCCCTGCTCCACAATTTTAAAGGGGCCAAACCACAACAGATCAAATTTACCATGCTTCCTCTTCTCTGCTCTTCGAATATCCAATCTGAGAACCAAATCCCCGACTTGCATATTTTTGTCTTTTGTGTGCTGGTCGAACAAGTCCTTCATTTTTTCTTGATATTCGACCAACCTATGATTCACCTGATTTCTAGTTTCCTCCAGTTCTATCAGTTGGTTAATTCTCCGGGTAATATCATTAGGCTCATCTTGGCACTCCTGCATGAAAATAGCTACTGGTAATTCCAACTGTATAGGAAAAACTACTGCCCTCCCATATACCAACTCATATGGGGATTTCCCCGTTGATCTCTTGCTAGTAATCCTGTTTTCCCACAGAGCGAACTTTAGCTGAGCTAATCCCTGTCCTTTGATCAACTTGGTGGGACATATTTCGAGCTAATATTCTTGTATTTTCACAATCCATTTGCCCCTTTTTCCCTCACTATACCCTTGGATCAAGATATCCTTCATGGCTGTTGTGGGCACAAATGCAGTGATGGGTTACTAGAGAACATACGTTTGAAATGCCTTGAGGGACGTCACCAAGGCATAAGATTTCTTTTCTAGTATATTGTATTTCAATTCAGCATCGCCGAGTACTTGGCTGAAGAAAGCAATAGGCTTCTTGTACCCTTCCTCATTCTTCTGCAACAAAACTCCTGCCACTGTATGAGGTGATGCAAATGAAAAAATCATAAAAGGCTTAGCATATTCTGGTCCAGCCAACACTGGGGCTTCTGCAAAAGAATTTTTGATTCTGTTAAAAGCCACTCATGACTCGGGAGACCACTTCACCTCATTATTTTTCTTGAGCATGTTGGTTATATGTCGGACTATTTCTGCATAGTTTGGGATAAATCTTCTCAGAAATTTAATGCGCCCAAGGAACACCTACACCTCCTTTTCATTTCTAGGGAAAGATATATCGTTTATAACCTCAACTCTTTTGGTGTGAATTTTAACCCCATCTTTAGTCACAATATGTCCCAAAAGCTTTCCTTCTTCTAATGCAAACAATGACTTCTGCGGGTTAAGAGAGAGACCATACCTTCTGCACTTCTCGAAAGTTCTACGCAAGTGTTCAATGTGCTCTGCATCATCCTTTGAAAACACAGTGATATCATCGAGGTAGACCACCATGAACTTATCCTGCTCCCCAAAAAAGGCAATATCCATGGCCTTTTGGAAATTAGCTCCTGCATTGATCAGACCAAAAGGCATTTGTGCATACATAAATGTGCCCCAGGGTGTGGTGAAGGAAGTTTTCTTTTGATATTTTGGAAGCACAGCCACCTGATTATACCTATAGAAACCATCCATCATCAATATCCTTGAAGCTCCTACTACTTTCTGCAGAATATGATCCATCTTGGGCAGTGGGTAGTTTTCCTTTAGGGATGGTTGATTCAGATTCCATAAATCAACACACAACCTTATTTCTCCATTCTTTTTCTGGACTGGGACCAGATTAGCCACCCATTCAGAGTATCTTAATGGCACAATGATTTTGGCCTTCAAAATCTTCTTGATCTCCTTCTCTATGGAAGGAAGCAGCAAAGGGTTAATCTGTCTGAGCTTCTGTTTATGCGGCTTCACATCTCCTTTTAGGGGAATTTTATGTTGCATGATCCTGATGTCGAAGGTCTTCAGGTCTTGATAAGACCATGTAAAAACATCCTTATATGACTGGAATAATTTTTGGTAGTGCTCTTTATATTCCTCCGGAACTCTCTTGGACAGCTTCACAATTTTTGGATCAGCATTGGTACCAAGATTCAAGTCTTCTACCTGAATTTCTTTTACCATTTTGTTAGGCTGCAGTGGGAAATCATTTTTTTCGAACAACCTCTCTAGAGGCACCAACCCTCTAGGTATAACATTTCCCTTCAGTTGCAACACTTTATGACCAGCCACCCTTTCCTCCCATTTGTTTTGGGAAAGGTTTTCAATTTCTTCTTCTTCACAAGCATCTATCTCCATGTTTGAGAATTCTCCCAATGTTTCCATGAATCTCTTCACTTGATATTCGTCTTCAAACACTTGCCAGTGTTTGATATTATCAGGAATTGATGGTCGGTAAGGAACTTCAATTTCATATCTTAGGAGGGGATTCTGCAGAGGCCGAAAAGTATTGGCAGCCACAGCAACTGAATCTGCCATTCTATTTTGCTCTCTGGGCATAAAGTAGATGTTAAATGCAAAAAAAAGTTTTGCACCAGATCCCATACCTCGTTCCTATAAGCCCTCGGCCTCAGATGTTTAGTTTGGCACTGATTCTTCACTTTCCTTACTACCAGTTCCAAATCTCCCAGAACTTTTAGGCTCTGAATGTTCATGCTTCTAGCTATTTGCAGTCTTAGGACCAGTTCTTCATATTCATCTACATTGTTGGTAGATTCATATTCTAGTTTAAAAGATAACGGAATCCATTGACCAGCAGGTGAAATCAGGAGTACCCCAGCTCCATTCCCTTCTCTAGAATTTTCCCCGTCAAAGTGTAACGTCCAAACTCTGGCCTCTTTGTCTTCTGAGGATTTTTCTATCTTAATCTGACAGAATGATGTCTCTTGTGCATAGTTTGGGCCTTCCTCCAACATTAGACATGAGAACTCTCTTTCTTTACTATACATTGGTGAGTTAACAGAGTTATCGGCCTGAGTAACCATCTTTACGAACCTCATCTCCCTATACAGCCTCATTTCCTATCCTCCAAAGATAGGGATAGTGGCATAAGTCAAATCCAGTTTTATTTACCCTCCAATTTTGGTTCCCCAATACCTTGACAACAACATTCCAAAACGTGTTGGGATCTCAGCCACCACTATGTCCATCACCACACTCTTGGCTGGGATCTGGGCCCAATTGACCGCCAAGTCTTTGATCATCCCCATACACTTGACTCTTTTGGAGTTGAAGGAATACATGTCTTTGTATGGAAGAGTTATTTGCAGACCTAGTTGCTCCATAACTGACAAGGGCAAGAGGTTGTGGGATGCTCCAAAATCCAACATACAGTTATGCAATAGTAAATCATGGATTACTAAAGACATATAGAAAGGGGGAGTCGAGGCATCTAACTCTTCCACATGGGGGCCAAACACAACCATGGGCCTTTCTTCTTGAAGGTTCAGGCTATCTGGAATAGGATCTGTTTCTGGAGGAAGCATAAAAGAGGTGACCTGGGACTGATAGGTAGGCTGCTTCAACAGTTCAGTCAAGGGGATTGGGATTTTGACTTTCTCAAGCTCTTTTTGTAAACTAAAGACAGAAGAGGACTTTTCTATTATATTTTCCTTTGGCTCTTTATTTTCGACTACAGGTTTCACTTATTTCAACACAGGCTTGGGATTTGGGGTAGTGGTTAACTTCGAAGAGGAAGTAACTTGATTATTTGAATGTAAAGGCTCGTTAAGAGGCCTCTTACCTTTATCTGGGGCCTTCTGCACCATTTTATCCTTATGAATAGTAGCTTCTTTTTGAGGCACTTCCTCCTCCTCGTCCTGTGTACGGGTCCTCTTCCTGGAGGACCTGAGATCATATTTTCGGTTGAACTGCGCCCGCATGAAATCAATGAACTGTTTGCAGTAGTCGTCAATCTCTGGGTCTTCAGTGACTCTGACCATTTCTTCTTCTTCCTGTAGTGGAGCCCCAATCATCTTCTTGCAACGGACTCTCGAATTCATCTCCATTCGAATAAGCTAGATATGGATCATCCTCCTCATATGTAATATCTTCAGTGGGACCTTCTACTTGACCTTCTAGGTACAAAGGGTGTGGTACCTGGTCTTGCTGCTCCTTCTGTTCTCTCTACAGTATTTGCAGGGGTGGTTTTCTATACTGTGGAGTGTAACCCCTGTTTGGAGCATTCTGGAAAGTTTTAGAGGATGAATTCTTGGCTTCGAGTTCAAGTTTGACGAGCTTACTTAAAATATTCGTAATCATTTTATTCATTTCTTCAATCTTGTTCTCAGCTGACTCTCTGTCTTGGCCAGAAGTAGATACCTCTTATTTTCCCCTTCTTCTAGCATCTTGATCTGATCTTCCCTTTGATTTTCCTATTGAAGAAAAATTTTCCTCCAACTCTAGTGCATCCGTCCGAGCATCATCTAGTGAGGCAGGCTTCCTTTCTCTTAGAGAGAATCCAAATTCAGAATCAAAGGCTACTACGAAAACCAATTTGGCAGCAGTCTGATGAAGTTTCATTTCATCTAGGAGGCTTTAGTACAGCTTATTGAACCTCTTGATGAACTCTGGTACTCCCTCATTGTGTTTTTTCCTGAGTGCATTAAATTCTGTGAGGCAGTAACCGTGATCTTTCTTCTCCCCCCATTTTCTAAGAAAAGAGTTTTCCATCTCTTGCCAAGTAGTGATGGAACAGTTTCCTAATGTCTTAAACTATTTTCTGGCTTCTCCATCAAGTTATTGGACAAATAGTATCAAGACTACATCTATATGTTCCACATTAAAGTTCTCTGCAAAAGCACAGAAAACTTCAAGATGATTTTGAGCTTTGATCTCATTTTCTCCGTTGAAATAGGGTAAGATTTTCAGATAGTCTTGAGGCATATCATTCAAGAGTTGAGGTAATGCCAGGGGGGCATATTTTTTGAGCAAGAAACCTGAAACATTTTCCATCAGGGGTTGTGGAGGTGGTACGAGAATTTGATGTGTGAGAGGAGGTGGTGGAAGCGAAGTGTGTATGACAATGGGAATGTATTGGACAGAGGCTTGAGGTGCTGATGGGAAAGACGGAGTAATAACAACAGATACTTCAGTGACTTCTTTGACCTCTTCAGCTTCAGGAGTGGGATGAAGAAAGAAATTGGTCGTGTCAATGGATTTAGCTTCGTCTTTCACTTGAACGTACTCCAGGGAAAGTTTATCCGAGAAGTAATTAGGGTTTCTTACAGAGGAGTCAGGGCCTTGATTTTGGGCTATTTGAGAGGAGGTGGATGGTGAGTCTTCCAAGGAAAATTTAGAGATATCTATATGGATTGACTGCCTTTCTCTCCAACCCCTCTTATGTAGAATATTTTCTGGGTCAGACACTGAAGGTGTCTTCAATTGCGATGTATCTGACCTCAGATGTGGCTTTTGGGAAGCCAGGACTACAAATGTATTTATCTTATAACTGATAGTGGAGTCTCCAAGGTGAGGAATCTACAACTCTCAACTCTTCTTGCTAACCTATTTAAAGAGTGAATAAATATTTTGTCGAGGCCCAGTGATTTATCTTTTCTCATCTTCGTATCCCTGGCAACGACACTAGAAAGATGTTGTCGCTCCTGGAGACAGCCTTGAGTTGTGAAAGACCACTGCCTAGGACATCTTATATAGCAAGGAGCATATGGTATAACATGGAAAGGTTGCTCTGAAAAAGGATCTCATGCTATCATGTATAAACAAGAAGGTTTATTCTAGGTGGAACCAAAACTCTCAAAACTTCAGCACAATGAAAGTGATATTGCAGAGGCAGAGTGTGAATTTTTGATAAAAACGTATCCGAAAATTCAAAGACAGCTTTCTGTAAAGAGGGTTGGATTCTAAAATATTTCGCAGAGGTGAATAATCAGAAGGTGATTACTGTGTATGAAAAATGGGGAGGATACTAGCTGTAACCGAGATGAGATCTAGAAACGTATATCAACATGTATTGGGCTTATAGTAACAAGAATCCATACATGAAAATAACTTTAAAGATAACATTTCATCACTGCTAATATCAGAAGAAATATGGTTGAAGTTAAAGATGGACTAAAATATCATGCCTGAGCCTTATTTAAAGCGCTAGACAAGTTTTAGCATGAGCATCAACAATGATAAATTCATACCAACACATGTGAGCAACTCGCATTCCAGAACAAGATATAAGAAAAATGGATGTAAACAAAATGAAAATTTAAGCTATAACACATAAGAGAGAGTTACAGACTGTGAAGTATTAAGGCCAAAATCCCCAATAAGGATGAAACTCCTCATCATTGAGACCCAACGGGCTCTTCAACTTTTATATCAAAATTTCAACAAAATGCATACATAGTTCTTTCTTAGCGTATTCTTCTGAAAAATCTGGAACCTTTTTTCCATCTCTGTTTGGTGCTTATATAGAACTTACAAGAACATACACGGGAATATATTTTGGGAAAATATCTTCCCGCGTGCTAGTAAGCAGTTTAAAGTCCTAATCAAAATAACAAAATTTATGATGAGGGAGAACACTTTTCATCATTTACAATTAGGCTCATGGCCGTTTCAAAACAAAACATTAAAACTGTTCTAAAAAATGGTAAATGCAAGAGTGAAATATGAATTCCACTCGGAACTTGAAAGTAGAAAGTAAAAGTAAAACTACAAGGCCACTAAGGCCGAATCATGAATTAACCATTTTCGCTAGTGTGAAGGAGTTGAGGCCGTTGCTAATGTAGGTGGTGGGACATTTGCCGAGGAGTTGGATAATAGGCTGGCATACTTGATGCATCTCTACCAACTATCTGCTACAGGTTCGGGCATCGATATGAAACCTTTTGTTCTGATGTAAGCCTCGATGAGTTCATCATAGTTCGCCTCGACAGAAATTTTATGCTTCACTTGGTGCAGGAGCACAAACTCTTTTCCAAGGACTGAGAATATGGTTTCTGGTTTAAGCCTTGTGTATTTCTTAGAGTGGATGTTTGTTTGATTCATTACCCCCTTCAGAACTGCCTCATACGCTGGTAATGGCTGCAGGACAGCATGAGAGGGATTCCAGCATGATGGGAGTCCTGCAAGTGTTATCTCAGCCCCGTCCACCTCGAACCGTTCTAAGTTGGTTGCTACCTTTTCTAATGCATCCAAGGCCAGGCTCCTAGCAGACTCTTTTTCTATTGCTTTCTGGCATTCTGAAGCTTCCATGAACCTACTCTTTATACCCTGTTTCACCACATCCTCTGGCTTTAACTCTTTTAGGAAGGAGACATACCTTTTTGCATTTTCGACTCTGCTGAGTACCTCGGTGCCTCCCTCGTGGAGCTTTCTTCTGAGGAGGGGCATGACTGACTTCATTTCCTCGATAACGTTTAAAAACACCCAACACATTTTAACTTCTGCAATAATGTCAACCCAGATCAATCACCTGGCTTCCATGAGGGTGACATTTCCTTTCATATGATTGTTGAGATCATTGATGGTCTTTTCATACGATGCCTTTTCCTTCTTCCCCTCCTCGATCTCTTTCTGCATAGCATTAATATTTTTGAAATTTTCAGCGAGGATGGCTTCCAGCTCACTGATCCTTTGCCGCATTATCGAGACTTGTTTCTCCAGTGCTTCGGTTGTAGCCAATGCATTGGTCAGCTATTCAGAAATTGAACTAGTCTTTGGTAGGATGGGTGGTGAGAATGTATGTGTGTCCCAGGTTATTTGCAGTGCATTCATTCTCCCTTGAAGAGCGGCCATCTCTGCTATGATCTTTTCTTTTTCCTCCCTCTCATTTGCAAGAGAATTAGCCAAGTTTGCCTTGCCCATTTCAACCTGGGCTAGCTCAGTTGTTTGCACATGATTAGAGCCCGGTATATTTATTTTACTCTTCAAGGCTGGAACCTGCTTCTGTAAATCCTCAATAAGATGACCCTGGAGGTCGGCTACACCTTTTTCTTTTCCTTTAATCACCTCCTGGAGAGTTCGTATATCATTCATGAGGGCGTGGGAATTGACCTTTTCCTTTCTGAAATTCTCCACTACTTGGCCATGCTTGCTCTGCAAATTTCTTAGAGTGATTGAGAGTCGCATCACTTCTTCTTTAAGCATGTCACCGAAAACCTGAAAAAAGTTGTACTTGTCAATTGCCGGCACTTGTTACATGTCGACTGCGATCTCTAATGCCCTGTAGCTGGTCATACCAGCCTCTGGTTCTAGGACGGCCTCAGCCATGGCCATTATTAATTGTTTAGTATCCAAATTCATTGTAGATGAAAATCTGGTGTGGTATGTATCAACATATTCTTCCAACTCAGACCGATACTTGTCTTTGATTGCTCTAGTCCTCGACCTGCTTTCACTTGCAACTTGAGAGCTATCGATTGTAATAGCTTGTGAGACTTGTGAAAAATTAGAAGAGGTAGTACTATCCCACGACACCTTGATTCCTGCTTTGCCTTTGTCGGGCTTCCCATATGGTGTTTCCTCCTCGAGAAACTATTCATCTCCGATAAATTCTGCTTCACTGGTCATTGTTCTTTGTCTTTTGAAAGGGGGAGGACACTCTCCCTACACGCCTGCCTCCTCCACCTGTTATTTTCCAGCTTTTCTGGTTGAAGCGACATCTGTTTTTTCCCCCGTCGCAGATGAATCGGTCTCCATCTGCGAAAGCAAAGGCTAGTTTTCAAGATTAGCTCACCATTCGATGAAAGGCCTCATTTCATGCATATAAGGGGTCGATTGTTCCTCTTCCTTCTGTTAGAGATGATGCCCTTCGGATCATAGGGCCAAGCTTTCCCCTGTCTCAAATCCATATCTTGAAGCAGCTTTTCCACCACAGGAAGGGTGTGCCTCGAATTAACAACAAAAGGACCAATGGTTGTGGGAAGCTTGAGGATAAACCCCTTTTTTGCAGGGAGGAAGTGAAGTTGGTCATCTTTAAGGGTCTGCCGGATGTATTCCAAAGCATAAATCCGCCGGGAAGGAAAAACGGGAAATTGGTAGGGAGGGACTTTGGCACCATAAAATCGGATTTTCGTGTATCTATCAAAAAGATACTAGTCCCTAGTGCTTTGGGCTTCACTATACTATAACCATCTTTTCAGTTCAAGAAGAACCCTGGGCGGAGGAGAGTCATGGACAATAGTATAAGAAATGGGAATGAAATCATTTAGGAACCCTGAGTAGCCCACCCCATTTGCTAACTAATGCGTTGCAAGACTCCAGTCAAAAATTGGTCTCGGCTGGGAGTTTGTCTTGTATACCTTATCTAAACCCAAACCCTCAAACTTATCAACATGATGGAAGAGGAAAATATAAAAGACCATAGAGCAAAAGAGGAAGTGACCCGTGTCTGAGAGCTCCTGGACAGAGTCTGAATGGTGGAAGCCAGGAAACCAGGAATATCTAAAACAACCCCAGGTTGAGACATTAACCACAAGAAAGCAATACATCCCTTGGAGGCTTGCCCAAAACCTTCCACACCTAGTAAACCCGTGATGAGAGAGAGGATAGGCTGGACCTCTTCTTTGAATAGGCTTAGGGGCACTGAGTCTGCGGAGAGGAGGGTTGTGAAATGAGAGTCGGTTATGGAGGCGATGAAATCGCTCTGTTGCTTCCATGGCAAATTTGAAAATTGAGGGGTCAGAGTTATTTCACTAAAACTGACATAGTTTGAACTGGTAGGAAAATGAAGGGCTTTTCTGATGATCTCAGGGGAAAAAGTGAGTATTTTGTTCCCTTGGGCTAAGAGGAACATGCCCCGACATTCATCGTAAGAGTCCCGGAGCCAACAGATAAATTCGACCACTGGATACACTGGGGGGGGTAATTTGATGATACAAGCCTGAAAAAACAAATCGATACCTATCCTTGTTTTCGACATGTTTCCTAAATAGCTCAGGTTTGACACTGATAATGGGAAATGGGTATTGCAAGTCGCAGATGTCGGCTTGTAAGTCTAAGAAGGGTTCTAGCCCTAGAATAGCTTTGGACTCACGGGCTTGGGGGGTCTCCAGCTCTGACTTATTGGTTGTGACTTTACCCATGACCATCATGAAAATTTAAAAACAAAAGGAAATCATATGGAATAAGAGGGATGGAATACCTGCGAAGTAAGAAATTGCTCGGGAAAACGACGCAGGGGTACTGACAATGACTGGGCAGACCTGGTACTGGGCACCTACTTTTTTTTATACAATAGTTGAAAAACCTGAGTATTTTACCACAGTAAAAGATGGAAGATCGTTATATAGGACCGAGGCAGCTCGGGAAATGATGGTGGGGTGAAATGAATGGGGTAAGCGCCTTAAGGACGCTGACAGTGAGACATGCAGAATGTAGGGATCGGGTGTTAGACTCCGGGTAGGTGAACACTGCGTGTCGCGTTAAATACCAGTACTAGCCTTGGTACTGGGTGTCCTAAGAACTTACCTTACCTTTACGTCGTGGCGACAGTTGTACCTCGGAACATGAACCTCGAGGGGTGCGAAGTGACTACCATGATAACTTTAAATCCCATGCCTTCTTCTCCATAGAGCGCTCGCCTCGTTTCATACGCCTTGACACGTCATCAGTATTTCTAGGGGGTAAGACTCTGCCTCATCCCTCACCTTTGTGACCCCCCCAGAATTATACTTGCGGAGTCCTTTCTATGCGCATATATAAAGTGTATGCAGGCCTTGCCTTGTATTTGTTTCTTTTGCGCCTTTTATACCTTCGCCTGATTTAGTTTAAAGCCTTTACATATTTCTGGTTTGTTACAAAATGCGCTTATCCTTTTCTCGCATGTGACTCAGCTTAGTGCTATTTCTCCTTAGCCAACTTCAGAACTCTTAGCCATTTTAATGTTATCGGGTGATTTGCTCCTTATGACCTTTATTAAAATATTAAGGGTGAACTATATAATCAACAATCTCCATGATACATAATATATGATAGTTGGGGTTTTCAGCTTCAGGCTTTCCCGTTAAACAACTGTGTTATGTGCGATTTTTTTCATTTATGTTTTACATGTGTGTGCAATTAATTTTTCGCAAAAGATTAACAGTGGAATGATTCTGTATTTTGTAAGAATTTAAATATTGTGAGATCAGGGGAATCTAGATGTATGCATGCTTAATGTGTACTAATTTCTACAAAGGAATTCATAGGACACCGATATTCCCAAGTTCGCAGCAGCGAGATGCCCAACTTATTGATGCATGGGAGAAGTAGGTAGCAAAGGCAGAGAAAGATCTTATTAGAGGGAGTTAGAGATCATATTGTCTCAAGTCTCCATGGGAAGGTGACTCCATATGCTATGTGGAAGGCCTTGACATATCCGTTTCAGTAACAACGACAAACAAAGGAAGTTGGAACCGAAGGACACGCTTAGAAATATCAAGAAGGAGGAAGGGAGAGATGGTACCATCATACTTGGTGAAGTTTACTCAATGGCAAGATGAGAATGGAAGTTTTGGTGTGATCATAGCCGATGATGACTTGGTGAGCCTAGAACTTCTGGGCCTTCCTAGAGCCGGAATAGTTACCGGGACTTTGTGAATGGGAGGGAGGAGTTACTAGACCGGGGAGAATTTTGTGGTCCAACTTGGTAATAAAAATATATAAGGCGGAGCACCGTAGACGAGACCTATAGCACCAACAAAGATGAAGATAGTGCATTAGTGGTAAAAGGAAAGAATGCCAAGGGAATGAAATCCCAAGGTGAAGATGGCAAGATAGACTTGTCCAAGATCGAGTGTTTTCGGTCTCACGAGCAATGGCACTATGCTTCAAATTTTCCATAGAAGAAGGCAAGCAAGAAGGAGCCCGCACTTGTAGAGAGTGAAGCATTGGATTCACAGCTAGAGCTTGATTTTACTCTCATTGAATGCATGAACAACCACTATAATGGGATGCATGTGGTACCTAGACAACGATGCCTCATTCCATATGACGAGGAATAGATATATCTTCAATGACTTGGAGGAGAAGGACCTCCAACAGTAACATATAATTTGGAGATGCGAGAGGTATATCACGATCGTCATAGGTACAGGTGACCTTTTAGATGGGAGTCCGGCTCCCCTCTCGGACTAGCGGATGTTTTGTATGTTCCATGCCTAAGGAATAATCTGATATTCGTAGCGGTATTGGAAGACCGTCGTTATGAGGTAATGTTTAGAAAAGGAAACGTGTTCCTTAAACACATAGCCACTGGGATAGGTGAAGCATATCGATTCAAGATTAAAGAACCCGTATGCTCTCCATGTTGAGGATGCATGCAAAAGCGTTGAGGAGAAAAGTAGAGTGTAGTGACTTTGTGGTTGAGAGGGAGCCTCTCAACATAAACTGGTGTGGGATTCCAATCACACATGAGTGAGGAGTTCAAGTACACATTAGTGCTAAATGTGGGTGTCTAATTTATTTATCCCTTAAAATAAAATTGGAAAATAAATTGTAATCTTATCTCATAACAACTTGTATTAGTTAACTAATTCGAAAAAAGATTGAGTTAGCTAAAAAATGTCAAATTGAGAATCAAAGGTGAGGCATGTAGAGTGATTCTATTATTTTGGGGGTCCGAGTTGTAGTGTAATGCACTAGTGGGTTGCATATGTAATCGGTTAACTCAAATTAATTGAGTTAAAATCGGCTTTAACTAGTTCTAACCGAGTGATGAACTAGTGAGAGGTCAAGTGAATTAAATTATATTTAATTCACAAGTAGTGATCTATCATATAACCGATGATTTTCTATTATTAGCTCCATGCATGTCAATTCGATGATGACCCAGATTGAGACAAAGGTTAAATGGAAGATAACTATTAGTTGTATTATTAGGAAATTGCTCGAGCACAATTATAAAGTCACAGTGAAGGCTCATGATGGATTGTAGTCAAGGAAGGTTGATTGTCCTACTTAATAGGGATTAATTGCCTAGGTCTTGTGTGAGCAAGGTTGGGCTAAGCAGTGGGTTGAGAATTGGCTAAGTGTTAGTCAATTTTACCTAAGAATTTCCGATTAGTTTTGAGCAGGGATCAGTGGTGAGACAATCGGTAGAGTGCATGATTTTCTTGGTATGAGAAAAGAAATTGTATTGTTTCATGATTATTTGACTATGTACAACATATGATAGAGGGGTTTTGAGCATGTGCTTTCCCCATATACATCTTATAATGTGTGATTGATAATTTACTTTCTCTTCCTTTCATGTGATTGAGCGATAGTGTTTTATATTTCGCAAATATAGTAGAAGGATTCAATATCTTGTTTTTAGTACATTACATGATCGGATTGAATCCATTGGTATAGTGTTTCTATATAATTTATACACTTGGAGATATTGACACTTTGGATCAAAGTGAAATATTGTAGTTTTTTTTTCCAAAGTATGATGATGTATCTATTGACCTAAAATAACACTTTTGTGGCAACAATAATGGAGAGGAAAATTTTGTTGAAATTGAGGAGGAAAAAACTTATTATTACATAATTAAAGAAAACCATGAATATAGGGTGGAAGAGAGAATTACCATATATTTCGCAACAAGTGTACCCCCCCATAATATTTTTTGAATATTGTGGTTTCAATGTTGAGAAAGCTAATCAAAAAGTAATTTTGGATTAGATTATTGAGGATAAACATCTTTCAAATGAGTATGTAGAGTGATTACATGTGGGAAAACTGATCTTTGTTTTAGACCATATTATCATGCTTTCTATCCAAGCAAAATAGTGACATGAAAACCAAGAAGATGAGGGATATCTTTAAGTAAAGATAGAAAACAAATTTTGAATTTTTTTCAATGGTAGTTGGTACATAGTCATCCCAAATCATAGGTGGTTGATTTTAAGGATTCTCCCATCTATGATAGTTATGATCCACATGGCAATGAAACTAAATTGATGGATTTTGATAAATTCTTCAATGATGACTACAAACTAGTAATGAATTTTTTTGTTGGAGGTAGAAATTGGTAATTCTAATTATTTTGGAGATGGAAAGTCTTTAAGGGGTGAGTTGTTTGAGTTAAAAAGAGAATATATAGAAAAACAAAAATTCACCTTAAATTCAAACAAAAGTGGAAATTCATTACCTACTAATAGATATATTTATCCTAAATTGAAAATGTAACTAGAGGCTCGGGTAAAGGTTGACGGATATATTCATTTCAACAATTTTGTTTAGAATTTGATATAGATAAATTTTACGGTATCCCAACTAATCAAAGGAATGAAATTTTTTTTTGACTAGCGAGGGCTCTTCGATTGGGCTGTGAGCTAGCATTTTTTTTACTAGCATGTTCTCGAATTGGCTTGTGATCTAGCATTGAGAGAGGCCAAAACCTACATGTATCCAATATTTGATGTTTCTTTTTTCTCCACGATGATTAAGAATAAGGGAAAGGGCCATCATTTAGATACAATTTTGAGGTTGTTACATTGGACTACAAATTTAAATTGGAATCACCTCATTTCGTGATGAGATTCTAGGATCCTCAAGCAATCCCGGAGGGAGCACTTGTCCCCAAGCAAGGTTCATATGTTACCCACCATTATGATAGGCACCAAAGATGTTTCTTGAATAATGATAATCATACATTCCTAATTATTGAATGGACTTTGAAATTGTAAACTTAATATTGTTGCAAGTCATCCACGTGTGGTAAGATATGGAGTTATAACAACACTTGATGGAATTTATTATCATAGGACATTTATTTTCCATTGAAGTTCAAATTTATGTTAGATTTTTTTGAGGAAGGTGTATTATGCTAAGAGGAGTTAGTATTTTTTATTGTCCCATCCCTACACAATTTTTTTTTATACATGAAATGACCAATTCAAATCTAACTATATGTGTGCTTTCTTTTCCTAAATAGGGGATTATTCAAAGTGCATAAATGAAGACACTTACGAGGCTGAATATAATACTTTAAGGAAATTAATTCAACATAAATATAATCAAGACTTTAGCATATTAACACATATCAACATCATATATTAGAATCATCAAACATATACCAATAGTTGTAGGGGTGTCCACTTTATGGAAGGTTTGTTGAAGAGGGATAACATTTGAGTTTCACTAGTGAAATTTTAAAAGTTTTAGTTTGAAGAAGGGTTCATACAAACTCACCCATATATTTCTATAGATCACCCTACAATAGTGGTCTATTTTTTATCTAAAAAATTTGGGATCATATGGCATACCATGTACATGTGGGCTACCTATAAGTGGTGCTTTAATAGAGATGATAATTTGTCCTCCTCTATCGAGGGGTGTAGAAAGGTCATGGATAAACATATGAGAATACAGTTGTATCTTGAAATCGGGGAGTTTGAGGCATCTATTTTGGTGTATTTATTTATGAAAACATTATTGGATTTTCTTTCTTCCTCAACACAATGAGTTTAAGAGCCTTAGAAAAATGCTCAAATGCATCCATTTTTTTAAAATAGTATCGTTATATCTTATATATTTGTAAATGATGGAAATGAGAAAAATGTGATAATATGTGAATGAATTTGAATGAAATATGAGTTGCATGCCTAGGGAAAACATCACAAATGATTCAATCCAACCTAATCGTGAAACAATTGTAATTGATTTTTTTTAGCTATATGGTAGAATTGTATATGTGACCCTTCTAGGTGTATTATGATTGGAAAGGAACCCTATGACATGGACTTGAGGATTTCTTACATATGCGGGGTAGATTTTAGTGGATATTTATGGAAACATGTGACTAGTATGGGAAAACTGCATCTACTATATATCTATAACAACATTGAGTAGTACTTATTCGGTGCACTATTACACATGAAAATCATGATTATCTATAATCATGGCTAAATTTACAATTACCAACTATACTTTATAAATACCATCTTATTCATTACTGCTTGGGTATTTTCTTCCATACCCATATGGTAATATATATTTTGCTCCGAATTCTAGTCATATCGATATTTACAGAGAGATGCAGCATGAGAATTGGAGTATGACATTATAATTTTACTCTAGGGGTTAGTTCCTCCCCTCTATAAGTGCATATTGATTGGTAATGATTTATATATTTACATATTCCAGAGATGATATGAGAGCATGCCTCTAACATGGTTGGGAATTCTTCCTTATTTTCTATTGTTAATTAATACATAGATAAAAAAATATATACATGGATGTACAAAGTGAGGTTGTACGAAGAACCCTAAGATTCGATCGTGGTTCTCATAATAGAAAACCAATCCCTAGACTCGTGTGGATCCCGTCACAACATACCCATATATATATATATATGTGTGTGTGTGTGTGTGTGTGTTGAAGGATTCTAACATATATAGCTACAAAGTATCTACATATTGATACATTACCCCTTCAAATGAAATCTATTTCTATTTATTTTTTTAATAAAAAAATTTGGTTAGTTGTTTTAGTATAGGCCAACTTAATGAATGTTGACGTATAGCCTCTTCGAGATAGGTCAATTACTCTAGAAGATACATAATCCATGTGGTTCCCCAATGAAATGTTTACCAATAATACATATCTCAAGGAACAAAGGCCAACACATTACTTTAATATTACTCTCGGAATTGGATGCCAAGTTGCTATTGTCAGTCAATTTTACAGAAATATATATTTGGTCTCTATGATAAAAAATTCTAACAACTTGTAATGTGATTATTACAATATATATATTTGGTTTCTATGATAAAAAAAAATTAGCAACTTATAATGCAATTATGGAGTATGGTACACTGATTATTTGTTGGAAATTTTGAATACCAAATATGTTGTCTCCCGTATAAATATATGCCATGAAATCTAATTTAAGATCGAGCCATATGTTTTTTTAATATATGTATGATTGATGAATTTATTGTCGACTACATAATATGATAATATTTAATAAAATTTGAACGAAAACACACATTGACCACAAATTTATGGACATTAGATATTTTGAAATATATAATATGAAATATGATATCGGACTCAACTATATATTGTCTATGTAGAAATATAAGTCATGAAATATGATTTAAGATCTAGCCATATATTGGTGGTGCCAAGGTTTGGGCTTCGACTTCAACATTTCGCTTCCAGTGCCAGTTTAATTCTACTCGTGCTATCCGAACTTTAAAATTGAAGTTTTCCTTTTAGGTTGTCTTCAGTCTTTAGCCATATTCGGTCCATAGGGTTTTTCAGGATTGTATAAAGTTCGAACAGAGTCATTCTATGGTTTGGCCTTATGGCTCGGACTCCTCATAAACTGGAGGTTATGTTATTTCTTTTTCCCTCAACATTGTATATGATCGTAGTAGTATTTTGGTTGCATACCTAACTACATCAATAATTATATTTTTGTGATAGTTGCTTTGGAAAATGGTTCACAGCTGAAGGTTTTTCGCTCTCAGTTTTTCTTGAACACTTTGTATAATGATATTTGAACACATTTTGGTGGTCATAGTTCCTTATCGGTTCGATCAGTAACCATGTGTTTAATATGTTGAATATGTCTTGACTCGTCACAGTTTTTGAACTCAACATGTATTTACATAAGGCATATTTCCTCTGCCACAAGTATTTACTTGGGTTCTTCACATTTTTTGATATATATGTATGATTGAAAATTAATTATTTTCTCGTAGCATTTATACCCGGTGACCATGGTGCGCTATGATTGAGGTTATAATATTTTATGATGGAAAATTTTTTCTTGGCATAAGTACATATATATTTGTAAATTCAAACCTCTAGTTGCGCTTATTTTAGCTTTCTATATAACCTCCAATGTATACTCAAGTCACTATGACCTTAAATGTCATTTTTTTTCGTTACATTTTTCATTCCATGTCTTTCTCGGTGGCCAAGGGGGTGTCCTCAATCGCCATTGTCTTAGCCGGAGGACTAACCCGAAGCTCGTCTTGAGAAGATAAAGCTAAATTGGTTGTGATTCTAGTTATATTTATAGATATGGTCTCTTGAATTTAAGAGGTTCTTTAAATTGAATCTATACTATTCTCGTTACGTAAATAATTTTTTCGATTCTTTTGTATTCTTGTATCTACTTATGAGAATAATTGTTAATGTTTCTTAATCTGTTTCTGCAAGATTATTTTACACAATACTAATTTCCAAAGTAAATGTTAAGTGAAATAGGTTCTCGAATTATCATGAGATTACATGTCATTCATGAAATTATTGTAACAGCTTTACTTCTAGCGGAAATAAATTAATTGAGTCACTAATATGTAGGTTATTTACCTAGATAACTTATTCACACACAATATTCGCAAAAATTAAATCGATCATAAATATTTCTCTTAGAATACATTAATATATTTTTCTATCCATTTCATTTCATTTTTTGACATTATTTTTTATTAAATTAGAAATGGATAAAGCATATGAGAAAGGACCCAAAGACTTACCCGGAACAAAGGAAGCCGAGGAGACAAAGGAATTCGAGGAGACGAGGAGACAAGGATGTAGGGGATGCTAAGGAGAGGAGGAGACGAGGACATAGAGGACACAGAGGAGATGAGGAGACAAGGACATAGAGGACACAGAGGACACTAGGGGAATCCCTGCAAAAACACTACCAAAATAGTAACAAAAATAATGGACTTAGATTATTTAACACAAAAAAACCAAAAAACCTAAAACAACTGCAACAAAATGACATACCAGCTCTCCATTGGTCACGTAATGGTAAACTCAAGTCACATAATGTTAAACTCAAATTTTTCGTACATATTTTTAAGGTAAGAGGGTCGTTATATTTATAAGATAAAGTTCGACCAATTTTTTTTTAAAGTTTAGCCAAAATAATAGTTTGGTCAAACTATTTTCGCCATTTTTTTCCACTTGCAACCAAAAGTTCGATTAGCGACACACGTTAACATGAACGACATAATTTTTTTTGGAAAATTGCGTAAAAAAATTTGGCAAATGGAAAAAAACATTCGATCAAATTATTTTCAAAAGTTTGGCCAAAATTTTAGGAAGTTCGACCTAAAATTTGGGAGAATGAAATTTTCGAGCATGTTTCACACAAAAGGGTAATAGCCTTCGTGTTTCCACCCTTGTCTAACCCATAAAATGAGACTGGATCAGATTTCGATGTTGGAACTTTGTTGAATTTATTTATTTATTAGAACCCCTAATTGACTCGAAAATACATAGTGAAAGTCGATCACTGTTTATATTGGTTGGTTAATTTCATATCAATTTTAAAATGTGTTGATTGACTATGATAAAAAACTCAATCAAGCTGAGTGTGTCAGTCAAATTTTCCAACAAGTTAATCAAGTTGTGTGCACTTACATATGCATTGGCTAGAATCAAGAAATCGATGATGATAATATTGGGCAAATTCATTGGGATTTGTTGATTCTCAACTTACTATGACATCTTATGTCCGATAATTTTTTGTGACAAGATGAGATTCATCTATACCACAGTTAACAATGACCATGTGGATTCTAGAATTTATAAACATGAAGAGTCAACCTATTTCATGACCAATGAGTTGCACAAGTTTCGCAGTCGACTTTCATTAGGCGATCAACTTCACCGATTTGATGAGAGTTGACTGGATCATAAATTTGTCTTCTTTGTTAATTGATTTGTTGGAATTATTGGAAAAAAAGTCTATTACAGTAGACTTGTTTCATTGCACTTATATTATGTATAAATAGGTTGACTTGATTTAGTTTGACGAGGAAATAGTTGAATGGTCAGCTTATCCAATGAATTGTTGCAATTGTTCAACTGAAGCAAGGTAATTTACCCTCAATATGTTTGAATAAATATGTCATTATATATTTGAAGCAAACTATTAAAAGTTAGATCCTTAAATAGTATTATGTTGTGTAGAATCATAGTTATGGAGCTTTTGCAAAATTAAAAATTTGATGAAGGATGTGAGAGTTAAGTCAAATTTGTAATGAAGTTGTTTATTTTTTTCCGATGGTTGTCGATAGATAGTCAACCATAATTGTAAAAAATTGTTAATTGAGTCATAGAAGAGTCATGTTCAATCCTTCATGTAAATTATTAAAGGAAAAAATTATAGATTTTCATAAAACAATGGTATCGAACAAGAAATAATGTTTGAGCTGAAAGTATTGCAACAAAGAAAACAATCAATAAAAGAAAATCATATAAGCAAAACAAAAAAAGAGTTTAACAATGATGACATCAAAAGGATGTATGTATTGAGCCATCGATATAAATTTGGAGATTTATTCTTCGGTTGTGGAAGAAGTGAAATGCAACATGGTTCTTATGCATATGTTTCACTTATCATATATTTGATAAAGGAATCCCAGGAATGAAAGTTCTACACTAGATTCCTCCATATAAAGAGAGAAAAGTATTCCCTCGTACTAGAGAGGAGATGTCGACCGTTCTAGGTTGGACTAGCGGTCCATTTGGTTGAGAATACTACAAAGAAGGTTTAAAATGGAGATATGCAAAAAAGTGGGCATCAGATATGAAGAAGTCACAACAAGCTTTTGTCTTACATCCAAGGCTTTATTCCATCCTTTCTCGGGGCGAGCAAGGCATTGAGGGTGGCGGGAGATGTTTTAAGGGTCTCTTAGACCTATGATTGTCATCATATATTATGTATGTGTAAATTTCAGTAATCATTGGTAAATGTCTAGAGTAAAATAAATGAAAGTAGGTTATGAGAGGGTACAACCACTCCAACTATAGCATCTATGTATAAATAGAAATTAATTCTTATGGAAAATGATGGTTGGAATTCCTTCCCAATATTCTATTGCCTTGTGTATTCTCATAATATGTGTGTTCTTGTAGATACCAAGATGTAGCCTATTCTTGTTCATTGTATGATTATAACAAGAATTTCTAATAGGATATCATGTGCATCAAATGGAGATCATTTTCCAAATTTATGACCCCTAGGAAGTTAACGTTCCAACTTACCCCATCAAAGCCCATAATCCTTTGGTGTTTCATCTCGTAGGGTTATAAGGTTTTGGATGTTTATGGTTTCTCATTGTTTCTTCATGATAAAAGGCCTCCAAACCCTCATTGTACCATAATTCAAGAAGGTGTGTATCTGTCACATCCCTTCTTAGAGATAAGATACCACCATTCGAGCTAGCTTTATTTCATTATACATGTGTATAATTTCAACATTTTCCATTTATTATTTGAAGTCTAGTTTCATTGTATCTTTTTGTTTTGGTTATAGATTTATATTTCATTTCGTTCCCTTCATAAATTTGGATTATTGAGTTTGTGTAACCATTCAGCAACCATAACATTTCACAGAGTAAGCAACAATTTGAAGGTACACATTTTCATAACAAGCCCCTCGTTTCAGGGGAACTTCCAATAGAAATCATGATTTTGAAAGTTGTTGTCTTAATGGATATAAAAATGGGTCTCTTGACTAACTCTACATTGAATAATTTTACGAGTGCTACCACTATCAATGAGGACACGAGGTCTCCACTTAGTCAACTTGTGTCATACTTCCTACGTTCACGGGAAATTAAAGAATACTTCTAATATCACTAGATATTGATAAAAAAAGCTCCCAAAATCATTTTCTTAAACTTTCCTCTTAATACATCTTTCTAATAAAATAACCCATATTTTTTATTGAATACCCCATTTTATATGTGATAGAAACTACTGAAAAGAACTCAATTACTAAACACATTCATATATTATACACAAATGGTGTATGTGTAAACACACTCACACACTCGATTACATTCGAATTACTCTATTAAATAGAGTTTTTTGAGATCCAACTTATTCCTAATTTAGAGAGAGAGGTTGAGAGAATTTCTCAACCATCACAAACCAACTTCTCAATTATAGAATGTAAGCATTAACTCCAACATCCCCCCCCCCTTAATGATTACATTACATGAATTTATTGAAATCACTCATAAATAACAAAATAAACAATCATTCTTTAACTTATCTCTAGATTCTCCATTAAGTTGCCTCATAACCCTCGTAAAGGTGTAGTGCGCAAGTTGGATTCTCGAGTTCTGCTTCCTCAACTCTCGAATCAAGGACCTCCCGAAGTCAATTACCGGACAACATTCCAATCATGTCGCATAACCTCATTAGAAGACCACTCTACGTCTTCAAAGAATGAGGGATCCTTTCCTAGATCCGCAACCGGCATACTATCTCGACAAACCATCCATATTGAGCCTTACTACCACTTAATCTCTTCAAAAAAACAATTGATTACATTTTTTTACAATCGTTGAACTCCTAGTCATTCTATGGACGAGCTCCCATCCACCGAGATACATGGGTGCTAGCCGTTGTACTTTCCAAATTATCTAGAAAAGCCGTCTAAATACGGAATGTATCTAGATTCAGACTATTACATCATAACCTTTTTATCTAGTTTGAAAATTCATCCTCACTTAATTTACAAATAATTTATAATACAAATAAACTACAAAGATTTCAACACTCGAGATTCAACCATAAAACTCAGCCACCAAAGAAAGAGCCTTAATATTGTTGCAATTGTTTTTCATGAGAGATATTTTCCTCCACTCATGCACATACCCAGCACGTCGATACTTTTAACGAATTTGACCACACAGAGCCCATAGAGTGATGATAATCTCCCAATCCATCTAATTTTTTGCATAGACCTTCGCTTGGACACGCTCCACGAGAACCATCCTCTATCGCACTCTCAGCTCGGTTATCATATTTGTATAAAGCCTCGCCTCTATGGAGAGAGGGTATATGGGCGGCGTCTTCGTATCGGTTCTCGCAACGGTCCTGAATAGATCGAGAACCATCATTACTCGCGTTTCCAATAGATCACCTTCGGTATCAAGAAGTTGCAACTTCCTAATCCCAAAACCATGATAACACTTACTATGCGGTCTAGTGCAAAACTTCATTACGCAGTTCCGAAAATAGGTCATGGTTCCACCTTTTGTGCAATGAAATTTATGGGCTATCGTCATCACTATCCGTGTTATCATGACGAAGCATCCGAATCCCACGCACTTCCGTTGTTACATATGGTTGCTCGGAGGAGATCATCAATGTTGTCCGTCCAACGCCAAAGACGAAGCGGAAATCTAGAATTTTCCACAATTTCTCTTCCCATATCTCTTAGATGATCATGCATTTTTTATCCTATTTACATGGTCCACCTCAACGAGACACTTGTTCTCTAAATTTTCAAACACCAGGAAACACGAATTATCGATATAGCGTTGCTATCCAATATTCACTTTCTCCGCCGCGTGAATCCGAATTCATTGAAAGGGATGATCGACCGGTCGTCCGATCTGATCTCCGAGTGCCGGATCTCCACTCGCAGAGATAACAATCTAATGTTACCGCCTTTCCATTCCGAGGCTTCTTTGTTCTTCTAGGCTCCATGCTACACACAACACATGAAATTAATTTGCACTCTCCAAGGACTTAGACTCACAACACACAGGGCCTCCGTTCCTATGCTCGATACCATGATAGAAACTACCGAAAAGCACTCAATTACTAAACACACTCATATATATTATACACAAATGGTGTATGTGTAAACACACTCACATACTGATTACATTCAGATTACTCTATTAAATAGAGTTTTTTGAGATCCAACTTTTTCCTAATTTAGAGAGAGAGGTTGAGAGAATTTCTCAACCATCACAAACCAACTTCTCAAATATAAAATGTAAGCATTAACTCCAACAATATGCACCAATATGTATAAACCCCCATATTGCCCCCTAAATTCCTACAATATATTTTCTCTATTTTACCATAATTTTAAAACCCCCTTTTATGAATGAATAGGGCGAAACCCCCCATCGATGGGGATAATGATGTTTTGATGCTCAATATAATCAATTAATTTAAGAGTTTAGGTAACTAAAATTTGGTTACAACATGAAGATAGATTATGAGTTCCACGTCAAGTTGATTAAAGGGAAGATACACATCATCTAGTTGAGGCAACGATTTTGTAGGGACAAAATCACCATCATCTTTAGAAATGTCCTTAGAAATCACCATAAAAAGGTTTTTTATTCTTACATTTATACTCCAAAAAGTATTTTTCATCAGAATTATATTAAAGAGCTTTAAGTTGTTCATTCGAGTCGTTTCTTCCCTTGTCAATTTGTGGATGTTAAGGCGAGGAGAGAGAGGAATGGGATTGGTGGGGTGAGAATGAGAAATAAAAGATGTTCTTTTTATTTGATTAGTGACCACTTGTGCTTTCTTAGCTCTATGAGTTGATTCAAGCCACATCTTATGGGAAAGCTATTAAGATGTGAACACATATGTATGAGTTTATTCAAGCCACATCTTAGGGAACACCATTAAGATGTGAACACATATGTGTGAGTTTATTCAAGTCACATCTTAGGGAAAACCATTAAGATGTGAACACATATGTCTTTCTTGAGACCACTAATAAACCATTTACTAAAATAAGTGTATAAAATTTCTTTAGTGCACAAAACTTACAACTCAATAACAATGATGTAGTTTTCAATTGTACTCAAATAACTTAGTGAAGTGATCTAGATGATGAGTGTCTATGTCAAAATGTTCATAAAAAGTAAAAAAGAGATTAAGTCCAAACAATATAATTGTGGTGGAAATTCTTACACCATCACTACCGCCATGAATCTAAATAGAAAATAATAACACAAAGTTTCATTAAATTATGAATAATGCAATGCAATAAGAAATAGTGTTACATTTAAATGACCCAACTAATGTGCTTAGAGTAATTAAATAAATATTGAGCAAAGGAATTAGGATGAAATTCCGTGGATGGAGATAATCGGACTTGATGTAAAGGTTGTTCAAGGGATTCGGGTCCGTGAATGTGACTAGCTTGGAATTGATGGATTAAGTTTGATGTTTTTTTCTTTACTCTTAAACATTATATCGAATACTCTTGACATTAAAAATGAAGAGAACTTTGAAACGTCGAGCATATGACGGATTCAATAATTGTTGTCTTAAATCTAAATTTAATTGTGGACATATACCGTCTAACAGCATTTATTATTTTATAGCGCAGGAAATAATGATAGCTGAACCATTTTTTCAATTATACTTTGTGTAAGCTGTATAGCTAGAGATTAGTTATTAAATATTTTTTTGAGTTGTAAATTAAAATTTGATTGAAATATTTTTGGTTTTTTATTTTTTTATTATTTCTCTTAATTCTTACATTCTAGTTTACAATTAAATTTATAGTTTTAATAAATTTCTATTAAATTTTAAATAATTTTTACTCAAAAAAATTACTAAAAAACAATTTATCAAAAAATAACAGTGTTATTCATATTTTCAAAAAACTATATGGAAAGTGAGAGGTTGACTTTTGAGTATTATTCATATTTTCGAAAACTATATGGAATGTGAAAGGTTGACTTTTAAGATATGGTTCAATAAAAGCTTTGAAGGTAACTTATCTGCTTATTAGATTTTAGCAAACCAGTTATCTAGATATCTAATCACGGACATATACAACCCCTGTATTTATGACCCATGAGGAAACCAGTTATTTGTTGCCTTCAATCAATAATACAGACTCCAGGCCACTGTGACACGTGTAAGCTGTTGAATAGGTCAAGTCAGCAGTCTCGATTTCATTGATCCTCCCTGCATCCAAAACTGACGAAAAAATAGGAAGAAGTCTTCAAAAGTTAGGATAGATGGAAATTCAATTAACACCTTTTTATAATTAATTTAATTAACACATATTTTTTTACTTGAGAACTTTTATTATCTCATTTTAATGATTACATGAATATTATAAATAAGTTTTTTTATAAAATATTCTCTTTTACGTGTTAATTCATATTGAATGTGAAAATGGAAGGCTGCTTTAAAATAGCATCTTAAGTTCAATATATATAAAACTAGTCGAACAATTCTAACGAAATTAATATTTTATATTAATAATGATTAATCATTTTAAGAGTATATTTATAGTTCACTTTATAAAATTGTCAATGACTACAAAAATTATATGCATATTATTTTTTTTATTAAACACTAAAAAACTATTATATTAGTTTATTAGTTTTTTATATTTGATATTCGGGATTTAAAAATGAATTAATATTATACCAATATTAATGAATATTTTAAAAGAAAAAAGTTTTTTCTATAAGATTTAATTAAAATAATTAGTTTGTTATTTTATGTTACTTAAACTATTTTTTAATCTTGTTTTTTTAAATTTTATTAGTATATATTCATTTTAAATTTTGGATCTACTAAATGTCAAGAGGAGTAAATATATTAAAGTGTAGATAACTTTTTGACTAATACAAATTGTGCGTGTCTAACTAGAATGCTTTTTTTTGCCTTGAAAATCATGAAAATTCCAAGTAGGATTTTCAAGAAAATTTGGTAGTGATTTTTATAGATCCAGATTATAGTTATCAAACTTTAATATTTTGGGTGCCCTAGAAGTTTTTGATGGCGCTTAATCTATTTCCACCATCAAAAACATGATTCAAACACTACTAGTGGAAGATTTTTTTATTTTTTTTTCGAGGCCACTTTTGACCGTCCGGACAATTCTTCTGCTTCGAGTAGACAACTCCATAAAAAATCAATCCTTCCAAACATTAAGTATTAAGCCTTGATATGGTTGTTAACTAAATTTAAACATCAAATTATAAAATATCATGATTGCAAATCATAATTATTTGAATGTTTTTTTAATTGTGATATTAGTATTATAAATTTTCAAATGAGGAAGATGTTGTATTGAAGAGTTAGTTTTTTTTAAATGTGATATTGATATATTATAACATTTTTAAATAAGGGAGATGTTATAGTGAAGAGTTATTTCAGATGTTATAGCGATGTGAGTGTATATTGTAGAGATTTGGGTTTAATTTGGATAGTAAGTGAGACTAAGTTTCATAAAAAAAAAGTAATAATGGAATAATCAATTGGTATATCTTAAAGGGTTTTCATTTAGACAACATGTATGAGAGTCTCCATTAGTGGGATACTAAGCAATACTCTTAATCTCACTAAATATGCATAAAAAACCACCCAAACTCCTTTTATTCAATTCTCTCCCACTACATCTCCCTAATACATGTAACCAATTTTTTAAATAAATGTCCCTTTTTTTATACCCCCCAATACCTACAATATATTGATTCCATTTTTGACAATTTAAAAACCCCCCTTTGTTAATGAATGTGGTAAGTTATTGGTCAACTATTTGAAGTCTACATGGTATATCTATTATTTTTTTCTATATGTTCTATGTCACATAAGAGTATGCTTGTTATATATGACAATTAGAAGAGACCCATTGATATCAAAATATAATTGTCACTAATTTTTCATTATTGGAAAATAAGGATGCCTGTGTAAGTTTACAACTCATAATAGTTGGTTGTATTGGAAATTAGAAAAGAATGCTAACATCCCCCTCCCCCCACTTAAGAAAAAATGTAGAAGTAAACATAAGAAAAATGGAGTCCTAAAAATGAGGTCTTCTTATGTACTCAAGTACGAAATAGGCTCTCACAAGTGGAGAAAGGGAGAAAAACTTGTAAAAAAGAAAACCCCTCTTTATTGCTAGTGTGAAAAAGGGAATTGGTGCTAAAGCTAAGTTTCTCATAATGATGTATTGAAATACAAAATTTGTAGACCTATGGATATTCGAAGATCTAATAAAAAATGAATGATGAAAACTTTGATGACATGAACCAAACAACCTCGATTAACTTGATTGAATTCTAATGTAGAATAAGTTCAATTTTAGGTGCGTGAGAATGGAAAACATTAAAAATAACTATATGATTTCTCTAGGAAAATAAATGTTGGTGAGGAAATAGAAATATGGATTCATGCGAAGCCACACCACCATCAACCATAAAATGAGAAATGAGGCTCGAAAATGTTGAAAGTTTACATACATTATTATGGCCAACACTCTAAAGATGACTAGGAAACCCTATGTTAAGTTCCTATATTACTAGCATAGTCCCTTATTGTGGTTAGTATAGCCCCCCTTATTGTTATTGTTGTACCCATGTAACCCCCATATTTTTTATTATTGTGCCCTTACATTATTATTGTTAGGTCTCATGAGGATTATATTATGACCCCATGGAATCCTATATATAGAAGGAGGTTTTGTCATTTGTACCGTCCAAGAATTGTTCATTTATGTAATGTAAAGGAGGTTGCCCCCTTGAAAAGGATTATTTATAAGGGGTTGATCTCTCTTTTCTTCTATTTTTGGAGCTGGTTTCGTAACATCTGTATCGTAGATTTGGATTCTAGGGTTTCACTGCTCCAAACAGGTAATCATTGAATTTTCACTATAACGTTTTTTTATACGAAGGTTCAAAAAGCTGAAATTTTTTATCACACGAAGCAGAAATATTGAGTAACTTCGTGTAAAAATTTCAGATCTTGGTTTGTAATAATTTTGGAGATATAATCTGTGGAATTTAGTGTATTTTTAGGCTCCCGAATTTCATCTCAAAGAGCCGACCATGGGAAAAATCATCATAACTCTCTCTCTTAGCATCGGATTGAGATTTTGTAAAAAATTATCCAAAATCACACAGTATCGTAGTTTCCCGTATATCAATTTCAGATCCGAAGGAGGAAGCGATGACACATGGCATGCCATACAAGTTCGTTCTACTGAACCAGTCCCATAATTAGGTCATTGTGGAATACTTGGGCATAACTTTGTCTTGAAGCATCCAAATCGAGGTCGGACATATGGCATTGGAAAGAAGATTCGGAGGGCTACTATAGGACCAGATTTCAGATATTGAAGATACAAAATCATAGAGGTAATTCAGTTTTAAATATCGAGCTCCTCAAAAGCAAGAAAAATGTGTGTATTTTTTTTTCAAATTGCACAATTGTTGTTTGAAAAATCGGTTTGAAGTGATTCAAGGGCATATTGAAGGATAGATATCGATATTGGGTTCTAAAATATTACCGAAAAAAGAATTCAACACCCATTAATCTCTCATAATACTCTACTAGGACTCATGAAGATGAAGAAGTACAACATGATATATCAAAATTATAAGAGCAAGAGCACCAAATTTCGCTCTCGCAAAGAGCAACAAAAAAATGAAATGGAAGTTTTGAAGAAAAGCAAAGAAGCTAAGATGGATGGTTTGAAGAAGGGCATGGAATCTAATATTGATGGTTTGAGGAAAGGCGTGGAAGCTAAGATGGATGACATGGAAGCTAAGATCGATGGTATAGAGGGAAAAAATGAAAGACAACATGGAAGACACGAAGAATGATCTAAAAGCATACATGGAATGTTTGATAAAGTTGATACAAGAAATGATTCATAATGGTGAAATATAGTAGAGGAAACTCAGGGATGGAAACAAGATAAATTTTAATCATGATTTCATAAACTCTAATGTGGGATTGAATACCTACCATATTCCAAAGATCGATATGAGGAAGTTTGATGGCAAGGATCCCGTAACATTGATACTATAGATGGAGCAATATTTTGATCTCAATAATGTGCAAAAACACTCAAAAGGTATGCATTGCAACTTTATATATAGAACAAAATAAATTTGTATGGTATCTATGGCTTTTTCGCCCATAAAAAAATTGTCACTTGGTCAATTTTTACGGAGGAAATAATAGCACATTATGATGATACAAATAGCAACCTTCTTTAGCCAATTGATAAATCTCAAACAAAATGGTTCGGTGGTGGAGCACACCGAGGACTTCCAAAAATTGAATACAAGGGTAAATGATATTCCGAGAGAAACAAAAAGATTGATGTCTTCATGGGGACTTTAAAGGATAGCATCCAAAATGAGGTTCTCCTTTAGGAACCCGATTCATTGGAGAAGGCGTTCGAGTTGGCAAGAAAAATTGGATGTAAAGTTATGGTGACAAGGAATCCTACCACTCACATCTATAAAGATGGAAACGTTGCTACTCCTAGACTTCCACAACCTACAAGGTTGACACCAAAAAAATTGGAAGAAAAAAAAGAGAAAAAGGGCTTTGCTACAGGTTGTGATAGAAAATACACTAAAGATCATAAGTGTGCCGAGAAGAAATTATTTTACATAGATTATGAAGAGGAGGAATAAAATGAACAAGAGACTTCAAAGAAGATGATATACACCAGGAACCAGCCCTAGAGAAAGAAGAAATGAGTCCGACCATATCGTGTAATGCATTGGCGAGAATTACCACTCCTCAAACTCTCAAGGACATATCAAGAAGGAAAAGGTAATAGTCTTGACTGATTCAGGGTAGTACCCATAATTTTATTCATTGTAAGGTAGCCAAGGAATTGAATTACTTCCTATACCCAACACTAGAGTGTATATTGTAGAGATTTGGGTTTAATTTGGATAGTAAATGAGACTAATCTTCATTAAAAAAAATTAATAATGGAATAATCAACTAGTATATCTTAAGGGGTTTTCATTTAGACAACATGTGTGAGTGTCTCTATTAGTGGGATACTAAACAATACTCTTAATCTCACTAAATATGCATAAAAACCTCCCAAACTCCTTTTATTCAATTCTCTCCCACTACATCTTCCTAACATATGTAACCAATTTTTTTAAATAAATATCCCTTTTTTTATACCCCCCAATACCTACAATGTATTGATTCGATTTTTTTACAATTTAAAAAACCCCCTTTGTTTATGAATGTGGTAAGTTATTGGTCAACTATTTGAAGTCTACATGGTATATCTATTATTTTTTTCTAATTTTTTATGCCACATAAGAGGTTGTTTGTTATATATGACAATTAGAAGAGACCCATTGATATCAAAATATAATTGTCGCTAATTTGTCATTATTGGAAAATAAGGATGCCTATGTAAGGTCGCAACTCATAATAGTTGGTTTTATTGGAGATTAGAAAAGAATGCTAACATTCCATCCCTCGACTTAAGAAAAGTGTAGGAGTAAACATAAGAAAAAACGAGTCCTAAAAATGAGGTCTTATTATCTACTCAAGTATGAAATAGGCTTTCACAAGTGGAGAAAGGGAGAAAAACTTGTAAAAAGAAAATGCCTCTTTATTGATAGTGTAAAAAGGGCATTGGTGCTAAAGCTAAGTTTCTCATAATGATGTATTGAAATACAAAATTAGTAGACCTATGGAGGTTGGAAGATCTAATAAAAAATGAATGATGAAAACTTTAATAACATGAACCAAACAACCTGGATTAACTTGATTGAATTCAAAAGTAGAAGATGTTTGGTTGGAGGTGCATGAGAATGTAAAACATTAAAAATAACTATATAATTTCTCTAGAAAAATAAATGTTGGTGAGGAAATAGAAATATGGATTCATGCGAAGTCACACCACCATCAACCATCAAATGTGAAATGAGGCTCGAAAATGTTGAAAGGTACATACATTATTATGGCCAACACTCTAAATATGACTAAGAAACCCTCTGTTAGGTCCCTATATTACTAGTGTAGTCCCTTATTGTGGTTTTTATAGCCCCCTTATTGTTATCTTTGTACCCCTCGTAACCCCCCCATATTGTTATTATTGTGCACTTTCATTATTATTGTTAGGTTGGCTAGGATTATATTGTGACCCCATGGACTCATATATATAGAAGGAGGTTTTTTTAATTTGTATCATCCAAGAATTGTTCATTTATGTAATGCAAAGGAGGTTTCCCCCCTCAAAGTGTCTTATTTCTAAGGCGTCGATCTCTCTTTTCTTATATTTTTTGGAGCTAGTCTCGTAACATTTGGTATCGTAGCTATGGATTCTAGCGTTTCGTTGCTCTAAACAGATCATCATGGAATTTTCGCTATAACATTTTTTTCTACGAATTTTCGAAGCTAAAAATTTTATCACACTGAAACCGAAATCCCTGAGGAACTTCAGGTAACAATTTCATATCTTGGTTCATAATATGTTCGGAGATATGATCTGTGGAAGTTATAGTATTTTTAGGCTCCCGAATTTCATCTCAAAGAGGTGACTCGTGGGAAAATCATCATACCTCTCTCTCTGAGCCGAAAGCACACAGACTATAGTTTCCTATGTATCAATTTCAGATCGAGTGACACATGTCATGCCGTACAAGTTTTCTCATCGAACTAGTCCATAATGAGGTCATTGTGGGAGATTGGGCATAACATTTCCTTGAAGCATCCAAAGCGAGTCAGACCTATGGCATTGGAAAGAAGATTTAGAGGGCTACTACAGGGACCTAATTTAAAATATTGAAGGTCTAAACTCATAGAGATAATTTAGTTTCAATATCGAGCTCCTCAAAAGCAAGAAAAAATGTGTGTATTTTTTTTTCTTCAAATTGCATAAGTCTTGTTTGAAAAATCAGTTTGAAGTGATTCCAAGGGCATAATGAAGCATAGATATTAATATTGGGTTCTAAAATGTCTGCCTAAAAAAGAATTCAAATGCCAATTAAGCCCTCATAATACTCTACTATGACTCATGAAGATGAAGAAATGCAACATGATATATCAAAATTACAAGAGCAAGAGCACCAAATTTCGCTCTCGCAAAGAGCAACAAAAAAATCAAATGGAAGTTTTGAAGAAAAGCGTAGAAGCTACGATGGATGGTTTGAAGAAGGGCATGGAAGCTAATATGGATGGTTTGAATAAAGGTGTGGAAGATAAGATGGGTGGCATGGAAGCGAAGATCGATGGTATAGAGGAAAAAATGAAACAAAACATGGAAGACATGAAGAATGATCTAAAAGAAAACATGGAAGGTTTGAAAAAGTTGATAAAAGAAATGATTCCTAATGGAAAAAATATAGCAAATGAAACTCATGATGAAAAAATAAAAATGTTAATCACGATTTCATAAACTCTAATCTCAGATTGAAGACCCGCCATATTCCAAATATCGATATGAGGAAGTTTTATGGCAAGGATCTCGTAACATGGATTATACGAGATGAAGCAATATTTTGATCTCAGTAATGTTAAAAAACACACAAAAGGTACGCATTGCAACTTTATATTTAGAACAAAATACATTTTTTATGGTATATATGGATTTTCTCCCATAAAACAATTGTCACTTGGCAATAAGAAAAAAGGTAATAATGTTGAATGATTTGGGTAGTACCCATAATTTTATTCATTGTAAGGTAGCCAAGGAATTGAATTGCTTCCTATACCCAACACCATAATGTCAAGTGATGGTTGCAAATGGAGGAACCATAAATTTCTCCGTAAAATGCCATAATATCAATCTAACCATGGGGGGAATATGTATTTAATAACCCAATGCTTTCCATTCTAATGGGAGGTGTTGATGTTGTACTAGGAGTACAATGGCTTTTTAATTTTTCAAGAAATTTTCTTGAATTTTTTTTCTAAAGGAAAGGAAATTGAAATATGGGATATCGCAGAGAAGTCGCGAGAGATAATAAGCTCTAATGTCATGAAAAAGCTTCTAAAGAAATAACACCTAGGCGTAATTGCACTATTATGCTCACTAGAAGTTCCAACATGAAAATCATATATTTCTCCGGATCTCCAAAAATTCTTGGACGATCATTCCAAGCTATTTGAAACTCCCAAAGGACTCCCACCCATTCATGATCATGATCATGCTATTTATTTAATTTCAGGAAGTGTTCCTCGAAACATTAGGGCTTACAGATATCGTTATGTCCAAAAGCGCGAAATTGAACGTATGATTGCATAAATGTTAAGAGGTTGGTATAATTCAAACCTAGTCAAAGTTCTTTCTCTACTCAAGTCGTATTGGTGCACAAGAAGGATGGATCATGGTGCATGTGTTAGGATTATAGGGAGCTCAATAAAAACACTATTAAAGATAAATTTCCCAATTATTGGATGAATTACATGGAGCAATTTATTTTACCAAGTTGGGTCTTCATTCAAGATATCATCAAATTAGAATGAAGATCGAAGATATTCCGAAAGCGACATTTTGAATTCATGAGGGTCATTATGAATTTTTGGCCATGCCTTTTGGCCTTACCAATGCACCTTTTAAATTTGAAGGGTTGATGAATTCCATTTTCAAACCCTTCCTTAGAAAATGTGTGTTAGTATTTTTTTGATGATATACTAATATACAACGGATCTTGGAAGGATCATGTTCAACATGTTGACAGTGGTGCTCAAACTATTAGAAGAGAAACAATTATATGCAAAAAACCTCCAAATGTTCCTTTGGAGTACAAGAGGTGGAATATCTCGGTCATATTGTATCTCATGAGGGTGTTAAGGTAGGCCCTAACAAAATTAAAGCCATTAACGAATGGAAAATACCCACAACCATAAAGCAGTTGTGAGGAATGCTCAGAGTTAACTGGGGTATTATAGCAAGTTTTCTAAGAATTATGGGAGAATAGCAAGCACCTCTAATAAAATTTTTGAATAAAGATGCCATTTCATGGACTCTCGAAGCAACTAAGGCCTTTGAAAATCTTATAGAGGCAATGTGCCTAGCACCGGTCTTAGCTATGCCGGACTTCGAAAAAAACCTTTATTGTGGAATGTGATGCCTAAGGAAATGGAATTGGTGTTGTCTTAATGCAAGAAGGAAGACACATTGCTTTTGAAAGTCATCCAATCAAAGGAAAGTATTTATAGAAAGCTATTTATGAGAAGGAAAGTTTTGCAATACTACATGCACTAAAGAAATGAAGACCTTACCTAATGGAAGACACTTCTAGGTAAAAACTGATCATGATAGTCTTAAACACTTTTTGGAACAAATACTATATTTAGAAGAGCAACAAAAAATGGGTCACAAAGATGTTGGGTTATGACTTTGAAATCATCTACAAAAAAAGGGAAGCTAAAGGTTGTTGCAAATGCGCTCTCAATAAATGATGAAGAGGTGGAAGCATTGCTTTGGGCCATTTCTATTATCCAACCGATTGGATAGCCGAAGCAAGGGATGAATGGAAGAAGGACGAAGAAGTGTAGACACTCATTCAAAAGTTGCAGCAAGATCCTAGTACATTTGATACATTTTTTTGGAAAAATGATTCCTTATGGTACAAATATTTGTTATATCTTTGTAAGAATTCCCAACTAAAACAAAATATTCTTTTGGAATTGCACACTTCTCCTTTAGGTGGACACTCGTGATTTTTAAAAAACTTACCACATGTTGAAGAAAGATTTTTTTTTGCGATAGCCTTAAATATGATATTCAAAAGTTTGTGGCGGGATGTTTGGTTTGTCAAAAAAAATAAAGTTGAGACAATTAAGACCTTGGGTCTTCTACAACCTTTATCCATTCCAAGTCAATGTTTGGGGGATATTTCAATGGATTTTATCATAGGTTTACATAAGTCTCGAAGGAAAGAGTGTCATCATGGTGCTAGTTGATAGAATTACCAAGTATGCACAATTTTGTCCATTATCTCATCCATTAAAAGCAAGTACATTTTCTACCGCATTTATGGAAACAATTCAAAAAGCTACATGGAAACCCAAAGATTATTGTAAGCTGACAAAGATCCCATTTTTGCTAGAAATTTTTGGATGGAATTATTTTCTTGTTTGGGTACTCAACTAGCTCAAAGCTCATCTTATCATCCTCAATCCAATGGTCAAACTAAGATAGTTAAAAAAATATTTGGAAGGATATCTTCATTTTTTTTAATCTAATAAACAAACACAATGGGTCAAGTGGTTACCTCCCGACTCAATGGTGGTATAACACTTCCTTCCATACTCGCAGCAAAAATGACCCCATTTATGGCACTTTATGGATATCATCCATCGTCCATCACATCATTTTTAAGATAAAATTCTAAGGTTCAAGTAGTGGAAGATCACAAGCATCAACAACAAGTTCTCCAACTCTTAAAGGATAACCTAAATTTGGCACAAAAATCGAATGAAACAATAGGCAGATCAACATCGCAAGCAAGAGAAGTTTTGATGTAGGAGACTGGGTATTTTTACAACTAAAACCATACAAACAAATGTCCCTCAAGAAATCTAAGAAGGATAATAAATTATCGTGAAAGTACTATATTCCTTACAAGGTGCTGCAAAATATTGGTACTATGGCATACAAATTGGAGCTTCTTGCTTCTTTGCAAGTGCATCCAGCTTTTCCATGTTTCATGCTTAAAGAAGGTTATAGGTAACAAACTTCTAGTTCAAAAAATATTGCCGTAACCCTAACGAGGAAGGAAAAATCATATTTGAACTTGAAGTAGTCATGGAAACAAGAACTCGACAGCCTACAAAATCGATCAATTTCGAGTATCTCATCAAGTGGAAGAACTTACCCATCGAAGATTCTAGATGGGAGGATGAGAATTTTATATAGAAGCATTGAAAGCTACTCATTAGGGGAATTTTGAGGTCTAAAATGGGCCTCCTAAGGAAATTATAAAATAATAGTGGAAATAATAAAATAATATTTGATTACATCATCAAATTTTAGAGGGAAAAAAAAGAAAAGACTACTTTTTCAATTCATATTTTGAACTTATCTCCCTAAGGTTTTACTCAAATTTTGAGCAGGGAATACTTGTTGGATGCAAAATTTAATTTCTCATCCAAGGAGTACCCATGTTGCATACTTTTGATGGACTCTTCTACATGAAAAAATGAAAAATACATGAAAAAACATGATTACAATCACGTTTTTTCAATTATTTCTCATATTTCGTGTAGCAGAGGTGAATCAAAAGTATGCAACATGGGTAATCCTTGGATGAGGAACTAAATTTTTCATCCAACGAGTACTCTCACTCAAAATTTGAGTAAATGCTTAAGGAGATAAGTTGAAAAAAATAGTTTTATTATTTTATTATTTTTTTAATATTTTTTACTTTTTTTACTCTAAAAAATGGTGAATCATCCTTCATGGTTGACATCATCATCTTGAATCCTATTGGTTCTCAAAAAAGTTTATTTTTTTTGTACATTTTTTCTTAGGAGGCCCATTTTAGACCTCAAAATTCCCCTAATGCAAGCATTGAGGATAACACTTTTTTTGAAGGAGAGGGGCATGTTAGGTCCCTATATTACTAGTCATTAGGGGAATTTTGAGGTCTAAAATGGGCTTCCTAAGGAAATTATAAAATAATAGTGGAAAAAAATCTAATAAGATTTGATGACATTATCAAATTTTAGAGGGAAAAATGAAAAAACTACTTTTTTCAATTCATATTTTCAACTTATCTCCCAAAGTTTTTACTCAAATTTTCGAGCGAGAGTACTTGTTGGATGTGGAATTTAATTCCCCATCCAAGGAGTACCCATGCTGCATACTTTCGATGGGTCCTACTACATGAAAAAATGAGAAATACATAAAAAAAATGTGATTACAATCACGTTTTTTTATGTATTTCTCATTTTTCATGTAGAAGAGTTCATCAAAAGTATGCAACATGGGTAATCCTTGGATGAGGAATTAAATTCTGCATCCAACGAGTACTCTCGCTCGAAATTTGAGTAAAAAATTTTTGGGAGATAAGTTTAAAATACGAGTTGAAAAAAGTAGTTTTATTATTTTATTATTTTTTTATTATTTTTTACTTTTTTTTACTCCAAAAATGGTGAATCATCCATTATGGATGACATCATCATCTTGAATCCTATTGGTTGTTATAAAGTTTATTTTTTGTTGTACATTTTTTCTTATGAGGCCCATTTTAGACCTCAAAATTCCCCCCAATGGTAGTCCCTTATTGTGGTTAGTATAGCCCACTTATTGTTTATTGTTGTACCTCCGTAATCGCCATATTGTTAGTATTGTGCCCTTACATTATTATTGTTAGGTCGGCTACGATTATATTGTGACCCCATGGACTCCTATATAGAAGGAGGCTTTGTCATTTGTATCATCCAAGAATTGTTCATTTATGTAATGTAAAGGAGGTTGCCCCCTCGAAGTGGCTTATTTCTAAGGCATTGATCTCTCTTTTCTTCTATTTTTGGAGTTGGTTTCATAACACCCTAAGTTTTCAACACCATGAAATATTCAGGTATAAACCTAAAAAAGGAATTCAAAATTCTCAATAAAAGAGATTAGTCCCTTAAAAAGATCCTAGATTCAAAAGGCTAGATTAGGTGCTAATGTAAAATTGACAAAACATGATAAAAGGAGAGTCTTTATGGACACCAATCCATCTCATAATAGTGCATGGAATGTTGATAGCCCTCAAGTCTTAGCTTTAATTGTCAACCCAAGGTTCATACAAACTTAAGCGGGGCCAACATTATCTTTATAATACACACTATCTCTTCCTTTTGTTGAATTTTATGTAGGTGGAAATTATTAAATGAGATCTAGATGTACAAAGACCAATTTGACTATTCTATGCTACAAGAAAACTAAAATTGTAGGAAATAACTAGAAGGAAGAAAGATCACACACAAACCGAGTCTATTTGAAATAAAGGAAAGAAATATAAATTGTCTTCAATGAAATGAAAGCACACCTATTCTATCTTGTGTGAAAAGAGAACACACTACCGAGAAAAAAAAATCTTGTAAACAATAAACCCTAATTTTTACATAAAAGAAGAAATTTCTATACCAAACCAAATAAAGGAACCTACAATGTCTCGTTACCTCTAAGATCCATTTTCAAGATTATAGGATCATCGCAATACATTAAGGAAGGAAAATCACGAGTTTGGTTCAAATCTAAGGTGGTTTAGAAGATAGGTTTCATATTGCTACAAGAGTCCTTGTTTTGCTATAGGAGTCCCTATTTTGCTACATGAGATAGTCTAGTGAGTAGGTGAACAATATAAATGTAATTTTAGAGGTCCGAGACACTATGGAGAAGTTGGAAAATGGAAATATACACCAACACAAATCATAATAACTTGTGGTAGTGTTAATCTATCAAAATACAAGGTTGAAGGGTTTCTTGTAGTTGCAAAATGGACTAGAGTGTAGGAGACAACAAGCGGTGAATGATGGGAAAAAAAATAAACAATACCAAAGAAGTGAATCTAAATTTTAATTGAAAATGATATTTGACCAATTTAACCATTGCAACTATCATCATCAAATGCTTAATAGAATCTGCAATAAAAGACTACAAATAAATTATCTAAATAAACATGCATGAAAGTAACTTTTCAAAAATACCTTGTAGAAATTAAAAAAAAACGGATGAAAATAAATAATACAAGAGGGATCTTGATCACCTAGGGTTGGACATAACCTAACGAAGTTTATAAACCTTCTAGAATAAATCCCGGACTAAGAGGTGAAATCAAATCTCACTTCCATTAACTAAAAAGTTGTTTATACATGTCAAAGGTACAAAACGTGCTTGAAATCTAAACTTCTCGTATTCTTCACATACTCTACTAAATTTTAATTTTCTCTCTACAGGGATAGTCGAGCCTCTTATTTGTACAATATTGGGTAGGGGGAATCCTCCTTGATGGGGGGGGAATTATTTCCCTCCAAAATCCCGAAAATCCAAGGTTTGTTTCCTAGGTCACCTTGCATCAATAGGAAGGAGCATTTAGTGTCCTCAATAACCTAAGTTGGGATTCTTTGGTAGTAGGGAGAAATCCCCACAACTATCTCTACCTATATCTCCTCGAAATCGATGTAAAAAACCTTTCAATATCCTACACAATAGTCATTTTAGGAACATAAAGTAAGAAAAATATATGTGACTCTCCTAAGAACTCTTTAAGCTATGAAAGTGTAATTAAATGCAAAAAAGGAAGGTTCAAGATATCATTTTTTTTTCCTAATAGGGGTTGGACTTGTTAGAGTCCTATATTATAGAGATATTACTCATGCTAGTCTTTCTATTTAAATGAGTTCAATTTGTAAGTATCGCTCATGATGGCCCGACTACTATGGTTTAAAGAGGTCTAGATTTGGATTGAGTGTCATGTAAATTATGTCTATTTGCTAAAGTCCAAATGTATAATGTCATGAAAGTTCATTATTAAAGGGGTAGCCATAGGGATTCATTGGTCACCATGTAAGGGTAATAATGATTCATATCATGAAAATTTTTGGGTCATCATGAGTTAGTTAGCTAAGTCTAGAGGTCAGAGTTACATCAAAATATCATGAAAAAGATTTTGATTCCATTCTTAAATTGTCATCATGGGCACAAATTTGGAGGTATTTTGAGTCACTTTACATGTCAAATCAGGGATTGGCAATGACATCATCAAGAAGACAACGGTAAAGGGACAAATCGATGCGCTTTTTTTCAAGTGCTCGCATTTTTGTTTTTTTTCATGTTCAAATCGAGTTTTCTACCCTTAATTATGCTCTAGGTAGCTTTGAGAGGTTATTTTGCATTACTACCTTCATCCAAGAAAAATCTCTTCCTTTTCATTTTCATCGAAATCTCATCGTGTGATCATGCTAAGTTGTTGTGAAAAGAAGTGTAGAGACTCAAATCTATATTTTACCTAGATGAATGCTAGGCTTTAGCTTTTTTTATAAACATAATCATACCAATTCCGAAACTCAGTAAAATAAAATCACTTATACTCAAATCCATAAATTAACTTCAACAAATATAAATCCATTTATTATTTATCATAGGCACAATGATGTATTATATAAAAAAAAACACAATACAATTAACACATGTACCGTTCACCCTTAGACGAGAACCAACTTGACTTGCCACAACTTGCCGCTACTTGAGCTCCTTTGCTATCGTATACCTCCATGCCTGAATGTTGTCGTGCTCAAGCCGAATGTAGTGACTCACCGGTTAACCTCCCAACCTACTCCTTGGGTACTCTCCTTCCCCGCGGACCCCCGAGCTGCAATGGGGTTGTACAAACAAAGGAAAATGCTAGCTGATAGAGGTGAGCCTCTCTTGGCTCAAGAGTCCCCTCTCTATAACACTCTATCTCACCAAACTCAACTATAGCTCATAACCACTCAATTTTGACATAATCTCCTCCATCCAACAATAGGGTAAAACCAAAGTCCCTTTTTCCCTTCCCTTTCCCTTTCTTTTATAGAATGTTTCATAGGTGACACTTGGAACTTCATGCATAAATAATTATTTTTTTATTAACCCAAAATTTGATTATTCACCCACCCATGTGTCATCCTCTCATCAAGACTCTCCAAAATAATTTACTTAATTATTCATTTAAAATAGTAAATTTTCCTCAACCCAATAAGACTTCCTATTTCTTCTCCTAGTTGTCTCTTGATTCTCCTTTTCTACTCCTTAATTTGTGTTTATTACTGCAGTTAATTGATAAGTCTAAGATTTGGTCCCCTAAACCACCTCAATTTTCATTTATGATGAATATTCTTATGTTGGCTCTTGCCACATGGAAGTTCTCTAATTTCTCAAATTTTAATTTATTAATCTTATTATAATTCACCACCCTCTTCTCTTAATGAAGTTTTTAATAAATCTTTATACTTAACTCTATGTCCATATTTTCCCCTTTTTTCCTAATTAAGTTACTTATATATATTATCCATTTAATATTTTGTTTTAACATGGAAAGGGTAGAGTTATCATGGTAATTAATTTATCTCTTCCTATTCCTCCCTTACCTTAAGTTTTATTCTTGATTTAATTCCTTTGGTTCTAACCTCATATATCACTTGATATGAATTAGTTGGATTTTCATATATTGATTATATTTATTAGTTTCTTTAATGATGTCGAGGGTGTCAAGTTGGTCATGCCCTTCAAGAACTTCCATTCGAAGTTCCAAGGGTGCCATGCCTAAGAATTTATTTCTGATGCCAAGGGTGCCAAGTCGGTCGTGCCCTTCAAGAATTTCTCTTGAAATTACAAGGGTGCCACACCACTTGCCCTTCAAGCATCTAGTGGTTACAAGGGGAAATTATATGTGCAACACCAAAGACCCCTATCATCTCATATGTTGCCTGCTATAGCGAGACTAATGGTGCTGGGGATCAAGGAATCCGCCTTGATACGCACCCCCAGAAAATCCTCGTGAGCGAACCAAATTTGGGACCTGCCCTCACGACATCGTGATCTTCAAGGCGAAGGTACTTTGACCTTTCCAGCCTAAGTCATGGCGGGAGCCTAGCGGGTGAGATCAAGGACATTTCTCCACCCCTCCCATGTTGTTCCATCCAATTGTACAACCCCATCACCCATATGTGAGTCATTCGGCCAAGCAACTAACATGTTATTGCAACCAATGACATATCATCAGAGTATATATATAAATATATATAACAAGTTTCAAACTGAACTTAGAAGTTCAAATACAAAAATATTAATTTCTATCAAACCAGATGTTGTCAACTCATCATATGCGAGTGCCTTTGGCGGTTTCCTGTAATTCTCAATAATCATCAGTAACCAAGTTTCTTAGTGTTAGTCATTTTCATAACAAAATCATCAACATGACATAGTCATCCACATCATTGTTTATCGTGAACCAGAAGTAATGCAAGTAGACACATCCATCACAACTATCATCATAACGTCAATACATATCCATCAAAGCCACCATCATCCTAACACCGACTAGGAAATAAACACATCCACTAATAGTAGAGTGAAGTGTCAGTATCCTCCACCTGAGGTCCCGAATAATAATGTGTGAGCCTTAAGGCTAAATCATTGTTAATGTCATATCAAGGTCATAAATCTAGAGTGGGGCACTACATACACCCCCCCTTAAATTAAACTTCATCCTGAAGTTTCAAACCATGGAAGTGGTGACATATCCATCAAAGGAATCATCATCGTAACATCAATAGAAAACATATCTATCCATAAAATATATCATCATCATGATATCAATAGAGAACATGCATATCCATTAATGATGTCATCATCACAGTATCAATAAAGAACGTATATAACCATCAAATCCACTAATATTAGAGTCATGTGCCTGGATCCTTAACCTGAGGTCCTCAAAAAATAAAGTATGAAGGATCAGTGTTCATCAACCAAAGTGGGACACTACATTCACCCCCTCTTAATAATGGAATTCTCCCCGAAGTCCTTAGATTAGGAAAGGAAATGAAGACAGGGATGCATATCCTTCATATCCTCTATTAAAATCTTGCTATCCTCATTGTGCCAAGTATCCTCAATTTTTAAATCAATCAATTTCTCCCCGATTTTTGGCCATTAAGGAATATCGAAATATTTGAGGGTCATACTCAAAACATCTTCCATCTTCTTTATGGTTCCCTTTATGTAACAAATATAAACATCATATTTACTTTTTAACTTTGATTGCCTCCCTTATATAGTGTTTAAATGGGCTTGGGTGATTTTGTGTTGCATTCCTTGACAATCAAGCCCCACAATTATATTTTATCATTCTTGATGCCAATGCTTTTAGGGCACACAACCTCATTCAACAATGTATAATATGTGTATAGATATGCCTGAAACATTACGTCAATATTTATTTTGTAACAAAAGTGGACTATTTGGGAGCCTTTAGTTCGTATAAACACCATCCCCAATTAAGTTAACAAAATATCTACAACTTACATATGTTTATTTCTCATATATTAACACAATTGATTTCTTATGAAATTAAAATGATCATAGTTATATATGTTTAACATCTATCACCATGAAATATCTCACAAGAGAATGTACAATTAGTGAGTGACCATTAACTCAAACCATATGTGTAATGAACCTACGTCAAGGTGCATCAATTCTTCTTGTGAATTAATCTCAACTACATCACTTACACCACTTAGGTTTAATTAATAAAATGGCTTTTAGGCTAGGAATCATCACATAGTAGATATCCTTTAACATGATATCATTAATATCGTTATATGATAAAGCTCCAACAAAAATAAATAAAACCATACAAGTATATGATAGGCTCCAAAAACTAGCACTCAATATCAACCTATATCAAATTAGTAATAATCCTTTTGAATTTCTTAGCTGTCACATATTTGAACCTAAGAGTATTGTAATTATCAATTTCAATGTGTCTAATCATCATTGTCTCAACAATCACCTAAGCTAAACTCCCTCATGTATCACATGCATGGCACGTCTCTACTGTGCAATTGTTTAATAATAAGCAATTGCATGTTCCCTCTTCTTCTCCCATAAGGAATCGACATGAAAATTTAGTTCCATACATTTATTCCCTGACGTGTGTGTGTGTGTGTGTGTATAATGTAAGTAATCTCTTAGTCATTATTGGATCCATCAACATGTCCTTAGGTGTTCCAAATCACTTGTGATGGCTAAGCATTCCACAAACCACTATGTCATGTGCCATATTGTTTTATAGTAAAGGGATATGATCATATGAGATTGACTAACTAGGTGAAGAACCACGCACATGAACACATACTTATGGCCTTCCTTTCGCAAAGTATTTGGTAAAACTATAAAAATACTAAAAACCTAATATAAGAAAAGCGATAGACTGACATCCAGGATTTCTCAAGATGACGGGATGAAACACGCTTGTTATTGTTCTCGTCATTATTTTGCCCATATATGAAATGAAACTCTAACCCTCAAGAGTTCTTGTTTAATTCCATGTGGATGATTCGTCCTAGAAGGAGTTGTCTCCAAGTAATCTTAAGGTTGACATGTTTTCCATCCATATTCTTAGGTCATCATACTCTATTTCCATGGGCTCTAGACTCAATAATTGTTTCAATATATCACTTTGTCTGACTCTAGATTTATGGATAGAGTATTATAAGATTATCCACTTTAATTTAAGTGAACCTATAATTACTTTGAAATCCATTTTTATGTTTCATTTTATTTAAAATTTTACAATATTTATTCTATAACAAGTGTTGCTCCTTGTCATTTAATTTAGAAATTGAGATACGGAAAAATTGCTTAACAATTATAACCTATATTGACCAATGTCAAATTAATAATGGTCAATAGTAAAATCCAATCTTACAGTTTTGATTTCACATAAAATAATAAATTGATATGTGAAGTGGATAGATCAATTAATTTTCACATAACTCCTCAATTTTTTTTATTTTTATTTTTTTGCACTATTATAGTCTTAATAACACCTTAATATTTTATCATACCTTATTTAGGGGATGCAATTATTGCTTTATCCAATCATTCAAAATGCTTATACAAATCTACATATTTCCTTCTACTAAGTTTTGTCTACTTGCATAATTATTTTAGTAGGTCATGGTAATTCATCATTTTTACTCTATTACTTCTACCTACATTTATGCATTTTTACTCTTACCTAAATTTAAACAAAATTTCACCATAAATTATGGTGAATACTACCCTTATTTGTGCATTTTTACTCTTACTTAAATTTAAACAAAATTTCACCATAAATTATGGTGAATAATAACTTTTATTTTAGTTAACATCTCTTGACATTTTACCGGCTACTTACTTACAATTTTACTTATTTATGCATTTTATAACTTAGAATTTAGCTTAAAATTTCACCATAAATTATGGTGAATAATGACTTTGGATTTAGTTAACATCTCTTGACATTTTACGAGCTACTTACTTACAATTTTCCTTATTTATGCATTTTTACTCTTACTTAAATTTAAACAAAATTTCACCATAAATTATGGTGAATAATAACTTTTAGTAAAAATATTATTTACCATCTTATTTACCTGAATGTTTAGTTAACATCTCTTGACATTTTACTAGCTAATTATTTACAATTTTACAGTCAATACTTTCCATTCTCTTGTTAAATAATTTCAGATACCCATTTTTATGAGTGATAACGATAGAGTAATATATAATCTCTAATTCTTGTTATATATATATATATATATATATATATATATATATATATATATTGCGAGTTAAATACCTAAATGACATGAAGAAACATGACATTAGCACTATACATAAATGTCTAATGATAGACAAGAGCGATTGCTATTTTTACTAATTAAATATATAATCTCTAATTCTTGTTATATATATATATATATATTGCAGAGTTAAATGCCTAGATGATATAGGAAGAAACATGACATTCAACTATACATAAATGTCTAATGATACAAGACAAGAGGTAGTGCTATTTTTACTAATTAAATTAATTATTTACTGTATGCAAGCATCTTATCTAGCTCCACAATTTATTATTAATTCCATATTTTTGATTCATAAAATTAAATATTATCACACAAATTAAATATACTTGATATATATCAGGAAAAAATGCCAATTTCACCCATATGGTGTTGTAAAATGCCTAATACAATTAGGAAATAAAATTAGGTGATAACACAACCCATTAGATGCTAAGTTAAGTGATAACACAACCAAGCACTTCAAAGGTGCAAGTGATCATTTCAAGCATGCTGGGGTTTCACCACCTTCGTAATGGCTTCCAATGGCTTCCAGGTTCAACAATTGAAATATATGACAATCGAATCAGCAAGAAGGCAATCTCACTCCAATTAATTCTAATACCTTGTTGGAATTTTGAAAATTTGACTTTTATTGCAAATTTAGAAATTTACCTCAATCTTGAGGTTTCTTAGATCTATCTCCTACTCTGAACATTAGGACTGAATCTGAAATATGAATTACCAGCACTTATTTCACTTTTACTCAATCCGATTCACAAGAACACCCCAAAAATATGAATATCAAAGTGTACTTCAATGTAACAATGCTTTGCCTAAGGTACCACTTGTTAACCATATAACCATGTGAAGCATCCATTCAATAACTATTTTTGTCATGTGTTTCTTTTCGTGATCAGTGATTATCTACTCTACTTCTCATGAGTTTCGATTTTCTTCGAACAAGAAACTCTCGTGGTTTTTGCAATCTGCACTTTCAAATGACTCATTTACCATTATGCAAGTGTTTGTTGTAAATCTTCAATGGTTGTGCGAAAGTAAATTGCGACTCTCTTCAAGTTTGTTTTACAAAATGCTTTCTAGGAGCGATAGACGTTTGGTTACAGATTTTCCAAAACAACCTCCTATTATAGTATTCTACATATCTGTCTTAATTTAGTATTCTACCTATTGTATTTAGGGGTTCGTGTAATGAAAATAGTTTCTACCAATTGTACTTAGGGGTTATGCGAGGTTTGACTGCTTTAAGATTTTGTCTTTCCATTGAAATTTGATGACATAATATTAGATGAGATTGGTGTTTTTAGTCCTTTCTAATGCATTTTTTTTTTATATATGTATAAATATATCCAAAGCTTCGAACAACGTTAAGGTATTCAGTTTGTATATATTTAACGATTTAGATTTACATTCCAATAATGGTTTACCAAAATGTTCAACAGTTTTATTATAAAAATTTCAAATAAAAACTAAAATATAAAATGTTCAGAATCGGCTGTTTTCTTGATGTATAAAACAGCAGCAGGTACAGCGGTAGATGCACATCCATCCCAGCTTTTCTAAATTGCGATATTGCAAGGAACATACACAGGATTAAATGCTGCCTAACTTTATTTTAAGCGAATTTTTTTTTTTTTCAAATTTAGATTGAAAATAGTTTAAAGAAGCAATCCATTACTGCGTAAGTCAATAGATAGATTTGCATACTTATAGAAGTACATAAATAATGATAAAAACTTATGTATATTTTCAAAGTTTTAGATTTTATAAATTATACAAGACTGGAGGTGAAATTATCGAAGACTGGGGTGGTTGTAACTCTCATACAAGACTGTATGATCAAATATTACCAGAGTATTAAATCTACACCGTGTTCTTTTCTGAAAGCAGCATTATTAAAAAGAGACCTCGCATATAGGCGTAATAACCTTGGATACCGTGATCACGCTTGAAAGTTCGACTTGCCGTTAAGTCAGATTCAGAAGTACAGTCGTGTAGCTTTAAAAGTATTCTTTTACTTTTCTTGCAAGTTGTTTTTTTAAAACCAGGTACGCATTTATGTCATCGTCCACACTCTCAAACAATTAGGAATTACAATATTCTTTTACTTTTCTTGCAAGTTGTTTTTTTAAAACCAGGTACGCATTTATGTCATCGTCCACACTCTCAAACAATTAGGAATTAATATAAATCGCATATGAACAGTAGAGAAAAACTACGAGGGAAAACTGAAACTAAACGGAACCTGAAAAATTAGATTTTATATCGAACCAGGTTTAAACCATCGCACGAGTTCGGCTTAGACGTAACGCTTTTTATTCAACATAAAAATATCTGGGTTCAATTCGTTTATTTCGGCTTATTTTGCATGTGATTGCCATGGAGTACTGTGCAACTAAAGTACAAATTGCTTAGATCATTTAGCAAGAACAGCGCCAAATCTTTCTCACTCCAACACATCTTGAGTTTGCATTATCGTGAATCCTATATTCGAGGTGATGAGTGGCAACCAGATTCCCGCATACATGTTTAAATAAAATTTTAATCTGCAAACTATATTGTTAATCAAATAGATTACACACATTTATACATGAATTAGTCTCAAGATAGGAAATCTATCTTGGATGTACAATAAGTTGGTTGAGGGAATATCTCAACCTCACACCAAACAAGGAAACTAGTTTTAGCTAACTCCTATTAAATATGAACAGACTCTATACATAGAGAGTCACAACTGGACAAGTAGGAATTACACATTCTAACACACCCCCTTAATGACTACTTGTCTCGATATCACTTCACAAAATCTAGTTGTGGTCAAACATAACAAAAAAGAATATGTCGACGTCCATATAAAGGAGCAACCATCCACCAGAATGCATGGGTACCAACCGCTGCAACCGCTGGTCTCGTAGGATGTCCTTCGTATACATGGTTCTGTCAACCATTATCACTACATACATGTACCTGTATCTACAGATCCCCCTCCAATGTGGGTTTTATCGGATGACCCGTAACCATGCTCTTCTTTCATCGGGGTTTTATCGGATGACCCGTAACCATGCTCTTCCTTCAGTGGCAAACACTGACACAGACCTGTTTCCAGTTTGCTTCACTATTATACGTGGTTTTTAGCTGACCACAAACTGACACTGCAAAATGGTTTTTGGCTGACCATGAACCTGTAGTTACAAAGTGGTTTTGAGATTACCACGAACTTTTACGAGGATACACATGCATTTACAAGGCTTACATACTCCAACTCTTGGAATTACCAGGTACATAAAATGACCACTACAAAACCATCCTAGACTTGCTTACCATGCAACTGAGTGACTCATCATACAACATGATATTGAGCCTATTAAAAAAAAAACACACAAAACAAACTTTCACCTTCATTGTCCATCCTCCTTTAAATGTTGCGGCTGCTCCATTACATCATATTTTGAAATGTTCACATCTTGGGCATCTTTGTCTTTATCAATTAAAAACTTGGAACTCCATCCTTAACCTGTCATTTGTCAGAGTAGTCAATTCTAACAAAATTAACTTCATATTGAGGTGACTAATCTCAATATGTATATTAATTTTAGTTCCAAAATATTTGTTTTACCCAAAATACACAAAATTCCCTTTCATCTTCTGAACTGGGGAGAAATGTAGGATTAACCGGAAGAATCGCGGTTTTTGAGGAGAGGACCCTGACTGGATAAAAACCAAGCATAGTCCCAGAGAGGCTAAGAGCGGCTCTATCACTTTCCTCATTAGTGAATTCTACAAAAGCAAAGCGAAGAACTTAATTTGGATCCCCACAAATACGACAATCAACAAACTGTCCACAATTTATAAACAGAGCTGCAAGTTGCTCTTCAGTCACCATCTGATCGGGCTCCTTGACATCTAAAGTGTTCTTCAAAATCAAGCCTGCAAGTTTACGGCTCTCAATACGCTTTTCATTATTTGCAAGTTCACCAGATAGGGATATGAGAAAGGCCGACAGATTATGATCTTGGAACTGCCTCAGATTCACTTCTGCATGCTTCCGAACAACACCATCAACAGATTGTGCATCAAGAAGGATTTGTGTGACCTCCAGAAACATATTTTATCTGCCTGGTGATACTGATGAATACAGATCTTTTGAATTCTGATTCGGCAAAATAAGAAATCGAAAAAAATAATCCACGGCCAGCTAAATCTCTGCGACCAGAAGACCCGAAACTCCCCTTGAAGGAATACGCTCGATTGCTTGGGTAGGTCGGGCGCACGATCAAATGAAAAACGCCACGCAACCTCAAGCAGCTCTTTTCACATACTCCGCGTGCTGGCACGAACAACAATTCACGCGCAAACTAAACCCGCTGCCAAATTAAAACAAACGAATTGACGATACCAATAACAAACCTTTGGAGTAGCAATCCGATGCCAAATTAAAACAAACACCGGAAGAGCCAAAGTCCACGACGGCTCTTCAGGACTCCGCGCACCTGTCAGCAGTGCAGCGTTCAACAAACCATCAACAATCATCAACAATGCAGCGTTCAATCTTTACGCTGACAGTAAAATTCTGGTCGTTTTCGTGCCCAAACCACCGTGAGAAAAAAGCAGAGATCGACTGCTCGAGCAGTAAACCACGCGTGGCACACACATCAACCTTTGCAAACTCTGCAAACTTCACTAACAACAAGCTTCACTATGTGCGTGCGTATTCACTGTCTTCTCACACACCTCTTAACTAGATAACGCAGAATCCACAGCGTTTCATTCAAAAGCCGAATATATAATTTTACAAATTAGAATCTCTCTCTTCTATTTCCCTCAGCCCAGGAGGGGCCGAGGTCCAGGCCTTTACAGCTCCGATACCAAAATAAAACTTTAATATGCAAACTATATTATTAATTAAATAGATTACACACATTTATACATGAATTAGTCTCAAGATAGGAAATCTATCTTGGACGTACAATAAGTTGGTTGAGGGAATATCTCAACCTCACACCAAATAAGGAAACTAGTTTTAGCTAACCTAAGAAATAGGAACAGACTCTATTCATAGAGAGTCACAACTGGACAAGTAGGAATTACATTCTAACATATCAAATCATCATCTTGATTAGTAGTCTTCTTTCCTCCATACACAACTGAATTGACATTGAGAATCAAATTAAATTTTCATTGAGCACCAAATCCAGAGAAATCCAGTCAACACCGAGATCTTCGTCCTTCTGATTGAAAATATTGCCATTTACACGCCATGATCCTGAGCTTTGACGTGCTCATATTCCATTCACACTTTCTACTTTACATTGCAGACTGCCTTTCTGTTGAGCTTAAAGACAAATATGGAGGGGCTTCTTCAGGGCAAGCTAGATTTTTTTCCTTGTACCAAAATGCCCATATCATTTGTGTTATTTCTAGATTTTTCTTGCCAAGAAAGAGGACGATTTTCTTCAGCAATTGTGGTCAGGAATTACCAGTGGAGAGCGCCGAATTATTTAATAAGAAGAGGCCAAATTCTTCACAATATTTCAGCAAGTTAAATTCTCAGAGGCCGAGTTGTTTATTTTGGTATCATTCGCTCAGATTGGAGATTGAATTATTAGTGCAATTCCAGAAATTATTTGTGCCAAGTAATGAGGCCAAATTCTCCAGTATTGTGGCCGAGTTTACTAATGAAAAGGGGGCCAAATATGTCATTATTAGAGAGGGCCGAATTCTTCTTATTTCTCCATCTGAAGGGACCCAAGTCGGAACATATGATTCCAGGGAAAGGACAAATCTCTCCTTGCATCTTCAGGAGTTCCACATCAACACTGAGAAGAGGTCAATTTCTCTTATTCAGGGGTTGATTTTTATCTCCATAGGCAGTCAAAGAGAGCCAAATTCCCTCTTGCTGAAGGGTCAATCCCTTGGGGATTTAAGCACTCATAATGGCTGGAGTGTTTTCCTATTCCTCCAGCATATCAGTGATTTCAGGAGCAAATTTAACAGAGGCTGATTTCCTGAAATTACCCATCATTCTCTTGGTGTATCAGTATAGCAGATTCTGTGAAACGCTGAATTTATGTACAACGCTGAGTTATTCTAGGATGTGTTGAAGCTTGATATCAGGAATTATATTATTAGTATATGTATCAATTTTTTTTTTTTTTTCTCATACCAGTTGGAGCGAGTTCATGGTTCTACATTGTAAAAATTAAATATCAAACTCAATAAAGTTCACATTTGGCTCAGTTTTAGTTTTTTTTTTTTTGTTCATTTTTACTGAACTTTCTACCACTGTCAGTAACTGACAGTTTTGTGTATCTACTCGGAGGATTTGATGCGGAACTTCGTAATCGTTCTCCTCCAAAATGCGTGCCAGAACAACGAAGGTTATTGATTCGTTTTGCACTTGTTTGGAAGAAGTTTGAAAGACAAACGTATTATCTGAAGCAGCCTTCAGGGGAATAAAGAAAACCTTAATTACAATGTTGAAATATATCTGTGGTTTTGTTCATGTCAACTTGCTGCCCTAAAAAGGATAATTCGAAATTTGCCAAATAAGATAAGTTGCAACCTTGCTTGAATCTATCTTATTATCACTATTGCGGACTTCTGGGTATAGTAATCACAACTACGGCAATTTAGAGAGGAAAATCATTTGATCCATTTAGTTTGATTCATTTAATTAGAATTGCTATGTTTATTGTTGCCATGTAAAAATTTTCATTAGTGAATTTACCATGGTGACTTACAAATTGGAATGATAAACATAGACATTGTTCCTTTACATATAATGTGCTTTGATCCTAGAGCTTTAGTTTTACTAGGAATTCCTAATCTCCTAGAAATCCCTAAATTCATGAGTAGTTTTTCATTGTAGTTCAAATAATAATAAAAAACGGGTGGCTCTCTAGTTCGTTCATTATCATCATCTCACCCATAATGATTCAATGGAATTGTAATGATCTAATGCAATTGCAGGATGCTTCTCGATGAGCTGAGAAAAATATCTCATTTAATATACAGTAATGTATTTATAAGCTTACAAAACACAAAAATTAATACAAGAAAACCTGAATACTGGGCCTATAGGTCTTAGAGGTTGAACCTTTGCTCTGATACCAAGTGTAGAGACTCAAGGCTATATTTTACTAGATGAACGCTAGGCTTTAACTTCTTCTTTTTCTTTTCTTTTTTATAAACATAATCATACCAATTCCGAAACTCAGTAAAATAAAATCACTTATACTCAAATCCATAAATTAACTTCAACAAATATAAATCCATTTATTATTTATCATAGGCACAATGATGTATTATATAAAAAAAAACACAATACAATTAACACATGTACCGTTCACCCTTAGACGAGAACCAACTTGACTTGCCACAACTTGCCGCTACTTGAGCTCCTTTGCTATCGTATACCTCCATGCCTGAATGTTGTCGTGCTCAAGCCGAATGTAGTGACTCACCGGTTAACCTCCCAACCTACTCCTTGGGTACTCTCCTTCCCCGCGGACCCCCGAGCTGCAATGGGGTTGTACAAACAAAGGAAAATGCTAGCTGATAGAGGTGAGCCTCTCTTGGCTCAAGAGTCCCCTCTCTATAACACTCTATCTCACCAAACTCAACTATAGCTCATAACCACTCAATTTTGACATAATCTCCTCCATCCAACAATAGGGTAAAACCAAAGTCCCTTTTTCCCTTCCCTTTCCCTTTCTTTTATAGAATGTTTCATAGGTGACACTTGGAACTTCATGCATAAATAATTATTTTTTTATTAACCCAAAATTTGATTATTCACCCACCCATGTGTCATCCTCTCATCAAGACTCTCCAAAATAATTTACTTAATTATTCATTTAAAATAGAAATTTTCCTCAACCCAATAAGAATTCCTATTTCTTCTCCTAGTTGTCTCTTGATTCCCCTTTTCTACTCCTTAATTTGTGTTTATTACCGCAGTTAATTGATAAGTCTAAGATTTGGTCCCCTAAACTACCTCAATTTGCATTTATGATGAATATTCTTATGTTGGCTCTTGCCACATGGAAGTTCTCTAATTTCTCAAATTTCAATTTATTAATCTTATTATAATTCACCACCCTCTTCTCTTAATGAAGTTTTTAATAAATATTTATACTTAACTCTATGTCCCTCTTTTCCCCTTTTTGCCTAATTAAGTTACTCATATACATTATCCATTTAATATTTTGTTTTAACAAGGAAAGGGTAGAGTTATCATGGTAATTAATTTATCTCTTCCTATTCCTCCCTTACCCTAAGTTTTATTCTTGATTTAATTCTTTTGGTTCTAACCTCATATGTCATTTGTTATGAATTAGTTGGATTTCATATATTGATTATATTGATTAGTTTCTTTAATGATGTCGAGGGTCGAGTTTAGTCATGCCCTTCAAGAACTTCCATTCGAAGTTCCAAGGGTGCCATGCCTAAGAATTATTTTTGATGCCAAGGGTGCCAAGTCGGTCGTGCCCTTCAAGAATTTCTCTTGAAATTCCAAGGGTGCCACACCACTTTCCCTTCAAGCATCCAGTGGTTACGAGGGGAAATTATATGTGCAACGCCAGAGACCCCTATCATCTCATATGTTGCCTGCTATAGTGAGACTAATGGTGCTGGGGATCAAGGAATCCGCCTTGATGCGCGCCCCCCAGAAATCCTCGTGAGCGAACCCAATTTGGGACCTGCCCCCACGGCATCATGATCTTCAAGGCGAAGGTGTTTCAACCTTTCCAGCCTAAGTCATGGCGGGAGTGCTAGTAGGTGAGATCAGGGACACTGTCCCACCCCTCCCATGAGTTTCATCTAATTGTACAACCCCATCACCCATATGTAAGTCATTCGGCCAAGCAACTAACATGTTCCTGCAACCATTGACATATCATCAGAGTTTATATATATATATATATATATATATATATATATATATATATATATATCAAGTTCCAAACTGAACTTATAATTTCAAGACAAAATATTAATTCCTATCAAACCAGATGTTGTCAGCTCGTCATATGCGAGTGCCTCTGGCGGTTTCCTGTAATACTCAATAATCATCAGTCACCAAGTTTCTTAGTGTTAGTCATTTTCATAACAAAATCATCAACATGACATAGTCATCCACATCATTGTTTATCATGAACCAGAAGTAATGTAAGTAGACACATTCATCACAACTATCATCATCATAACATCAATAGAAAATACATATTCATCAAAGCCACCATCATCCTAACACCGACTAGGAAATAAACGCATCCACTAATAGTAGAGTGAAGTGTCAGTATCCTCCACCTGAGGTCCTCAAATAATAATGTGTGAGCCTTAAGGCTAAATCATTGTTAATGTCATATCAAGGTCAAAAATCTAGAATGGGGCACTACATACACCCCCCCCTTAAATTAAACTTTGTCCCGAAGTTTCAAACCATGGAAGTGGTGAAATATCCATCAAAGGCATCATCATCGTAATATCAATAGAAGACATATCTATCCATAAAATCTATCATCATCATGATATCAATAGAGAACATGCATATCCATTAATGATGTCATCATCAAAGTATCAATAAAGAACGTATATAACCATCAAATCCACTAATATTAGTCACGTGTTTGGATCCTCAACCTGAGGTCCTCAAAGAATAAAGTATGAAGGATTAGTGTTCATCAACCAAAGTGGGGCACTACAAGAAAGGAGGGCATGTATGAGATAGCCAAAAGCATAAAAAGCCTAAAAATAAACAAATTTCACAATTGCTATGTTTTCTTCCTATCTTGCACTTTTCCCATTTCATTGTGCTTTCTCCCTGCCTAAACAATGTGCTTCCACATAGTGTAGCATATATTCCATTTTGTGATTGCCAAGCTGTGCATTTTTTTCCCCGTGGAGGCTCCATTCATAAGGTATATTATGTTTTTTATGAAAATTTAAGCTTCTTATCATAGTTTTGTGTGTTGTCGAAGTGTTTGAAGTCCAGTTTCTCGTGCGTTGTGCTTTTGTTGCTGCGCCTATCCCTTTAAATTTTCTGCCACCAGTATCAAACGTTTTCAAGTTGTTTAGGGTTTTCTGAAGGAATTTTGTGTTGACTAATATCATGTGTAGAGTTCATTTTTTAATCATCATTAGAATTTAATTTGGGGAGTCCTTCTTGTCATTGCTCTTACACTGGTTGAACAAAATAAGTTTTCCTTAAACCCTAGACTATTCATTGTTGTAAAAAAAACATCATTTCAACTCTAGAGGAAAGAAAGAACAAGGGAAGTTATATTGTCTGGTTTTAACCACAAGATATCACATTTATTAACGGAGACCCAACCATCATAATGGCTTTTGAGCAGGTGGGGTGTATGATATTTTTTTAAAAGGTTCAAGGGTATAATCTACGATTGGCTAAGGAGTTTTCCAAGAGTTTTGATGGATTGAAGGCTAATATTAGAACACTTACCTTTCGAGTCACATAGGTCACAATAGAAACTGCAACATATATTCCCTTCCAGAGGGAAAAATGGTTCAAGGGCATGCTCCTTGATATCACCCATTACAGATATTTTTTGAAGCATGAGTGCAGAGATAAGGAGTATGGGTCGATTGTACCTAAAGAGTATCTACTCGAAAATCAAAAAAAAAAATTCAAGCTATTCAAAGGTAATTCACATGTGAGGGAAGGTTTGGAATAGTTTATTAATACCACTTCAGACTTTTAATGCATTTCACTGGAAAAATATCCTTAAATTTTCCTTTTTACTTATTTAGGAGTCTTTGGAAGATGGAAAATAAAGTAGAAGGAAAAAAAAGTCAATTGGAACCTAGCCTATTCCATTTTTCCTTAACTAAGTTATTGGTTTTGGAGGAGATCAGTAAAAGAAAACAATCATGACAACCATTTGTTGATTCTTCAAAATTAGTGAAAGATCCTAGAGTGGCTCCCGAAGACCCTAGTTCACACTTAGAGTCACTGGAGAGCCCGCACTCGTAAACGATCACATCTCCCCAGCGCAATCCCTCGTCGACATTGAGGTGCTAGTCACTTCCGGATGCCATCTCCACAAAACAGTACTAGATTCAACTCGATTTGGACACTTCGCATGAGCCAGAGGTACGAGGACCGAAATGAAATATCGAGGCTTACATCCGTGCGGTTCAACGCTTGTAGACATAGACCATTAAGACCCTAGAGAGTCTATGTCGCATCATGAGGCACTCTCAAGACCATCTTCGTGCCCTGGAGTCTCAAATGGATCACATCAGCTACCACCTACACCACTAGGACTGTTTCTTTCTGGCTCCTCCACCAGGTCCACTTCATCCTCCTCCCTGAGCATAACTTTGTTTTGTCCTTGTTTTAAAAATTTTGCGGCTAATAGCCAAGTGCTTTGAATGCCTTGGCCAACACCCCAGATCCATGGGAACTGTATGCCGTTGAGGGTGACTGAATGTAATCGAGCCATGGTGGCTCCTCTTGTAAATTATGTTTTTAAGATGATAATATAATACCAGCTTTTGACCGACAAAAAAGTCTTAATGATTCACCATGCTATTTAAAAATAATATACATGCTAAATATAATTAAACAACACTTATTATTGGTGAGAACTACCATATCTTTGGAATAAGAATGTTCTACATAGTATAAGTATCATGTGAATTCCAATATTTCACTTGATATGAATATGAATGATTCAAAGATTTATTACTCACGTTGGAATTTTGATTCTGGATTCTTCTTTACTTGTCAAACATATTTTTTGATGTTTTGGATCTTTGTATTGCTCATCAAAATCATTATGATTAAATTTTTTTCCTTCAAGATCGACATTTTGATAATAAATTAATGATTCACCAATAGTTTTAATTATAAAATTACATTTTAATAACACAAAGGATGTTAAAACTTTCACCTATTTATGATAAGGAAAAAGAAATGATTATAACACACAAATGAATTATTCCTTTACAATGATAACATATTTTCTATTTTAAGTTTTTTTTTTTTATATCAACATTTCTCAATAACCTAAATAACAAAAAAAATTAAAATTAAAATTAATTGTCAAAAATTAAAAGTACTTGACCGTAATTCTTGTTAAAAAAAATTACGCTCATCATAACATAGAAAGACCATGTAACGGGGCCTACTTTGGAAATTTGTTATAACTTAACAAATTAGAAGAATGAATAATTGATTTTAAATTAATAATTGAATTAATGTAGAGCTTAAGAGAAGGAGAAGTAAAGCAATTCTACATGATATAATCGATTTGTTGTGGGTTGGCTTAGGTAAAGATACTAAAAAATGATATTGGTTGATTTAGAATAAAATATGCCAGAAATTATAGTAGAGGGAACAGAATATTTACATTATATAATGATTTGTTGTGTATCAAATGTTCTTTGTCTATTTGGAAAAAAATAAAATATATTGTCTTTGACAAAAGGATAACAAGATATATATTACCTAAGCATGTAATAAGAGCGAACACATCATTGTATTATCATTATTTCTTTCACATATGTAAAGGTAGCTTAGAGAATGAAAAATAAAACATAGTTTTTTTGGGGGGTAATTAAGCTAAACCTAGGTTAGGGTCACTTAGTTTATTGGATGGACAAACTCAATAAGCATTAGTGGGATGCTATCACAAGGATTGTAAGAATACCATTAAAGAGTGGAACACCCCTTGAGATAGTTTAATTCCCTAAAAGGTGGCTTCCATCCTCAATTCCTCCTTACCCAGTGGCTTCTATCTTGTTCCAAAGTGAGACCTAGTCAGAAGTAAAGCTCTCCCCAAAACAACTAGTCTAGTAAAAAATGAAAAATTTAACATTAATTTTAACATTAAGAAAAAAAATGAAAATTACTTGTGAAAAAATTATGGAATCCCTATTACCAATAAATATGATTGTGAAGATAATTAGAAAAATGATCAATATAGACAAATTTAGACCTTTTATGAAATTCAAAAAGTGTTTCCACCCATAAAAAAAAAAAAAAAACATCCATACTTATTAAATTTGTCCATTAATTAAAGCTATATAATTTAGATTTTTTTGAAACACTACAAATAGTGAGTATTCTAAATAGGTGATTACTAGAGAAATCTACAATGGTTCATGCTTTTTTTATTACGAGTATTAGATATATTTACAACAACTATTAAAATCTAATTAAAATATATGATATTTCATAAGATAAATACAATATCCATTAACTAAGGCTATTTATATTAGTGTAGCTAGCAAAAGTGCAAACAATGAGTTTGCAATCTATTTTTAATAATTAAAAATACCTAAAGTGATCTACAATAGTTAATGTTTTTTTCATTGCAAGTAGATATATTTACAATAACTTCGAAAATCTAGTTAAAAGTTTCCAAATTCCAACCTAGTTAAACCAAGAAATATTTTTTGAACATAACTTTTATCCCATTACATAACTAGTTAAAGCAAGCAACATCTTTTGAAATAATATTTTATCCCATTGCACAACAATAATGTAATTGAATTACAATGTAGTATAAATTAGGATAGGTCTATTTTAATTCGGGATCTACAAAATGGGTATAATGATCAAATCTCTTTTTACTCAAAAATAAATTTATATTATAAAAGATTTGATCCCTCTAAACCCTTGATAGATAAAAAATTAAGTTGAATTTATACTAATTTTTAAAACAATTTAAAAAAAAATATATATTCTTACATTAATATAATATTATTTTTCTTATTTTTCTTTTAAAATATAAATATATTCACATTAAATATTTGTTTTGTATCTTAATAATAAAATATTTTGAAATAAATATATACAATTATGAATAACAAACATTACTTATAAACCACTACATTTCTTATGAACCACTATTTTTCCATTTATTTCATATTAATTGTAACAACCTTTAAAATAAAAATTTAATATTAATATTAATCTCCTTACAGTAAGGACCTTAATTTTCTTAAAAGACCTTGGTTCGCATACTTGTTAACGTTACTCAATAAGCAGGGGAGTTGGATACGTGGTCTATAACCTCTGTCATTAAAATTTTTTGGAAATTCGATTTCTATCATACTTATTTATAGAAACGACATTAAATTTCTAATTATGTGTTAATAAATATTTAGAATTAGTGTTAATTATGAAATATTTTATCAAACTTTACACTTCACATTGTGTTAAGATTAACAATACCAACCCTGCAAATGCATAACGTAACAGTGAGATTGACATAACGAGGAGTATTTCATATAGACTGGCACCTTTTTCTTATTCAACATAATATCCACATACATCGATCAGTGGATGAAACACAAAAGTCAACATCCTCCTCCTTATCATAACTAGAAACAATACTTTAACGGGCTCAAAAGGGAATTTAACTTGCAGTCAGCCATTAAAATTTACTACGATTATTTAAATATTTACCCATTAAATTACTGTTAATTAATTTTTTTAAATTTACTACGGTTACTTAAATATATACCCATTAAATTACAATTAATTATATATTTTTTTTCTTTTAAACTTTGCTTAGGTATCTGCACATTAAATTCACATTTTTTATAAACACTTTGTCCCGAAGTTTTTAAGCTTTTGTTGGCTGTAGAACTATGCAATGTAACACCTCTTTGTTTTTCTTTTCCATTAACGTTTAATAAAATAAAAATTGAAAAATATTCCGTGCAATGTAACATCAAGGTTTGGTTATAGCATAGTGACTAGAAGTTTAAGTAGAAAAATGATAGAAGTTTAAGGAAGAAAAAGATTTAATTGCAGACTAGTAGTCTATTTTTAATTAAAATATTATTCATTTATACAGACAAGTCAATCAATAGCTCAAGAGACAATCAATAGATGCATCACTGATACTGTATTTTGCAGAGCTCGAGAAGCTGAACACGTCTGAATCGAGAGCTATCAATTTATCGATAAGTGGGGAAGCAATATCAGAAACTATTACTCTCGTGCCAAATTATTCTGCCCTCGAACTGGCATTCGTCTCCAACAAATCAGATTACTTTATACTTTAGAAGGCCACTAACTTAATTCTGTTTTCTATAATCAACGATAAAATTGGAACGATACAGAGAAGATTAGCATGGCGCCTGCGCAAGGATGACACGCACGCGAAAAAAATGAGTATTACTCGATAATTAATATGGATCTAGCAACATATTCATGTTGAAATTTCTGAGATTTTCAGAACAATATGGAGAGAATGATGCTCTCCTCTAAACACAGAGAAATTTAAAAATTTTTCTTCACAGGGACAGAGTTTCACACATGAAAAGTTCTATTTCATTCACAGTAAAAGCTATTACAAAACTTCCTCACACAGAGGGATTACAACACCTTGGACTGCTGCAAACATAGTGCCAAAAACAAAACTAACACTCTGTCTAAAACACTCTCTGTCTTTGTTCTCTCTTTTACTACACTGCTATGTATAAAACAAAAATACATCACTCTACTGTATATTCTACTTTTCGCACTGCTGTGCATACAAACTTCCAATACACTTTTTCTTTACATTAGCCTTTGGGCTATTTTAAAACATTGTGGCGTAGCACAAGTAATAATCATAAACTATATAAAAAGAAATCTATTTTAAAAGACTCTTGGGCTATATCATATAGCGCAACACATAACAAAAGAAATAAACTTAAAAACTAAAAAACATGTATGTGGCCTGTGGGGTCCACCTTAAAAATAATGCATATGTTAAAACATAACAAAATTTTAACATAACATTTTTTTTTTGCAATAACAAAGCATTAAACCTTAATAAACCATAATACAACTTCTCCGCCCGGACATCAAAACATAAAGCCGGATTTCAATGCCAAATTCGCGTTACAAACTAGCATGACATCACACAGCCAAAATAAAACCTGAAAACAATATTAAATCGCGCTCATAAAATGTTTGGGTCCGAAATTGGGCTTGGGGTATGGAAGGTTTTGGACATGCGTTGAAAATTTCAATCGCGCCTATAAACTGATATCGGGTCCGGATTCGAGTTCTCGGCTCAACCCAAATAAAAACGTGACGCAATAAGAAATTGCCGTGTGTCTGCTGACTTGGTGTTGTCATGGGGACCACCGGTCTTTAAATAAAAGCTTCCCACGTACAATAAAAATAACTCTGCTCTCTTCAATATATAACTCTATTTACAATATAAAAGGACTGCTCTGTTTCCAAACTGTGAAAGCTCTGTTTTCAAATGTTTTAATGCTCTGTTTTGAAGGACAGAGACTGTTTTCAAATGTGCAGGGACTGTAAGGATTAAAAACGACTGAACTTGACTGTTCAATGGATTTGGCAAGCGGCCAGAGTACAGAAAGCCTGGAGATAAAAATGGAAAGCGGCCACTGTACAATGTTGCAGTTGAAAGTAACATTTCAACACTCCCCCTTAATTTCAACTGCTTGGTTATCAGTCATGCCCAAACATTTCCTTAAAAACTCAAAACTCTTCTGCCCCAATGGCTTAGTCAGAATGTCTGCAAACTGCTCCTGAGTTCTGCAGTGTTCTAAAACAATTTCTCCATTGTTCACTAATTCTCTGATGTAGTGAAACTTTGTGTCAATGTGTTTTGTTATCTTGTGAAACACAGAATTCTTGGATAATGCAATAGCTGAGATATTGTCACAAAAAAACATTGTACCTTTTACCTGTTCTTAACATAAACTCCTCAACATTCTCCTCATCGAAACTGCTTGACACGCTGCTGTTGTAGCTGCCACATATTCTGCCTCTGCTGTAGACAATGCTACAATAAGCTGTTTTTTAGAAGCCCATGAAATGGCTCCTGAACCCATGTGAAAAACATAACCGGATGTGCTTTTCCGATCATCTACACTTCCAGCCCAATCACTTTCAGTGTATCCAACTAATTCTGAATTTTATGAAGCAGTATATAAAATATGAAAGCTTTTAGTTCCTTTAACATACCTCAGAATTCTCTTTACTGCCTGCCAATGTGATTCTTTTGGCCTCTCCATGAATCTGGAAATCAAACTTACAGCATGCATAATATCCGGCCTAGTTGCAGTGAAATACATGAGGCTGCCAACTATGATCTTGTACAAACTAGGATCAAAATCCTTGTTGTTGTCCTCTTTGCTAAGTTTTAATCCCATCACTGTGGGTGTTATTGCTGCTTTGCAATCCTGCATGTTAAATCTTTCCAAAACCTCATTAACATATTTTGCTTGTGAGATAAAAATCCCATCTTCGTTTTGCTCTACTTCTATTCCTAAGAAGTATTTCAGCAAACCCAAATTAGTCATTTCAAATTCTTCTTTCATGACCTTTTTAAAATTTTCAACAAGGTAATCATCATTACCTGTAAAAATAACATCATCAATATATAAAACTACAATCAGCATTTTACCATCTTTTTCTTTGATGTATAGGGTGGTTTCTCCCTTACATTTTTCAAATCCATTTTCCAGTAGATAGGAATCTATCCTACTGTACCATGCTCTTGGTGCTTGCTTTAGCCCATAAAGAGCTTTCTTCAATCTGCACACTTTGTGCTCTTGGCCTTTCTTTTCATAGCCTAGAGGTTGTTCAATGTAAACCTCTTCCATTAACACTCCATTTAGGAATGTTGACTTCACATCCATTTGGTAAAATTTCCACTTGTTTTGTGCTGCTATGGATAACATTGCTCTCATGGTTTCCATTCTTACAACCGATGCGAAAGTTTCCTCATAATCTCTCCCATGCTGTTGCTTATACCCTTTGACAACAAGTCTGGCCTTGTGTCTTTCTATTTTACCTTTAGCATTACTTTTGGTCTTGTAGACCCATTTAAATCCAATAACTTATTTACCTTTTGGGAGTTCAACTAAATCCCATGTCTTGTTTCTTTCTATGGCATTATTCTCCTCATCCATAGCTTCTATCCATTTCCTATCTTTAATAGCTTCTTCAAAATGAATAGGATCATCAACATGACAATATAAAGCAAACAAAGAGTTCATACCTTCATTTTCTGCCTCTTGCTCATAAATCTCATTTAAATTTTTGAACTTTGTTCCTCTTTCATTTGGTGTATAAGTGTTTGAAGAAGCACTCGAATCTCCTCCTTGTGGTGTGCTTGGAGAAGCACTCTCATTTCTCCTCAAGGGTGTCCCTTACTGTCCTTGTGTTGGTTCTGCTCTTGAGGGATGTATTTCAGCCGAATCATCCTCATTTTCATCATCAGACAAACAGTGTTTAACATTAACTGTTTTCTCAATGCTTCCATCCCAAGCTTCCTCTTCAATAAATAGAACATCTCTGCTCACAATAAAATTCTTGGTGGATGGGTTATATAGCCTATAAGCTTTGGATTCCTCATTGTATCCAATGAAAATACATTTCTCCCCCTTGTTTTCCAACTTCTTCCTTAGCTGATCTAGAATGTGTGCATAAGCCACATAACGAAAAAATTTCATGTGGGTGACTCCTTGCTTTGTGCCACTCCATGCCTCTTCCGGAACTTTGTTCATGACTGCTTTTGTTGGGCATCTATTTAAAATATACGCTACACAATGTACAGCTTCAGCCCAATATTCATTCGGCAAGTGCTTTGCCTTTAACATACTCCTTACCATATCCATGATTGTCCTATTCTTCCTTTTGGCAACTCCATTTTGCTGCGGAGTGTACCTTGCTGTAAACTGCTTATGAATGCCATTTTCTTTGCAAAAACGCAGAAATTATTTAGAGATATATTCACCTCCTCTATCAGTTCTTAGGACTTTGATATGCAGCCCACTTTGGTTCTCCACAAGTGCTTTTAAATTACAGAATCTTTCAAACACTTCACTTTTATTTTTCAAAAAATAAACCCAAGTTTTTCTAGTAAAATCATCAATAAAATTTAACATATAGTGGCTACTAGCAAGTGATGGAGTTTGCATTGGTCCACATAAATATGAGTGGACAATTTCTAAGGGTGCCTTTTCCCTTATGATTTTCCTGGATGGAAAACTTTCTCTATATTGTTTACCCAAGATACAACCTTCACAAACGCTGTCTGGTTTCTCAATCAATGGTAATCCTCTTACCATTCCTTTTATGTGCAACAATTTAAGACCTCCAATGTTGAGATGTCAAAATCTCAAGTGCCATAACCAATTCTCATCTTTTGTTTCTCTTTTGAAAGACTCTTGTATCACCACTTCCATTTCTTCTCCATTCTTCAAATCTGCCTTCATTCTGAGAGGGAACATTCTATTCCTTGTCATCTTCACTTCAGCAATACATTGTTTTCTTGGTGTTTTATCCATGATGGTGCATACATACTTAAGAGGTTACATTTCATTCCAGGAACATAATAAACATTTGCTATGGTTTTCTTTTCTCCTTTCCTTGTTAAGACACCTACATCTCCTTTTCCCATAACATAAGCTTTACTATATGTTCCTAATGTGACTTGTGATTTCACATTCTCATCTAACATAGAAAACATGGCTATGTTTCATGTCATATGGTTACTGCAACCGGAGTCTAGAAACCATAAATCTTCACTCTTTTCCTCAGCCATATTACAAGCTAAAAACAATTTATCTTGGCTGATATTTTCTCTAGTGAAATGTGCACTAGTTCTATTAGCCATATCATGCTACTTCTTCCTACATTCATTTGCATAATGAAAATATTTTTTACAATAATGACATTGGACATTGGATTTGTCATACCTTTGTCCATGAGCATGTTTTTGTCCACTTTGCTGGCTGTTGCTTTGGCCTTGGTTTCGATTTTGATTGTTGGCCCTTGAGCATTTGTTGGACTGTTTCTTCCACCTCTGCTTTGGCTTCTACCTCTTCTTCTCTTGTTTCCTTTGCCTTAACCTCTTCCTCTTCCAAAGGAAATCTGGGTCTTGAAGGCATACTCCAAAGATGAGTTTTCATTTCTACCCAATCTCTGTTCATGTGTCATCAATGATGCATGAAGCTCATCCACTAAAAAGTTTGAGAGATCCTTTGTCTCTTCTATGGTGGTGACTATTACATCAAACCTTGAGGGTAAGCTCCTCAAAATTTTCTCCACAATCCTTCTCTCTTCAAGTGTCTCTCCATGAGCCCTTATCTGTGTAACCATTCCAATCACATGTGTGAAGAATGAGTCAATTTTATCTGACTCCTTCATGCAGAGAGTCTCAAAATCTCTCCTTAGCAATTGTAGTTTTGTTGTCTTCACTTTCTCCATGCCTTGATAGGATGTCTTGAGAGTTTCTCATGCTTATTTGGATCCCTTAGCTGCTAGTATCCTTGGAAACACACTCTCATGTACTACTTGATACAAATAGAAGAGGGCTTTAGAGTCCTTCTTTCTATTTCTCTTCAATAAATCATTCTCTGCCTGAGTTAAGGCATTAAACTGATTTTCCTCAACTGGCTCTTCAAAACCATCTTCAATAAGTTCCCATAGGTCTTGGGAGGCAAACAAGGCTCTCATGGTTATTGTCCAATAATCATAGATTTTCCCATTAAATTGTGGGAGCTAAGCATTTCCAATACTCATGCTGATGCTGGCTCCAGCCATCCTTGCACTCTAACTATGCTTCAAACACTTGAATGTGTTTTTAAAATAAACTGATTGTCTGCAACAGTAACACAAAATAATTGTCTTGAGAATACCTTGGATTCTTTTTGACTGGGCCTTCACTCTGCTGGAGAAGCTGCTGCAATAAAAAATCCTTCCTTTAGCTTCTTTGACACCTTCAAAGAGCCTGGACTAGTTCCGATACCATGTTGAAATTTCTGAGAATTCCAGAACAATATGGAGAGAATGATGCTCTCCTCTAAACACAGAGAAATTTAAAAATTTTGCTTCACAGGGACAGAGTTTCACACATGAAAAGTTCTATTTCATTCACAATAAAAACTATTACAAAACTTCCTCACACAGAGGGATTACAACACCTTGGACTGCTGCAAACACAGTGCCAAAAACAAAACTAACACTCTATCTAAAACACTCTCTGTCTCTGTTCTCTGTTTTACTACACTGCTATGTATAAAACAAAAATACATTCACTCTGATGTATATTTTACTTTTCGCACTTCTGTGCATACAAACTTACAATACACTTTTTCTTTACATTAGCCTTCGGGATATTTAAAACATTGTGGCGCAGCACAAGTAATAATCATAAACTATATAAAAAGAAATCTATTTTAAAAGAATCTCGGGCTATATCATATAGCGCAGTGCATAACAAAAGAAATAAACTTAAAAACTAAACAACATGTATGTGGCCTGCGGGGTCCACCTTACAAATAACGCATATGTTAAAACATAACAAAAGTTTAACATAACGTTTTTTTTTTGTGATAACAAAGCATTAAACCTTAATAAACCATAATACAACTTCTTCGCTTGGACTTCAAAACATAAAGCCGGATTGCAATGCCAAATTCACGTTACAAACTGGCATGATGTCACATAGCCAAAATAAAACCTGAAAACAATATTAAATCGCGCTCATAAAATGTTTGGGTCCGAAATTGAGCTTGGGGTACGGAAGGTTTTGGACGCGCGATGAAAAGTTCAATCGCGCCTATAAACTGATATCGGGTTCGGATTTGAGATATCAGCCCAACCCAAATAAAAACGCGAAGCAATAATAAATTGCCGCGTGTCTGCTGACTTGGTGCTGTCGTGGGGACCATCGGTCTTTAAATAAAAACTTCCCACGTACAATCAAAATAACTCTGCTCTTTTCAATATATAACTCTCTTTACAATATAAAAGGACTGCTCTGTTTCCAAACTGTGAAAGCTTTGTTTTCAAATGTTTTAACGCTATGTTTTGAAGGACACAGACTGTTTTCAAATGTGCAGGGACTGTAAGGATTAAAAATGACTGAACTTAACTGTTCAATGGATTTGGCAAGCGGCCAGAGTACAGAAAGCCTGGAGATAAAAATGGAAAGCGGCCACTGTACAATGCTACAGTTGAAAGTAACATTTCAACAATTTGCAAGATAGTAAGTGCCCTGTTAATCTTACGATACTCAAGTTGCACATCATTCAATGGCTAGACAAGTAGTTCTCAAACTGTAGTTGACACTCTTGACTCTATCAAGAGCGGTTTTGACATAAAAAATTGTGTCTCCGATCCTTGCTATGCCATCCGTTGGAAAGGAATCTGCTGTGATAACAGCACCTCTGTCGTTAGGATTTCGGAAATGTAAGTAAAATTCTTTAATTTGTTTACAGTTGTTTTGACTGTTGATATTTAGAGGTGATATTATAGTAGCTAACGATACTACTAGTATTCTTGTTGCCAGAGATTTGTCGGGAAGGAATATTACAGGATCAGTGCCTAATGATATTGTCCAATTGACTGGATTAGTTAATGTGTAAGCAAATTTTCTGTGTAACATAAGTAGTTCTTCCAAGAAATTGCCCGAGTGAAAGTTTAAAAAACCAATGGTTATTATAGAATGTGAATGTTTCTTCCATTTGCAATGAGTTTAATAGGAAATTAGTCATACGATATGTTTGAAAGGTTTTTGAATATCCTGAATGTGTGAAATGTATGAACAGTTTATAAGTCTCCATGTTGGAACGTAAAATTTCTTGGTGCGGGTTGTGAACGGAACATAGTTTGTATAATTAGAAGCGACACTCATTCATTTATGTTAAAATGAGCAGGTTACTCAACAACAATCATTTGATTGGATCATTGCCAAATTTCTCCAAATTAACCATGTTGGAGAGATTGTAAGTATAGTTTCAACATAAATTTTTCATTTAGTCTCCTTTCAGTATTTGTCTCGTGTATTTTCACAAAACCATAATTAAATTTTGCTATTATGTAGATTTCTACAAAGAAGCAATCTGAGCAGTACTGTTCCAGAATGGTTATCTCAACTGAAAAACCTTAAAAAGTTGTGCGTCTTCATTTCTTCTCCATTTTTTGTTTCTTGTTCTATATGGTATTTGCTGATCAAATTCATACGCCAATGTTCTTGAATTTATTGTCACAGGAATATAGAGAACAATAATTTCAGCGGTGAAATTCCTGCCCAACTTCTCCTCAATTTTTCGTTGAACTTCACGTAATCATATGTTGTTTTATATACGTTATGTTCGACTCAAATTCCATTTTAAGATTTTGAGGTTCATATTTTCAGATTTTCTATTATAGAAATACTAGCTGATATAATAATAATAATCAATCCAGTTAAATTCCTAATTAATCTTACTGCATCATGTTCAAGGAAAATATTTTTCTTTGGTGTGTTGCAGATACTTTGGAAACCCCTACCTACATATGGACAAGAGGAAATGTAATCTACATAATTCAAGCAAAAATAAATTGAGGGTTGTCCTCGGAATAACACTAAGTGGAATTCTAATTGTCGCTTTCTCATTAATAGTGGTTTTTGTTGTGTATCATAAAATAATCAGAAGAAAAGAAGAGGGGGTAATGACTAGAAGTAGTGGGGTGCAAATGGAACCAAGACGTTTGTTGTACCAAGGTCACGAAATATTACTTATAATATGATACCTAAATGAAACTACCTGAGAAATCCTTTTCTTCTACTGCTACTAACTTCACCTTCTAAGAATGGATTGTAGACTATTCAATAATTATGGTGCCGTATCCAACAAAGTCTCATGCCTCCACTCTAGATGAAATGGTAGGTGCTACACAGACCTCCAGTCGGGAGATTGGGTGAGGGAGATTTGGATGGGTGTTCCTTGGTAAGTTTCCAGAAGGAATGAACATAGCCGTAAAAGTGTTATCATTGTTCTCCCACCAAGGGGTGCATGAGTTCTTGAATGAGGTAATTCTCATGTATAACCATGTAATTCGGTTCAATATGGATCCAATTTAAGAATTTGTAACCACAAACAATTTGGTTGCACTGAGCAGTATATATATTCATGCTAGTGGTTAAATTCATACCAGTGGTTTGACTTAATGAACAGGTTGATCTTCTTTCTAAAATCAATCACAGGAATTTGGTATCATTGTTGGGTTACTGTAACGAAACTAGGGAAGTTATGCTTATCTATGAGTAGATGTCAGGAGGGTCCTTGAGGGACCATCTTTATGGTAAAACTATATTGTAGAGAGATGTGTTTGCTAGAATTGACACAATAGCCAAGGTAACCAACTCGTATTTGGTTCTTGTATTTTCTTCTAGGACCTCTTGCAGAAAAATCCAATCTAAATTGGAAGACAAGGCTTAAAATAGCTTTAGATGCAGACCAAGGTAACTGTTTTTTTAATTTACTTTGATGTACAACAATATTATTCATGATCTAAAGTGCATTTGTTTTAAGAATTGATAAGAGGAAAATACCATTTGGTTTCTACTATCTTAGAGATGAGAAATTATATACCATTAACCTGTGATTTGTATTTAAAGGATTGGAATATCTACATGTTGGTTCCACTCCAAAGATAATTCACAGGGACATCAAAACCACCCACATACTCTTAGACAGCAGAATGAATGGAAAACTGGCGGGTTTCGGTCTTTCAAGGGTGACAACTAATGGAGAGGCTACCGATGCCACCACTGCAGTTAAGGGAATGACATGATACCTTGATCCAGAGTATATCACACACCTATATTTTGAGTTACAGCTTTGAAATATAATTGATCTCATCATATGAGGAGAGATGTTTTATGTATATTTAAAGAAATGAGATCTATTTTAATTTAGGATTATTACTTTATTACTTGGAATAATAATTTAGGATTATTACTTTATAAAATCAATTGGAATGATTATTTATTTTTCTGTAGATACTAGTTTGTATATATTTAATAAAAAAAATTAAAATATAACAATTCAATTTATCTTAGATAATAATAATTTATAAATATGCATTAAATATATTAAATTAAAATATAAGATCATTTTATTGAATATATTAAAATAGAGTTTTTTTTTTTTTAAATAAGAATTTGAAAGAGATAAAAGCAAAATTAATTTTATCTTTTATTTATACCACACTTATTAACTTGAAATGTAGGTGGAAAAATGCTTGCTGAGGTATTACAACACTCAAATGTTGAAAGACAAAAGTGATGTGTATAGTTTTGGAGTGGTTTTGTTAGAAATCACAACCTATAGATCTAAAACTCCGTGGATATGAATTGAACATCGTCAAATGGGTAAGGAATACTACCATCAATCTCCCAAAATATAAATATTTAGTGGTGCATCTTCTCCTAGATGGTTAACAGTAATTATTGGGATAATTATAGGTGACACCGTATGCAATGGAGATGGATGAAAATGGTGGAGAAATAAGAGAAATCATAGACAAGAGGTTGCGCGGAAGTTACACCATGAAATCGATGGGTGGAGTAATGAAAGTAGCTATGAGATGTGTTCAGCTTGAACCATCTTGTAGGCCCAACGTGAGTGAGGTAGTGGCAGAGCTTAAAGAGGCTATTAATAATGAGGATATTTATGGTATTTCAATTTCAAAGGATACTGCTATCGAAAGTGATTTTTCGTAGGTCGGCCCTCTCTGTTCATCGTTTCAATGGAGTGAACCCAAAGCAATGGAGTGGGATGATAACAGCTTCAACATTCCAAAAGTAGGAAGATAAGTTCAGACATTGTGGATACAGATCATAAGGATTTCAACTTGATGCAATAGTTGACATCATGGCAATGCGTTACGCTGTTTACATGTTAATATTTTCAGAACAGATTTAAGGCACTAGTTGTGAGAATGAAACTTATCATTTTGTATGATTTTTTATTTTCTAAAGTTTTTAACCATTTCTTATTTCCAAACCAATTATACTATTTTGTAATTTAATTGGTATATATATTTGTGTTTTTAATTTTTCAAATTTATTAATTATATAATTTAGTCTAACTTATCGATGAAATGGTATTTTTCACTGGAATTCATCAAAATCTAGAAAATACAATTTCAAGAGATTTTTGTTGCATAAAATATATTTTTGGAATAAAAAGTGGATTTAGCATCATAAATAACCTGGAGCACTATAATTATGCAGATTAAACAATTTAAACTGAAGTTTTTAAAAATATTTGTTACAAAAGAATTCATCAAAATTCAACATTACAATTTCAAGATTTTTTCTGTTTGCAATACATTTTTGAATTCATAAATGGATTCAGCACCTTGAAAAACATGGGACACTCAATTATGTAAATTGGACAATTTGATCGGAAGTTTTTAATAATCTCCGTCAAATTTGACTAAAATTAACTAGAAAAATATTCCTGAAAAAAACCATTTCCTCTATAAAATAGTTCATATACATAACCTGTGATGAGTACTATAACAACCTGCCTCATCACCTTTAAAACAAGACCCCACAGACCATTTCCTCTATAAATTAGACCACATCTATACATATAACTTTGTAAGGCATAAATTCAAAGAGGCATTGAAGATAAAAATTAGTAAACAAAATGATATTCAATTGTCTTAAATCATATGCAACAGTTTCATGTGAGCTGTTAAATCCTTGAAAGTGTCCATTTCTAGTGGAATATCTATGAAGTGATCATCCATTTAGTGGAGAAAAGCTTGGAGGTCCTTGTGACCCAATTGAAATTTGATAATCCTTAGTGCTCACCACATCCAAAACCTTTCGGTAAGAAACCATTTTAGCAAAAATCAATTGAAAAATTGTTGTGTCATGTCTTTTTAGAAATATAATAACAACTTGAACCACTTGAAGTTTGAGAATCATATTCTGTTTGTTATGGAGCATAACCATACTAATTTTCACCATACCAAAACTGAGAATCTCGAATTTTGCGACTAGGTAAGGTATCTCCTTCCCAAACATTGTGAAAATAAATTTCGGGTATAGCTATACTCACCCCACAGTTACAAGTCAATGTTTTACATGCAAAATATTTTTCTTGTGTTGGCTCCGGCACAAGCCTCACCCCTAGCAATTCAAGCATCCGTGAGAGATCCTTATCATCATTAGAACAATTAATTTGACTTGAACAATTGGCTTCAAGCATAATGCTCAAAAGGCGATCAGATGCACAATTGTTAAATTAAGTAAATGATTGAATGCTTGAGAGACATGTGCATTTAATACCATTTGAGAAGGGAGTAAACAATATTGAAGGCATAGTACTCGGAGTTGATGAAGGGGACAAATCAAAAGAATGAAGTGAAGAACTATAAAGGGCACCATCTACTTTTAACGAATGTTCAGTTTGCTAGGAAAATGGATAATTTTCATCATTAATAGAGCTCATAGAATTTTTCAAAATATAATTTCATGAATGGCAAGAAAATGTCTAAATTATTTCAAAAATCTTTTAATTGTTCACTTTTTGGAATCAACTTGTTATTCTCCAGTAGATAACCTACAGATTGGCAGGAAAAGGGTTGCAGTGATTAAAGACCATCCCCAACTAATGACTAGGGGAGCTCAAAAGATGAAGGTGGTTACGTCAAATGATAATGGTAACCTACTGCTGAACTTGGTGAATTTAATCCACCATCAAGCATACAAAAACTGTAAGACGGAGAAGGCTGAGAAGGCTGATTAATAGATGGTGATGATAATGCCAAAGATAAATAATTTTTCCTCCCTACCTCATCTCCCACAACTAATGCAGTATGAGTCATTAATTTCTTAAGTTCCACTCTTTTTTCTTGGAATTGAATGTAGTGCCTCTGTACGACTTCCTATGTATCTTTCTACTTTTCAAATACAACAAAACCAATATATTTCAAGACTTTTAAATCGTTTTCCCCAATAATTTTAACAATTTCAAATCCATTAGTGGAGAATTATCATTCAACATGAAGGCTTGGATTGCATAAAACTTCCTCTAGAGGCATCCTTGAATGCCAAGAGAGAAGGATTCCCCCCCTTCAAAAGAAGATCAACGCATTTACGAGAATGATTAAAACTTGCAAAATGTAACCCTGAACACTAATTTGCCTCGTCAACAACATTAACATTCACATGTGTAAATTTTTCAAAACCTAACAAAAGGTTGCAACATGTCATCATAATCAAGCATACAAGCATTATGTAAAGCTCCTTTTTCTAACTTTAAAAATTCATCAGTCTCCATTGAACGATTTAAGTTACAATTTATTAACAATTAAAGTTGTATTAAGTTATTAACACATGAATAAAGATACAAATGAACACAAATAAAGTTGTATGGAGGTAGTGTAACTATCTTAGTAATAGGTATATCCTTCACATGTGAAGTTGAATATGAACAATTTATATTCTTGCAAGATTTTTTCTAAACCATTTCCCAAGTGGAAATTGTGGCCTTCTCAGATTCCTATCCATTGGAAGAAGGGGATTATTTATATGAATTTAAAATGATACATGATGTCAAAGACAGTGGGTACATAGGTACCGCTCCCAACATAAGCAAGGGAAGAATTATTTTTTTCTCATTGGCTTTTCACAAAATTTGTTTCAGAATATGGCTAAAATGTAGTGGACATTGTACCATTTTTCTCGAGTATTATGTGGTGGTAAATGTACATTTTTTCCCCTATATTTTGTAATCATTGTGCACTCTACAATAAATTCATGGAGCTCTTTTGTGTCTCACAGATGGTTATAGTCTTTTGGATGTCTGCAATTGGTTACAATAGTCTTGACTTGTTTGGATAGCTTGAAATGCTGCCAGTCTTGGATTGTGTCTCTGTAATATTATTCTCTGTCATTTTTGAAGAATCTATAGTGTACTGACATCATCCAAAAATTCTTTGAATCAAATTTTGGATTCCAAAGAACAAAGCAACTGCTCCATCCCTCTGGTTGCATTGTCCAAGGTAAATATTGATGGGTACTTTACATGACATAAATATTACAAATCCTCTAAAATAGGACTCCCTTTTTGTGAAGTCTCTTAATGGGCTCAAAATATAAACAAAAATGTTAACATTCCACTTTTTAAACTCCCATTAGCATGTATGGAGCATGCTTTTTGGGGCAATTATTAATGGCTGGCATGTTAGAAAGGAAACCAGATAACTTTGTAGGAAACTTATAATAATGAGTGATTTTCTTGTCGTATGATCATGAGAAATAATAAAACCTTCAACGCGATCACTACATGATGATGCCTCCATTTCATTTGGGATTAATGAACCAACAATGTTTCTCCATAGGAATTCAAATCCTTGTTCTTCGTCAACATTCATTTTCTCGTCCAACTACAAAATGATTTTCGATACACAATTGGGCGTCTCAGACAAATCATGAGATTGGAAGGATGGGAATCCTTATAAGGCATCCACAATGGAAATTTCCATGTCTCTAAAACAATTATTCGTGTGGACTTGATAGCTTTATATGCTTATGCTTCTTCCTAAATTCCATACTCCCTGTATGTTGAAAGGTACAAATAGAATATCTATGGATTTACTTCCATCATGTATTGTTGTGTTTCTTGAGTCCTATGCCAATCAACCAATGGAGTACTATTAGCATAAAAAAAATCTTCAAACAAAAATTATGATTAATCACAATCATCCATATGGGTACTATACTTGACATAGACAATAAATGAACCAACAATGTTTCTCCACGGGAAAATAAATTGCAATTATCAAAAATAGAAACAAATACAAATGTTCACATGCCTTATAGAGTTTTGGAAATACAAATTATGATGTTATGTTATTTGTTTCTACTTATATGAACATCACAAGTTCGTAATTAATTTTTTGAGATCATTATATGGAGTGTAAATTTTTGTAATCATATGGAGTGTAAATGATTTTTCGATACACAGATAGTTAGATAAATATGGGTGTTCTCATAAAGTGACTTTCATTTCGCCCTGATTTGTTTTATATTTTTGAAAAATTCTTACGAATTGAATAAGCATCGAGTCCCCCGATGTTTCTTTCTTAGAGTACATGCATTCACCGAAATTCGTCCTCTCGAGGCCAGAATGCATGCACTGACCAAAACTCACCCTCTTGATTGATTGATGTAAACCTAGATAAATTTGTAGGAAACTTATAATCATGAGTGATTTTCTTGTCGCAGAAGCATGTGAAATAATCCAACCTCCAACATGATCACTACGTGATGATGCCTCCATTTCATCTGAGATTAATGAACCAACAATGTTTCTCCACTGGAAAATAAATTGGAATTATAAAAAATATAAACAAATAGAAATGTTCACATGCCTTATAGAGTTTTTGAAATACCAATTATGTTGTTATGTTATTTATTTCTACTTCTATGAACATCAAAAGTTGGTAATTAAAATTTTGTATCATTATATGGAGTTTAAATATTTGTAATTATATGGAGTGTAAATGATTTTTCGATGCATAGATAACTAGATAAATATTTTTCATGCAATATCAACGAATAGATATTTATAGATTTATATAATTTGCTCCAATTGGATTTAAAGTTTATTTTTTAAACCTTTGAAACAACCTTTATTGTTCATGCAATATCAACGAATATAGATCTATAGATTTATATAATTTGTTCCCATTGGATTATAAGTTTAGTTTTCATAAATTTAGTTACGAGATGGGATGGCATAGAGACAAAATCATCCATTATTGCTAATGATGACCTAAACTTACAAACGATTTAAGAATAAACCTCTCAACCTAGTTATTCAATACATTACAGACAAGTGATTCCAAGTTTACAATCCACCGACCTACCTCGAACTAGCTGGGGAATCCCCACAATCTTCGACAGTTGGTTTTGGGGTAGAGAAGGTACCCAATCACTTAAAATGGAAGCATCTAGCCATGGTAAGGCCAAGTCCCTTCTATTCAAGATTTTAATACATTTTATGTATTTTAAATCTTAAGATAGAAGTTAGCGTTCATATATCTTAAAGCTCAGAATAAGTTAGAACTAAGGTTAGTCAGTTAAATGAGAATATTTGCAACGAATAAATATTTAAACTAATATTGAATAGTTAATGCGAACAAACACACATTCCCATAAACAATGATCAAGGAAGCTGCAAAATCGCTCTTTACTTCAAATCAATAGCCAATAAAATTTTGAGGATTGACAGAAAGACACACTCAAGAATAAGCCCTTAAAAATAGTAAATATTCATAACCAATTCAATATGTTTAACATGTTTGAAAGTTAAAGAAAAAGTATATCAATATTAGAGCAGACTTTTAGAAGTTCAAGAAAAATTATATCAATAGATAGAGCACCAAAAGAGGGCCAAGTTGTAGATCTACTCTTCCCACTGAAAATTCTAAAACACATAATTCAAATCACAAAATATTACACAAACTAGGGCATCGTGTATATACTCAGTAACAACCTGCATTTCAAAAACACAAATTGGGATTTAAGTACTAAAAATGAAAACCAACTATAATTATAATAATTGTTGGAAATCTCACCAAAAGTTGGGCATATTCTTCCGTTATCTTTGGCTTTTACTGGATGCTCCCTCTTCATCCCACCAACAATCCTAATCTAAACTGTCTGATGTGTGACTAATTTGGCTGAAATATACGTTCCATTAACCTCCTTGTGCTCTCACCTGAATCATGGGGGGCTTGCATAACATGTATAATTGCATATATATACATATAAGAAATTTATGTACATTAAAATTAAAATTTAATGTTTTAAAATTAAATGAGAAAGTAGTTTCATAAAAAAAAAATTAAAAAAAAATTAATTCCACGAAATACCTCATGTTGTTACCCCCTCCATTGTCCCCATCTGGTATTCGCCCTGCATCGTGCCATCGTGGATAAACAATAAAATATACATATACAAGTATATCTATTAAAATATTAAAATTTTGCAAATGAAAATTCAGAAACTCATGCAATTTATTAAAAACAATGTTAGACGACTTCTTCAAATTGTTTGGATTTTCCTATCCCCATTGTTAACTCCATCTCTAAAGTCCTTGGAGAACAAAAATCATTTCCACAAACCTAAAATTCAAAAATTTGTAAAGTCATTGTAGAACAGAAAACATCTCAACAAACCTAAAATTCAAAAATTTCTAAAGTTGTTGGGGAACAGAAATCATCTCCACAAACCTAGAATTCAAAAATTTTGAAATTGTAAAATAAAGATCTATCTAATTTTTTAATGAAACTTGCACTTCAATTTATAACAAAACATAAGTGAAAAATTGAATACTTGTGACAATGGAATATTTGGCACATCTCCTAATAGGGAAGAAGACTTTGGTGCTATTTCGAAAACGTCGGACGGAATCAGAATCTATTAACATTTAATTATATACATGTGTACATAATTATTTATTTTAAAAATATGTCGTCAGCATACCGATATAATAATAGAATAATAAATGTACATCAACATCATGAACTCTTCAAAAAAACTAACATTTCCCAAAATATCACCTTGATTCCCAGAATTTGAACCTTGGACCGTGGTATTATCAAAATTTTCATTCAACAAGTGTGTTAACTACAAATGGTGAACATATTATACATTTATGTTATATTAACACATAAAATAAAAATGTATATGTAAAATTACCAATTATATTTAAATATCCACCTTAACCATTAACACGTACTGATCCCACACCTCTTTTTCATGAAGAATTAAGTCTTGCAAACCATTGCGACAACCATTTGCATATTTTTTAAGCTCCTCAATATTCATGTTATATTTATCGTCATATATTTTATATAAAAAATTAGCACATTCATTAGCTCATTCTCTTTGTCAATTCAGACCAATATCAATTCCACTAAATCCAGTGTAGACATTGTCTATGATGGCATCCCTTGTTTCTCGACTAATTTGAGAAGTGGCATCCATCTCTTCCCACAAATTTTCGACACAAGGAGATAATTTTACCAAAGGTGGCTTAGGGCAAGGCAATTCAACATCACGCTTAGTGCCCTTACAGTCACATAATCAACCTTCCCCAGTACCAAAATATTCAGAAGGAAGGTCATTATAATTGGGTTTCATACCCAAAAAGAATTATGCATAAAATAATTTTGCAAAATACATTAGAACATTGTCATTCCATGGAATATTTCCATAGGTTGCAAGGAACCTATTATACAAATGGTTTTCTATATTATGGTGCTTGAAATATTTCACCTTCAACATATTTATTTTCATCCCTACTTTGAAATTAAACATAGATTTTTATAGTTCTTTTCTAAACCTATTTTTAAAATCGACCCATTTATCGGGACCCATTATTGTTTCCTTTCTCTACCTAATCATTCTATAAAGTTATCTGTGGTTGGCCCAAGCTTCTTGTAAACATCTAGAAATGTGCTTAGAGAGTGCATCGCTATTTCTAAGCTTTCTTGACTCTCAGTAGGGAGCTACAAAATCCCAAGATCTTTCCTCAATTTTGAATAAATACCTTCACACCTTTGTAATGTACAATGTTGGATATTTGTTTCTCAAGGAATTTCAACGGGAATTTCAGATGGATAATTTGTATTTGGTGTACAACCATCTTCTTGAATTTCCCGATTTATTCTATGTCTTTTTCGAGCAACATTTTCACCCTCTGCATCAATATATAAAATTATGTATAAATAAAAAAACATGTTCTAAAAATGTACAAATTTGTTTTAACATAAAAAAAATTATATAATTTAAAAAAATGATGATCATGATTATCTGATTGAGATTAATGACCACCTAGAGATGTTTGAGCACCATCATTACCACCTAGATATGGTTGAGAATGAGGATGACCACCCATTGATTTGCCACTCGGGGAATGTGTACCACCACCCTCACGCGACGAGAGAGAAGCTTCTTAAAAAACAAAATAGAAATTTTAATCAATTCATATATATATATATATATATATATATATATATATATATATATATATATATATATATATATATATATATATATATATATATATATATATATATATATATATATATATGTACATACATATATTATTTATCATTTAAAGACTATATATATATATATATATATATATATATATATATATATATATATATGTACACCATACCACAATGATGTGAATAATGGCCCTCCATTGACTGAGTAGATACTCTTTTTGTCCCACCTCCTAAAAAAATGAAATTTATTAAAAATTAATTTAACTCGCTAAAATTGATAAAAAAATAAATTCCATATGTATACGCATGTACGTGCATAGGATTATATTCAAATATCATTTAAAACCTATCACATTTAATATAAATACCAAGATCATGATGGACATCCCTCGATTCATTTGATATTCTCTTTGATCCATGATTCCCCCCCTCTCGTAAATTCATGCAACTCTATTGATGCTCGCCTCGAAGAATCATGTGGAAAATGTTCATCCATGATATATATGGATATTTACATATACATAGATACAAGGTGTTTAAAAAGTTACCTCATGCATTTAAAAATATTTTTAAAATTACTGTTAGAAAGGTTGAAAGAATTCAAAAAATTGATGTAATTTACACAAATGTTGAAGCAAAACTTGAACACAAATGTAAAACACAAAACTTGAAGCACAAATTGATCTGTAAAACTCAAGACTATTTAAACAAAAATTTGTTGAAGCATGCACATTTTGAAAATTAAATAAAAAATATTCTAAAACATAAAGTTCACCAAGTTGTGCTTACATAGTGGGGGCACAATTGCTATATAATTGAAAAAAAATGCATGGTAATCAAAAATGATACAATTATTACTAAAAAACACAAACATATCAAACATAGCTCACAATGTCCATCAATAATTTTTTGATGGATACCAGCTTATTAACTCTAATTCATCTTTGACACACAAATCTTGAGTTGGCATTTCCCCATATAATAGATCACTAGACATCCTATTAACATTTGCACAATGTATTATACTAAATGATTGAAATTTTCTAACAATATTGTTTGATTTTCCATGAATTTATTTTCACCTCTCATTCTTAACTTGGTATACGCCTTTGATCTGATTTCACACAAGTTCAGAATTGGTGAGAACTACAATTCCATTGGATCCATACCCCTAGTTGTTCCTAAGTCTTTTATCAATGCAATATAATATTCTTCAATGTTTGTTGTTCTTCCAGGTACATTCATTTTCCTTTGGAGGACTTTGTTCGTCGCAATATTGCATAGCAGATAAGTAATAATTTTTTGCCCTAGATTGGGATAACGAGAACATCTATGCATAATTTCCATTTTTCAACCATGTTTAGTGGGATTTGTGATCCCTAAAAAAAACAAATTCAATAAAATATTAATTTCATTTATTGCAAATGGCTTATTTTATGGGAGAAATTACATACATGGTTTCCAAAAACACTAGGACCCTCCCTGCATTTAGCTTAAGGTTTTATAATAGCTTACTACCAATGGAAAGGAGATTAAAAACACATCCTCACCTAACTACATCATAGCTAGATAAATATTTAATGCATACATTGGAATCTAGCCATGGTAGTTGAGGATGTGCTAGTATTAATTAAATGGTGAGCTACGTTCCACTTCTAGCATATACCATGCATAAAACAATTTATGTGTTGACTATGCATTCATGGTAGTAGGAAGCATAGTTAGAGATGTGTTGTTATGGTTGGTGAGGTGATAGTGGACCCCTATGAGGTGTATGAGGTGTAATTGGTATCACACTTAATATATTTCACTTTATCTTGAGAGGCATGAGATTTTGTTGTCACATTTTTTGGCACCATTTCTCGAGATAAAGTCCATTTTCAAAAAGATTAAATTGAGTGAAATTCAAGCTTGAATACCTTTCCACATAGGTAAATCCATTTTACAAAAAAATACCTTGTTCTTACGTTGTTCTTCCAAATTTTTAAGACTTGATGCTTCTGAGGTGAGACAAGCAGCATTGGGAAGGCATTAAAAACTCACCTTGAAGGCTCCATTGTGAGAAAGGTATAAATTGCATTTATCTTTTAAATTAAATTTTTGTGCCTAAGTGGTATAGGGTTAAATTTGAAAGGGTAATTTTCTTCATTTTTCTCAAAGACAATCATCAATGTAAAAGAAGGATTATTTGACTGCCTTCTTGTTGAAATTTGCAACAAGAAACAGTGAAATTGGCATCCAGAAAGGACAAAAATTGACCACATAACTGGCGTCGGATTCCAGTCACACATGAGTGAGGAATTCAATTACACATTAGTGCTAAATGTGGGTGTCTAATTTATTTATCCCTTAAATAAATCAGAAAATAAATTGTAATCTTATCTCATAACATATTGTATTAGTTAAGTAAGTCAGAAAGACTAAGTTAGCTCAATAATTTCAAGTTGAGGGTCAACGGTGAGGCATGTAGAGTGATTCTATTATTTTTTGGGTCCAGTTGTAGTTAATGCACTAGTGGGGTGCATGTGTAATCAGTTAAATCAAATTAATTGAGTTAAAATCAGTTTAACTAGTTCTAACTAAGTGATGAGCTAGTGAGAGGTCAAGTGAATTAAATTAGATTTAATTCACAAGTAGTCATATATCATATAACTGATGATTTATAATTATTAGCTACATGCATGTAAATTCTGATGACGACCCAGTTGAGATAGAGGTTAAAGGGAAGATACCTATCGGTTGTATTATTAGAAAAAAATTTGGGCGCAATTATAAAGTCACGCGAAGGCTCATGATGGATTGCGCAGTCCAGGAAGGTTTATTATCCTATTTAATAGGGATTAATTTCCTAGGGATTGTGTGATCAAGGCTGGGATAATTAGGGGCTGATAATTAGCTAAGTGTTGGTCAATTTTACCTAAGAATTTCTAGTTATTTTTTAGCAGGATCAGGGTGAGACAATCGGTAGAGTGAAAGATTTTTGTCAGTGTTAGAAAGCATTGTATTGTTTGATGATTCTTTGACTATGTAAAATATATGATAGAGGGGTTTTGATCAGGTGCTTTGCCCAGATACATCTTGTGTTGTGTGATTGATAGTTTCCTTTCCCTTACCTGCATGTGATTGAGCGATCGTGTTTTATATTTCGCAAATATAGTAGAAGGATTCAATATCTTGTTTACTATATTACATGATTGGATTGAATCCATTGGTATAGATTATATATATAATTTTTACCTGGTATAAGAGAGCTAGGAATCACAATAGAAGAGAATAAATTGAGTTTGTATTGAACAGGTTCAAATTTGTAGATGTATTCTTCACGATCTAACAACGGATCAAGATGTCTTTCAATGGCTCGAGACTCAAATATTCACTCGAGGTAAATTCAAATTATATTGCATGGAAGGATAGGATGGAGGCAGTGTTGGAGGACAACGAATTGAAGGATGTTGAGATTCAACAAGATGATGAGCTTAGTGAAATGATTCGCCTTCACTAAGTGGGCCCGCAGGCTATTTTTGGCACAAGTCTATTTTTAGAATATATCTATTTTTAGACATGGTGATCATATTTCAGAAGTTGCAGGATGCTATTTGTGGATGGATGATCAAGTTGGAAAAATAGATGAAATTCTATTTTTAGAATATTGGGTGAAGTCTATTTATAGATCTTCGATCTAAAAATAGAAGTGTCGATTATTATTAGCTCTTAATAATAATTCGACAATAAACAACAACTTATTCTCTTGGAGAACTTAGTTTCAGTGCACATATGTGGAAAATTTTTGGACTGAGCGAATTACGCAATTCCCAACGGTAACTGGTGGTTCATTCATGGAGGACTCAGTTAGAGCTCAAGTGGCAAAGTTATGACAGAGCTGGAAGAGTAGTTCATGGAGTTGTATTCAGTTTAACTCAGTGTTATACTGAAATTTTTCACCATGACATTTTAGTACTCCCTTAGAAGTCTACAACATCAAAGTTCTTAGAATCAAGATTTGAAATTGAGAGAAAAGCTCATAAAAGTCCTAAAAACACTTGTACCTCACTTTATCTTAGCATTTCTGGCGGTGCCGCACTTCTTGACTCTAAAGCATGCAGAGCTAAACACACCGTTTCTTCATTAAAAGTGCGAACCCCCGTAAAAAGTAAAATGAGAAAAAAAGTGAGTTCTAGAAGCCCAGGTGGTCAAATATTCTCCCAGCTGGAAGCTTCTAGAAGACGTTATCTGGTCGAAGCTTCACTCCCTCCTTTATCATGAACATTCATTCCTTCATTAAAGGAGCCTATCCCTTGGATTTTGGAACTTAATCCCTTGATAAGGGGACTCTATCCCTTCCATTTTGGAGCTGTAGCCACTTTCCTTCTCCTATAAATTGAAGCCTTGGCTCAGTTTCCAGGGTACTTACTTAGACTTAGAGAGAATTAGTGAGTTAGAATTGAATAATTTTTTAGGAGAAATGCTGTAAAAATTCAAACTCTCATAGCTAATCTTTATATGGGAATGATTGCGCACACACATGCTTTAGCTGAGACAATGTAAGGCTTGTCAGAGTAAAGGAAATGCCTATTCCGGGCCCCAGGAAGGCCTGTACGACATCAAGGCGGACACGGTTGTAAGGGTCTTCTTTATTCAAGTTAATACAAATGAATATTGTTTTCTCAATGAGCTTGTTAAATTAAGTAGATTGTTTATCATGTTTTATTAATGGCTTATTTAATTAACTATATTATTTTTTGAATTCCTTGATCATCAAGATAGGTTGATGGTTTATGAATTGATATTATGCAGGTGCTTATGATTCTTTCATGTTTTTTATTGCAGGTCCCGAAAGGAAACATATTGAGAGCAATAGGATACTCGTAGTGATAGGAAAGAAGATCAGTGCTGGACTAGAAGTAGGTTTCCAAACCTTATCATAATTAATTCTAAAATCAAACAGTACCTAGAGAAAGTACTTTTGATTTGTCCATTTGTTGCTAGCTATCCATAGGACACTTGGGAGGTTTGTCTTGTCCGCAAGAACAACTAATCCGCCCAACAAAATGGCGACTCCACTGGGGACTATATTTTGAATTTTGTTTTCTTTTATTGTTGACTGGTTTATACTGGTTTGGGTAGTAAACCTGTAGAATCTCTGAGAAAAGCTTTAAGATTTTTTTATTTTTTCTTTTAGTTTTCAGGTATCTGCACGTTTCTTTTAGAAACAGTGTGGGCACCTCCACTCTTTTCTTGAGTAAACATTGTGGGACCGCACATGTTTGCACTGAATCCTGCAGACCCTGTGAAAAGTTTTAGAAAATCTCAAAATCATCTTTTCTGAATTAGTTTATTAGTTTCTCAGTGTCTACACAGACTTGTATCTTTTGTCAGAAAGCCTTGATTAAGAGTTTATTTTAGCATTTTTTGTTTTGAATGATTTTCTGGAAGATCTGCATGTTATAGTGATATTTGCTTTGTTTTTATCCCGATCAAAGATTAGAAACCTTGGTATACCTTTAGATCACTGGTATTTCTTTTCTTTCTTGTTGAGCTTGACATCATAACAAAGTTTTCTTTATGAGATTTAGATCCCATTTTCTCATTTGCAAATCTTTTAAAAACTTTTGTTGATAAATTTGTAATTTCATTTAAAAAACCAAAATTGGGTGTTTTTTTTGAGTTCTTGCTGATGCAAGCAAATAATTTCTTAGTTAGATAACAAGCTAAGAAAAACATCCTTAAAATATTTAAAGTTCTAATTCAGATTTAGTATTTAAAGTTTTTAGATCTCAAAATTAGTGTTTTTAGTTTTGAGTGTTAAATCTAGAAATTATAGTGTTCTTTTGAAGAAAAACTTGGTTTGTAGTTTTGATATTGAATGATAAAGGGATTTCCTTTTGAGAAATTGATCATTTTGAGTTCTCACGACATCAGATTTCTTTTCATTTATTATTGTTTGAAGGAAAAAATTGTTTTAAAAGATTGCATCTCCCAACTCTTCCTTTAGATAGAATTCATTGAAATAAAACGAATTGTTTCTCATGTAAGATGCATTTTTAGCATGTTTTGAGTCGGTTCACTACATATCATCAGTTTCATTTTCGCACCTATTGTCCTAAGAACTAGCCTTTTAAAATCAACGCTTAAATTAAAATCAATCTAGTAATTTTTGTATTTCTACGGCTCTTTTCACCAATATAGCTTAGGCTAGTGTCTTGGAGTAGGGAGTAGTTAACTCTCCAAGAAAACTAAAACAAACAAGTAGTTTATCTTGCGGTAGGAAAAATCCAATAGTCGCTTGTATGCTCTAGGAAGCTCCTCTTAAAGGAGTCAAGCACGAGGTCATATCTGAACTAGTGGGATAATCAATTCTATCTCATTGGGAACGATAGAAGATGTGCGCGTATTAAAAATGGTAAACCTTGGATAGACCATTGTCGAGGAGCCTGGGGTCACTTGTCGGTATACCTTGGATTATGTCAAGGAGCCTTCAAGGGGATTGAGCTTTGTTAGTCTTCCCTTGCACGTATGTCGGATCATATACTGTTCCCCCAGGTGTATTATTTCCTATTGGTAACCTTAGTGGCCATAATCTTTACGATTCTTTCCTAAGGTGACAGTGGCGGAAAGATCCCACTGTACCTGGAGTAGACGTCGACTAGAATCACTTGGACTCTCCATAGGGTTATCTTCACTCGAGATGGTTTAAGTGGAGAAACTTGCACCAGTCTATTTCATTAAGTAGGTTGTTGGGGTAACTGTTCCAACTGCCCTTTCTACATTACAATACTACGATGTTGGATTTAATCACCAACTAGTGTTTTTAGTGTGGGAAGTTACTGTTTTTGTGTGGTTTGATCTCCTATATTTTTAGGCGTGTGATTCATTTGTTTGTTTCTTTAGTGACTTTAGGAGTTTTCATTGAAATTTTCTTTGATTGCATGTGATTAATAATTTTAATCATGGCTGAATTACCAAGAAAATCGCGTAGATTCTAGGGGAAACCCCCTAAGTATACACCAAGCCAACTTGAAAGGCTGCGAGCCCTAGTATCGCCTAGTGACAGTAGAATTCGATCAACAGAGACAGGAGAATCATCCATAGTTATTCACCCTAATTATCAATCACAAATAGTAGAATATATCCAAAAGCTAATTTCAATTTCAGAAGTTACTGGTAGTATTTCTCATTCCAGTGAATTAGCTGAAGAACCTGAAATTTCTGAGCCTAACACTGAACCTGCTGTATTGGAACCATCTTCAGGATTTGTTACTCCGACTTCTAGTGATCCTGGTTCACCTAGGGTAAGACATCACATTACTGAAAATCTTCCTTGTGACCTCATATCTATTGAAGAACTTGTTGGTCCAGAAGAAGAAGTAAATCGTCTCGAAACCCAAGAAAATTTGAATCTTAGGGAGCGTGAATCAATATTCTATAGTCCTCTTATAACTAACGCTTAGTATTTATCATTGATAGATTTTTTAGAAAACCCGGGTCTTATTTATTCACCATCCCGAATTCCTTTTCATCCTACACTGAGAGGTTATTATCCTTCTTCAACTATGTCAGGTGAGTCATCCATGTTTTCCCAATCTATGGAAACATTTTTATACGGTGGTCCATCTATTCCTTCAGGATACCAGTCACTCTCAGGTACTTTCTCGGGGGCAGCTCCTCGACCAATTGAACAAGTGCTATCATCTGATACAAATGACACTAAAACTGAAACGTTGAATATAGAGAAGATTTTTATGATGTCTGGTAATATTCCAAATCCTCAACCTCAAGGTAGTCAGTTGTCGCTTGGTGGGGCAACCTCAAGGTAGTCAGTTACCGCCTGGGGGGAAACCTCAAGCTAGTCAATTACCGCCTGGGGGGCAACCTTAAGATAATATTTTACCAGGAAAAACTGTAGGATAATTTTATTTGCTTAGGTATCAACCTCAGGGTCAACCCCAGGGTCAGTTTATTCCTCAGGGTCAATACCAACCCCAGATTCAGTACATGCCTCAAGGTTATCAACCTCAAGGTTAGCACCCAACTCAAGGTTTCCAACCTCCTTCTGGTCAACCATTATTACAAGGAGCTAGAAATTTTCCAGTTAATTATCAGCCCTACGTTCAAACAGGTTATGGTCCTTCGTATGCACAACCTTCCATAGGTCAATACCCCAGAACCAATATGGTGTGGGATCCATCTCAAATTCAACAGACTTTGCAACCCAATTTGTAGTTACCTAATCAACCTGGACAACCTATAGGTTCTGTTCCAACCCCGCAACCTGTCCATCCTACCATTCAAGTCCCTGCACATGGTTCTGTTCAGCAGCCTGGGACTAGTACACCTCAGACTCTGCCCCAGCCTTCTGTTACTGCTAAAAATTCTGTTCAACCTACCACACCTATTTCTGGAGTATCTATAGCTCATGTTTCTACTACCCCTATATCAGTACAAATTCCTCAAGTATCTGTACCATAGTCAGGACCTACAACTCAGACTACAGTCCAGATGCCTACAGGACAAGCCAATACAAGTACGATTCTTACTAGTCAACCACAATTTACTTATCGATCGTACAAAGGACAGTATCAACATGCTACAAAAAATCTAGTATATCAGTATCAACCGTACCCTGGGTATGCTTATCAAGTACCTCAACAACCCCAGTATGGTCCGGTTAATCCTTGTTACCCAGGAGGTTTCATGATTCCCAATGTGCATCCAATTCCTGGATATCCTGGATATCCTCCTCCTGGTACTGGTTTGATCACGCAAGGTTATCAAGACTCTAGCCATCGGTTACCATTTATAGCAACTTTAGATTTACTGGATCTATCCCGTCTTACAAATGATCCTATCTTTTATCTTCCATATTGGCCGCCAATGCCTAATAAGTTGCCCAGTGATATTACAAATTTTGAGGGTAAGTCAGGAGAGGACCCATCTAATCACGTCATGACTTATCACCTCTGATGTGCATCCAATTCACTAATCAATGATTCAATTTGATTACGCCTTTTTCAGAGAACTCTCATTGGTCTGGATGCCAAATGGTACATTGAGTTACCATGCAGATATTTTAACAATTTTAATGCACTAGCTACTGCTTTCTTAACCCATTTTCAGTTTCCTGTCAGATACAACAATGGCACAAAATTGTTGACTTCATTAAAACAGTCTACGTCTATGTACATATCCGATCATATTCATGAATGGAGATGTAGAAGGTGTTTAGTGAAGGTCTTTATTCCAGATCAAATTTTGGCTGAATGGTTTATTAAATCGTTATTTCCCAAAATTACTGAAGATGTGGCCAAAGGAGGCGTTGTTACAAAAGAGCAAGTCATTGCTCAGGCTCAGTACCTTGACCTTGTATATACCCATTCAGGTACTCTGTACCATAAAATCCCTGATTTTCCAAGACCTGGTCAATTAGCTACAACTCCTTCTGGCTCTCATGCCGCTGATGGTGTAATTGGTTCTGTTAGTACTGGTAAAAGTAATAATAAATCTTCCAAGACAACTTATCCTATTATCAATCTACCCGATTCACCAAAAGGAGATTCTTCCGTTGAAACTTCTACCGATATTCATGTTGTAGAATCATCTACAACCAAACCTAAAACATGTGGTAAGAAGAAGGGTAAGAATAAAAAGAAAAAATCTTCAAAAGATAAAAATGATACAACTGAACCAACTGACGAAAAATGGAAACCTCGATATCCTTGTCTAATTTGTGACGAGGATCATTTTACAAAAGAATGCCCGCATAGAACCGAGGTATCAAAATTCATCAAGGGTTCACCCATACCTGCTATCTTGAAGGATCCCTTTCCTGATCAAGATAGTAACATGGTTGGACCTTCCTCAAATGCACTCGAGAATATCTTGATGGTTGCGACACGATCCCAAGATTACGGTAGTAAAAATCTTGGTAAAGAAGCAGAAACATCTAATTCAACATCAACTACATATCCCTCAGTTTCTGATCCATTACAGATCAAGAAACAAAATCCTGACTTAGTAATCAAACCACCTGCTAAAGGTGTACTTTGTAAATCAGCTTTCAATCCACATGTGAGGGCTGCTCAGAATTACAATATTGTTGAAGAATTAGCGATTTCCCCTTTAGCAATGTCGGCTTTGGAAGTGCTGCAATCATGCCCATCCCAAAGAAAATTACTATTGTCAGCCTTAGGAGCCGTAGACCTCCAGGATTCGAACCTCATGATCTTTGATTTAGAAAATTTTACACCCCGCCTACCCCATCAAATGGCTTTTCAAATTTCGGTAATAGTAAAAAAAAAACGTATTTTTCGTACTGTTGTTAATGAAGGGGCTTCCACATGTATTATGTCATTAAAATGTTGGAGATCACTTGGTTCTCCGACAATTAACCAATCGCCGATTATTCTCAAAGCTTTTGATGGAAGAGGTTTTCAGCCATATTGTATTTTACAAGATCTCCCAATAGAGGTCGAAGGAAAACCCGTTAATCTGGATGTGGAAGTGGTTGATGCTCCTTTGGATTACAACCTTCTACTGGGTTGCAGTTGGTCTTACGCCATGACTGCTGTTGTATCATCGATCTTTCATCTCATCATGTTTCCTCATAAAGGAAAGATTGTTAAAATCGATTAGCTCTCACATTATTCATCCGACCCAGCCTCTACTGATACTATATAGCATATCGGCAAATCGACTATCCCTTATAAGGATGTTGGAGTAGGTTTGCTTAAAAATTCGGCTTTGCTAGGAACTTTTTCCTTGCCTGCTCCCAACGTACAACCTGCTATTGCTAACATCAATATGATTACATCAAGTACTATTTCCTTTGATGATCCTTGGATAGTACCTTCAGAATCACAAATGGATTCTTTCGGTGATGTAATGCCTTTGAGTCCTTTTGAGTTAGCATATCAGGCAGTACAGTCATTTTCTGATACTCCTTCAACTGAATCAGATCAAGTGAATGTGATCACTGAGGAGTCACTTTCCATATAGAGCTCAGCTTGGACATCAATTTTGAATCTTGTTCAACACGTCTTTAATACTGATTAACAAATTCATGAATTCTTGTCCATCAATGAATTACCATGGGAATATCTACATCATAGGTCTTCGTTTTTACCTGATCTTGATTATTTTGAGAAAAAAATTTCCTCTATTTTTACTACTGATTACGTCAAAGAACCTCAGAATCCTATCTCATCTTCTGATTCTGAATTAAATTTAGAAAAAATTTCTACGACGGTTCCCATTGACATTTCAGTAAAACCTGGAATTTTTGAAAAAATTCACATAGGTGCTTCTTGTACACCCGACGAAATCCAAGCATATAAAGCCCTATTTCAAGAATTCTGTGACATTTTTACCTAGTCATATGAAGAAATGCCAGGAATTGATTCGTCAATTTTTATTCATGAGATTAAGACATACCCAGATGCTAAACCTGTTAGACAGAGATTACGTCAAATACATCCAAGAAAAGCTACCGCTATTAAAGCCGAAGTTGAAAAATTACTTCTTGCAGGTTTTATTTATCCAATTATGTTAACAGATTGGGTATCAAATATTATTCCTGTTAATAAAAAACAAGGAATCATACGAGTATGCATCGATTATAGGGACATAAATCGAGCTTGTCCAAAATAAAACTATCCAACCCCTTACATCGATCAAATTATTGACGATTGTGCTGGAAGCGAAATGTTTTCATTCATGGATGGATTTTCCGGCTACAATCAAATCAACATACTCCCTGCAGATCAACCCAAAATAGCTTTCATTTTCCCATGGGGAACTTTTGCGTATCACAAACAACCTTTTGGACTCAAGAATGCTGGCGCTACTTTTCAGAGGGCAATGTCTTATGCATTTCACGATATTAAACACATTGTGCAACCCTACCTCAAGAATTTTCTTGCTCATTCTTTACGCAAAGCGGATCATATTACTCATTTACGAGCTATTTTTATACGATGTAGGAACTACAAGATTCGTATCAATCCTCACAAATGTGTTTTTTGCGTACAATCTGGACGATTGTTGGGATTTATTGTCTCAAAGGCAGCCATTCGTGTTGATCCATCGAATGTTGAGGCAATCATCAATTTACCTCCTCCTTCTACTCTTCGCCAAATCCAAATTTTGCAAGGGAAAGCAAACTTTTATGTCGATTCATTCCTAACTACGTCGAGTTAACAAAAGGTTTTACGAAGTTGTTAAAACAAAATATTCCTTTATTTTGGGACGAGATCGCTGATCGATCTTTTGATGCTCTTAAAAACGCGTTGACCCATACACCGTTACTGCATCCTCCCAATTACAACAAGGATTACCTTTTGTACCTCGCTGCTTCCGATTCCACCATAGGAATGTTTTTAGTTTAGGAGGATGAATTCCATGGTGAGCATGTGATTTACTCTCTTAGTCGTAACTTACATCCGACCGTAATCAAGTATTCACATGTGGAGAAATTGGCCTTGGCAGCCGTTCAAGTTGTCCAACGTTTTCGTCATTACATACTTTTACGCAAAACAACAGTGATTTCTGATTGTAACCCTATGATGTATATCTTGACCAAACAATTGCTAGGGGGAAAATACTCCAAATGGAGTGTTATCCTACAGGAGTTTGATCTGGAATTTGAACAATCCAAATCCAAGAAATCATTGATATTTGCTGAAATTATGTGTGACTTCCCATGTATTGATATAGAAACTATGGTAGACCAACCAATCGTAGATGAATCCTTGTTTCTTATTAGTACCATTGATCCTTGGTATGGAGATTAAATTGTTTATCTTCAAACCCAATCTTTTCGGCCTGAACTTTCACGATCGCAATGACGTAAAATCCATTTCCAGTCTCAACAATATCATATTTTTGGTGACACACTATATCGTCATGGTGCGAACTCTGTTTTTCGACGTTGTCTCACTCATGAATAAGCCGAAACGGTTTTAAATGACTGTCACTCTCGAGCATGTGGCGGTCATATTTTTGGGTACGCCACAACCCAAAAGATATTGCATGCAGGTTATTTCTGGCCGTCCTTATTTAAAGATTGTATTTATGCGGTCCGAAAATATCATAATTGTCAAATATTCGTTCGAAAAATGCGTGCATAACCTGCTCCTCTTCACCCTATAATTGATGTTGATCCTTTTGCAAAATGGGGCATTGACTTCATTACATGTAACCCTCACTCGGCCGGGGGGCATGGGTATATTATTCTAGCAGTAGATTATTTTACCAAATGGGCCGAGGCGATGCCTACATTTGTGGCAGATGGCAAACCTGCAACTACTTTCGTGTTCAGTCATGTGATTTCTTATTTCAGTGTACCCCAAGCAATAATTACTGATCATGGGAGCCATTTTTGAAACATAGTGATGACCGAGCTAACTGATCAACTTGGCCTATGCCATGAAAGTTATACACCATATTATCCATAGGCTAATGGTCTGGTTGAAGCAATTAATAAATTTTTAGTCACCATGATCAAACGAATCATTGAAATTCATAAGTTGAATTGGCATACCATGCTCTTTTCAGCACTTTGGGCATACTGAACCTTAGCAAAAACATCGACAAGTTTTACCCCTTTTCAACTGGTTTACGGTTTAGAAGAAGTATTACCCATTGAATGTGAAATACCGTCACTCCAACTAGCCATAGAGTTATTACCAGCCACTTCTGAAGAGGAGAAATTTTTTTTGTACTTGGCACAATTATATGAGAATCGGCGCACCGCTGCACTAGCCATCGAAACTCATGTGAAACGAATGAAAGCTCAATATGATAGAAATGTTACACGTCAGATTTTTTCAGAAGGGGACCTGGTCTTGGTTTATGATCAAGCTAACGATAAGATAGGGGTTGTGAAATTCAAACCCATGTGGCATGGTCCTTATATTGTCAAGCGAAAGCTTGCAAAAGGGGCCTATGAATTGATTGATTTTGACAGGGTCTCTTTAGGAAAACCCAGAAATGCGATTTATCTGAAGAGATATTATGCTTGATTCTTGTGTGGAGATCTTTCCTATATATTAGTTATTTTCTAGCTAGTGTGGTCTAGATTAGAAATGTGTACCTAGTTTAAGTGTGCCTTCGCTACTATTACTGCTTATCTGGATTACTCTTGATATTGCAGATGTCGACTTCTTTTCAAACATACATTGGTTTAGCTGATGGCACTTGTCGTAGTACACAGAACATCTCTTCCGCAACCTGGGTTATTTATTCACCCACTGAAGAGTTAATATCTATGCATGGGGTAAGCCTCGGTCAAACAACAAACAATATTGCAGAATATAGCACAGTTATTGAATTATTGTCTGAATCCATTTCATTTCGAATTCATATTTTATCGTTAGGTTAGATTCTGAAATCATTGTTTTACAATTAAATCAAGTTTATGCAATTAGAAACCCAGTGTTGTTAAGATTATTTTTAAGAGTTCGTCTCTTAGAACGAGAATTTGATTGTATTGAGTATCAACACATTCCAAGAAATTTAAACACATTAGCAGATGCAATAGCTTTTAGTGTGATTAACAGACATTTGTGATAACAAAAGTAGTAAATCAACATTCGATAATATGTTGGACAGGTAACTGAAAATAGTAGTATATCATAGCATAGCAGTAGTGTTTCAAAAATAGTACACCGTCCTTAATCATAGGCTCAAAATGCCTTATGATCGGAAAAAGTGATGATATGGGTCCATACACATCAATCATCCACTATCCGTGGTGATGATCATGATAGAATACTACAGTTCATGCCACTCTACTCAAAAATCTCCTGAATGGTCCAGGAACACCAATGACGTATCTATGTAATTGAAGAGGAATGTCACTTATAGTAGTCTCTGGAATGTCCAGAGTCCAACACTCCAGATGGTGTTCTAGATTAGTCAGGATCTCTGCTGTTTGATCCTACTGTGGTGGTGCTACTGCAGCTGCATCCCTTTGCCTCCTATCAAAGGGGCAGAGAGTAACTGGTCGGCGTGGACCCACATCTGCATTTGAAATGATGTTATTAGTTTTGGACGACATTAAAAAACAAAATAAAAATTAGAAATTAGAGCATGTCAAAGAGATTTTTTACCTGACTCATCCCACTGAGCTCTTGGAGGAAGAGGCATATCCTGATCTCCTTGGTATTCCATCCCAGCATAAGGGAAGTCCTTTATCGTAAAATTTTGGTGTTCTAACCAACGAAAATAAGCTGGGGAAAATCTAACAATCTCTGTGCCTTCACTATGATGGGCCATCAAACCATCCGAGGCTCTCGGACTCTACCGTCATCAACAGGAATATGTTGCGGGGCTAATAGAGGAATCCTCTCTAAAGCAAAATTAACCACGATAGATCCATATCCGAAGTTATTTAACTTCCCATTTTTTGCTCTAGTTAGTTGGCCTTTGATATTAGCCAACACTGCCTCGCAATAGTTGAATATATTGCCTCGGAAGCAGTCCACTGCAATCCGAATTTGAGATCCAGTGGCCACATGAAAAGTTTCACTTCCACACAACTGGACAACAATAAATGCAATCACTTTTAACTCGGGACAGATGATAGTTTTAATATCAATCCTTTTATCTCTAGGATTGGCCTCATCATTACAAAAATCTAATTGCAGGCTAGTGACAGACTGGCCACCTAGCCTAGCCCCAAATAGAGAAAGTGGTTTGCCTCTCTTAGACAAACCAGTCAAAAAATAGATGTCCTCCAGCTCAATTTCGAGCCGGTTGCCTCCAATCATGAAACACTAGTCCTGAACATCCCACTTGTTTACCAACCAAGTGAGAAGGTCCACTTGAGCTCTCATGCCACTGATAGCCCAGAATTTTAATAACCCACTATTCTCAGAGCTTGTAATGTAGGTGGATGAATTATTGCAGCTTCATCCACCTCCTCATGTTCACGTTCCCGCCACTTGAGCATTGTAAATATCCTACAATGAGAAAAATGAAAGATTAGAACCATTTTAAAACAAAAATTTTGGGTATTTTGAGAACAAATTATGTTTTTAAATTCATTACAGCGCCCCCGCACTTTACGTTCATAGATAGTGCTTAGCTCTGCATGGGTTCATAGACACAAATTTAAGGAAATGAATAGAAAAAAAGCAAGGAAAATAGGATATGGATTACCTGGAGCAAACGGTTTTCGATTTCAACGTTCGATTTGTCCAGAATCTTCTCTGAAGCATTTTTTTCCAAAAGCTCTTAAATTTTCACTCCAAACTCAAACGATAAAAATGAACTTGAAAAACTCCTTTTTATAAGTTTTTTTGAATAAATGAAATTTAAATTTGTTTATTTTTCACTTTAAAAAGATGGTTTTTCAAAATATTTTTATTATTGAAGCAGGTACGTTTAATTTTTTGAGTTTTTGTGCAGAATACCGGATTTTTCAGGAAAAATGATCATTTTTGATGAAGAGTATACTTTTATCACTTTTTCGGGCTCTTTAAATTTTACGAAAAAGTGAAATCATGGAGTTCTCTTTTAAGCCCTTTTCAGACTCTCTAAAGATGAAAAGGTTTCTGAGTACTAGAATATTCGAACTTGTTAAAGGAAATAAACAATCGTCCCTTCAGTATAACCTTACCCCTTTTCTGGACTAAAATGGACTATTTACAAAAAAGGTATACGTTGAATAATCATGGTCAATAGAGTTTTCTCCTGCATTATTTTACCCTTTTTCGGGCCTGAGAGACTAAAATTATGAAAAAGTACACCCATGGAGTTTTCTTAAGTTTTTTCTTCTGGCTCCCTAAAAATGAAAAACACCGAGTTTCTCCTATACTGGACTTGTTAAAATTTAACAGTAAAGGACCTGTCGATTACAAACAGGAACATAACACTCCTTCTTAGGGTTTGATTTCAAACTAAGTTGGACTCATTCGAAGAATGAGATTATAAACAAGCAAATGTTATCCTCCTCAAGCTTGTCAAAAAATAAAGAGGTACTTGCTAGAAATGGTGGGGGAAAAGAGAGAAAACGAATTCACTTGTTACACTTTGATTTATAGAAGCAGTATACCACTCCTTTACAAGACACTTTTTTATCACAATTCTACCTGGGTTGGGAAAATCCTTTGCCTATCAGTTAATCAAACTAATTGGAGGTCTTCAGCCGGTTTCTAGGTATTAGCTTAGGGCAGCTGTCAGCAAACCATCTGCAGAGTCGTTATGTGTTCAAGAGGACAGTCAAACAAACCATTCATTTGCAAACATTTGTCTCCATTCACGTTGACCATCCCTAAGTCAGTCCTTGCAAAAAATTTCTTCAAAACTTGATCTATGGTTTCATGTCGGGAGATTGCTTGCAACGGATCACTTTATATCAACGACAGCTCATCATCTAGGAATTTGATCTAGAATCCGTCAGTACCTTGAAATCTACATTCCTTAATGGAAGGTTTCTTGCCTTCGACGACAGGTTGCATCATTGACCTTCGATCGAACGATTCCATGAAATGTTTGACTTCAGAACACTTATTCACATTTCATGGCTTGTACTGAGTACTTTGAGATCCATTGTCATTATTGGTGGTTTCTCTCACACTTTTTAACAGTTCACATCATTGACTGGTAATCAAGTGGGTTCTACCATGTTCGACTTCAACACATTTAATTGCATGGATAGAATTGTACTAGTTTGGGAAGCAGAAATCAAGACCCTGGATCTAGTCTCCACCATCCAGGCTGCGAGGAGTTTTATTATTCATTATGCAGTAGACTATTTATTACAGATGGCTGCGTCCATATTGTGTCTACACTATTGATGTAATATTAAAATCATTTATGTATCAGAACAAGTTTAGTTAGTTTTGATCTGAGTATGGCAATGCCTACCTCAGTGATGATATATATATATATGATTTGCATTTAATGTTTTTACAGGGTTCTGATTGGGTTGTCCATAGGATAATCCTTGAAATGATAAAGCACATCACTCTTCGAATGCTCTCAGGCTTCGCACTTTAGGGGGCAATTTGTTATACTGAAATTTGTCACCATGACGTTTTAGTACTCCCTTAGAAGTCTACAACATCAAAGTTCCTAAAATCAAGCTTTGAATTGAGAGAAAAGCTCATAAAAGTCCTAAAAAACACTTGTACCACACTTTATCTTAGCATTTCCTGTGGTGCCGCACTTCTTGACTCTAAAGCATGTGGAGCTAAACGTACCTTTTCTTCATTAAAAGTGTGGACCCCCATAAAAAGTAAAATGAGTAGAAAAGTAAGCTCTAGAAGCCCAGTGGTCGAATATTCTCCTAGCTGGAAGCTTCTAGAAGACATTATCTGGTCAAAGCTTCACTCCCTTATTTATCATGAACGTTCATTCCTTCATTAATGGAGCCTATCCCTTGGATTTTGGAACTTAATCCCTTGATAAGGGGACTCTATCCCTTCCATTTTGGAGCTGTAACCACTTTCCTTCTCTTATAAATTGAAGCCTTGGTTTAGTTTCAAGGGTACTTACTTAGACATAGAGAGAATTAGTGAGTTAGACTTGAAGAATTTTTGAGGAGAAATGCTGTAATAATTCAGACTCTCATAGCTGATCTTTATATGGGAATGATTACACACCCACATGGTTTAGCTGAGAGAGTGTAAGGCTTGTCAGAGTAAAGGAAATGCCTATTCCGGATCCCATGAAGGTCTGTACAACATCAAGGCGGACACGGTTGTAAGGCTCTTCTTTATTCAAGTTAATACAAATGAATATTGTTTTCTCAATGAGCTTGTTAAATTAAGTAGCTTGTTTATCATGTTTTACTAATGGCTTATTTAATTAACTACCTTATTTCTTGAATTCCTTGATCATCAAGAAAGGTTGATGGTTTATAAATTGATATTATGCAGGTGCTTCTGATTCTTTCGTGTTTGTGATTGTAGGTCCCGAAAGGAAATATATTCGGAGCAACGGGATACTCAAAGTGACAGGAAATAAGATCAGCGCTGGACTACATGTAGGTTTCCAAACCTTATCATAATTAATTCTAAAATCAAACAGTACCTAGAGAAAGTAGTTTTTATTTTTCCGTTTGTTGCTAGCTATCTGTAGGACACTTGGGAGGTCTGTCTTGTCCGCAAGAACGACTAATCCGCCCAAAACTTAGTTAGACTCAGTTGAGCTATTTGTATCCAGTCTAACTGAATGATACACTAGTGAGAGTGGTGTGAATTAATTAGTTAATTAATTTAAAAATAATAACTCATTAATAAACTGAACAATACAACTATTAACTACAGTGCATGGCAATTCCAGTGGAGACCTAGTGGAGAGATAGGTGAAAGGGAAAGATGAACTATCTGTTGTGACTATAGTGATGCATTGATTGCATCACACACACATTGGAGTTGCCAATTAGGATTGCGCAGTCAAGGAAAGGGTAATTCGAATTCATTCAGAGCTATTCTTCAGCAGGGATTGCGCAGTGGAGGCAGGCTAGCAAGAGGGCAAAAATCAGTGCATGGATTTGTAGATTTTTCCTAATTAGTGTGTGACAATTGTATTGTACTGAGAGCTTGATTTACTAAGATTTGTATGAGGATTGCTACATGATCTCCATGATACATAATATATGATAGTTGGGGTTTTCAGCTTCAGGCTTTCCCGTTAAAAAACTATGTTATGTGCGATTGTTTTTATTTATGCTTCACATGTGTGTGCAATTAATTTTCCGCAAAAGATTAACAGTGGAATGATTCTATATTTTGCAAGAAGTTAAATATTGTGAGATCAGGGGAATTTGGATGTATGTATGCTTAATGTATACTAATTTCCACATGGTATCAGAGCATTGTTATTTCTTGAAGATTGCAATTGTGAAGGATTGGTGAGTTTGTGCTGGTGGACAATTTGAATTTGCTACAGAAGATTCTTGGTGCAAAAGTTGAGTATACATTGAAATGGCTTTCAATGGGTTGTGATTGGAGTATGCCCTTGATGGGAGCTCGAATTACATAGCCTGGAAGGATAGGATGGAGGCGGTGCTGGAGGATAATGGATTGAAGGAGTTCATTGATAGCGATGTTCCTAAGCCGGGATCTAGCGATGCTGCATTACCTGACGCATGGAAAAAGAAGACAGAAAAGACGAGAAGAATTCTGTTGGAACGTGTGAAGGACCATATTGTGTCTAGCCTTCATGGGAAAGCCACTTCATTCTTAATGTGGAAGGCTTTGACAGATTTTTTCCAAAGCAGAAGTGACCAGAGGAAGTTGGCGCTTAAAGAGAAGCTCAGAAAAATAAAACTGGAGAAGGGCGATAGTATTCCAAAATACCTCACGAAGTTTGTCCACTGAAAGGATGAACTAGGAAGTGTGGGGGTTACTATTGATGATGAAGACTTGGTGAGCTTGGCTCTCCTTGGGCTTCTGAAGAGTTGTCATAGCTACGAAGACTCTATCAATGGACGGGAGAAACTGCCGGGATTGGAGCGACTTTGGTCGGATCTTGTGCAGGAGGAGATAAGGCGGGGTACCAGGGATGGATCTTCATTGAAGAATGAAGATAAAGAGAATTGCGCTTTGGCTGCCAAAGAAAGGAAAGGCAAGGGGAAGAAATTTCCTTCAAAATCCAATGCTAAAGGCAAGAAGCAGGATTTGTCCAAAGTGAAGTGTTTTCACTGTCACGAACATGGGCATTTCGCCACTAACCGTCCACATAAGAAGAAGAATAAGAAGGTTGTTGGAGTTGCAGCTGGAGAGGCCTTAGCCTCGAAATTTGAACTTGATTTCTCTTTGATCGCATGCTTGGTTTCAAGCTATATGGGATCAATGCGGTATCTTGATAGTGGTGCGTCTTTCCATTTGACAGGAGACAAGGAGTTGTTTAGTGACTTGGAGGAGAAGGACCTCCAAATGCATCTAGAGATGGGCGACGATGATCAGTACAGTGTGACTGGCATTGGGAACATTACCTTTGAGAGGGAGTCTGGTAATCCATTCTTGTTTAAGGATGTTATGCATGTTCCGGGTCTGAAGAAGAACTTGGTCTCGGTCGCAATGTTGGAAGACAAAGGTTATGATGTTGTTTTCAGTGAGGGAAAATCCTTCCTTCGACATAAAACAACAGGTCAAACCAATAAGATAGGGGTTCAAATTATGAATCTCTACAAGCTGGAGGCAGATGGCTGCACTGCAATGGTGGGAAAAGAAAAAGAAGTGGTGAGCCGGGATGAGGGCGAATTATGGCATAGGAGATTGGGCCATCTTCACCATGGCACTTTGATGATTTTGCAGCAGATTTCTACTGGACTTCCCAAGGGTACTCTTGCACAGTCAGATCAGTGCAAGGGATGTACTATGGGTAAGTTTGTAAAGACCACCTTTCATGAGAAGGAGAACCGCGCTTCAGTGATCCTGGATAGAATTCACACAGACGTGTGTGGACCTTTCTCGGTTGCTTCAATAGCAAATCACAGGTATTATGTTATATTTGTTGATTACTGTTCTCGTATATGCTGGATCTTCTTCATGCAGCAGAAGAGTGAAACGTTCTCAAAGTTTTGTGAGTTCAAAGCATTGGTGGACAAGGAGTCAGGGAAGCAAGTGAAAGCTCTATGGAGTGATAATGGTGGTGAATACATCTCGGGCTAATTCAAAGACTTCTGTAGAAAAGAAGGAATTCAAAGAGAACTCATAGCGCCTCATAACCCACAGCAGAATGGGGTCACAGAGAGAAAGAACAAAACAATCGTGGGTGCTACATGAGCGATGTTGCATGACCAGGGCCTACCAATGCACTTGTGGGCGGAATCATGCAACACTGCGGTTTATGTGTAAAACCGTTGTCCTCATAGAGTACTTGGAATGAGCACATCGAAAGAAGCTTTTACTGGTAAGAAGCCTGATATTTCTCATTTGAATATTTTTGGCTCATCTGTTTACATTCATGTGACAAAGGACGCCAGGAAGAAGCTGGAGCCAACTGTAGAAGTTGGGATATTTGTGGGGTACACAAAAACACCCCATAATTATCGTGTGTATTTGCCAGATAGTCGGATGACTATGGTATGATGGGATATAAAATTCAATGAGGTGAAAGCCATGAAGTTGTCGCTTGAGAGGGAGCTACACTTGCATGCAGAGGAGGAAATTCTTGATCCCAAATATGAGCCTCTAGATGTGGATCAACCACAGGAAGAGATTCATGGAGTGGAGGAGTCCACCCATGCAGAACCAAACATCAGACAAGGCAGAAAGCGTACCACAGAAACTGAGAGACTGAAGCTTGATGCGGCACAGAATGTAGGAGTCCCTACATCATAGCACAGACAGAGACAGTCACTCGACCAATTTACTGGATACATGGCTCTTATGAGAAAGTGTATCGTGACAGAGCAATGTTCTTTTGAAGAAGGAGTGCAGGAGCCCACATGGGTAGATGCCATGGTGGAGGAGTATGACTCCATTGTCAGAAATAGTGCTTGGGAGATTGTTCCAAGGCTGGTGGGAAAATTAGTTGTAGGATCAAGATGGATCTACAAGGTAAAGAAAGTTGTTGATGGGAGAATCGAGAAGTATAAGGCAAGATTTGTTGCTCAGGGCTTCTCACAGATCAAGGGGATTGACTATGAAGAAACCTTTGTACCTGTCACACGGTATTCTTCCATACGGACCATCCTTGCTCTCTCAGCGCAGATGGGTTGGTACATTCATCATATGGATGTGAAGACTACGTTCCTTAATGGGATCATTGAGGAAGAGGTGTACATTGAGCATCCTGAATGATTTGAGATCTTCAGCAGCGAGTCGCATGTGTGCAGGCTAAAAAGAGCGATGTATGGGTTGAAACAAGCACCACGTGCTTGTTACACTCAGATCAACAACTATTTCACTGGACTTGGCTTCACCATGAGTGAGGCAGATGAAAACCTATACCAAATTATGGTGGAGGGTAAGCTTTTAATAATTTTTATTTATGTTGATGATTTAATACTAACAGGTGATGAGCAGTTGTTACACTCATGCAAGGCAGACCTTGCAAAGGAGTTTGAGATGAAGGATTTGGGCCTCCTTCATTATTTCCTTGGATTGGAAATATGGCAGCGGGAAGGTGAACTGTTTGTGTCTGAAGGAAAGTATGCTCGGGAGATACTGGAGAAGTTTCACATGCAAGGCTACAAGCCTATCGGAACTCCTCTTCCAAGAAATTGGAAGAAAGAGGATGCTACATCGGCAGAGGTAGTGGATGCCACTGTTTATCGAAAGTTGGTGGGTTTGCTCATGTATTTAGTCAATACAAGACTGGATATATGCTATGTGGTGAACCAGCTTTCACAAGCAATGGTTAAGCCTACCAAGCTCTTTTGGAAGGCAGGAAAGCATTTCCTGAGATATCTCAGGGGCACATCTAAGTATGGTTTATGGTATAGATAGACGGATGAGGTGAAGTTGCATGGCTTCACAGATGTAGATTGGGCAGGAAGCCCAACAGACAGAAAGAGCACATCAGGAGGGATTTTCAGTATCGGATCTATGATAGTTTCTTAGTACAACAGGAAACAAATATCTGTGGCACTCAGTTCAGCGGAAGTAGAATACATGGCAACAATTCAAGCTGCATGTGAGGCTATCTGGATGAGGAGGATCCAGGTTGGTTTGTTCGGTTCACATTTAGATTCCACAGTGATACATTGTGATAATCAGAGTTGCATTAAGCTCTCATTTAATCCTTTGTTTCATGATAGATCTAAACATATTGATAGCTGGTATCATCATATCAGAGATTGTGTGCAGCAGAAGATCATGTTGCTTCAGTACATTCCTATGGAGGATCAGGATGTAGATATTCTGACGAAGGCGCTCACCAGGAGAAAATTCGAATACCATAGAGGTAGGATTGGGGTGAAGGATAATCCCTATCTTGTTGAGAGGCGGTGTTGAGATTCAACAAGATGATGAGCTTAGTGAAAAGAGTCGCCTTCACTAAGTGGGCTTGCAGGCTATTTTTGGCGCAAGTCTATTTTTAGACATGGTGATCATATTTCAGAAGTTGCAGGATACTATTTTTTGATGGTTGATCAAGTTGGAAAAATAGATGAAATTATATTTTTAGGATATTAGGTGAAGTCTATTTATAGATCGTCGATCTAAAAATAGAAGTTTCGATTATTATTAGCTCTTAATAATAATCCGATAATAAACAACAACTTATTCTCTTGGAGCACTTAGTTTCAGTGCACAGATGTGGCAAATTGGACTGAGGGAATTACACAATTCCCAAGGGTAACTGGTGGTTCATGCATGGAGGACTTAGTTAGAACTCAAGTGGAAAAGTTATGACAGAGTTGGAAGAGTAGTTCATGGAGTTGTATTAAGTTTAACTCAGTTAGACTCAGTTGAGCTAGTTGTATCTAGTCTAACTGAATGATATACTAGTGAGAGTGGCGTGAATTAATTAGTTAATTAATTCACAAATAATAACTCATTAATCAACTAAACAATACAACAGTTAACTACAGTGCATGGCAGTTCCAGTGGAGACCCAATGGAGAGATAAGTGAAAGGGCAAGATGGACTATTCGTTGTGACTATAGTGATGCATTGATTCCATCACACACACATTGGAGTTTCCAATGAGGATTGCATAGTCAAGGCAAGGGTAATTCGAATTCATTCAGAGCTATTCTTCAACAGGGATTGCGCAGTGGAGGCAGGCTAGAAGGAGGGCAAAAATAAGTGTATGGATTTGCAGATTTTTCCTGATTAGTGTGTGACGATTGTATTGTACTGAGAGCTTGATGTACTAAGTTTTGTATGAGGATTGTTACATGATCTCTGTTGTTGCTCCTAGAGAAAGCCTTGAGTTGTGAAAGACCAGTGCCTAGGACATCTTATATAGCAACGAGCATATGGTATAACATGGAAAGGTTGCTCTGAAAAAGGCTCTCATGACATCATGTATAAACAGGAAGGTTTAATCTAGGCGGAACCAAAAATCTCAAAGCTTTAGCATAACGAAAGTGATATTTCAGAGGCAGAGTGTGAATTTTTGATAAAAACATATTCGACAATTCAAAGACAGCTTTCTGTAAAGAGGGCTGGATTCTAAATTATTTTGCAGAGGTGAATAATCAGAAGGTGATTACTGTGTATGAAAAATGGGGAGGATACTAGTTGTAACCGAGATGAGAACTAGAAACGTATATCAACATGTACTGGGATTATAGTAACAAAAATCCATACATGAAAATAACTTTAAAGATAACATTTCATCGCTGCTAATATCAGAAGAAATACGATTGAAGTGAAAGATGGAACAACATATCATGCTTGAGCCATATTTAAAGGGCTAGACAAGTTTTAACATGAGTATCAACAATGATAAATTCATACCAACACAAGTGAGCAACTCGCATTCCAGAACAAGATATAAAAGATGAAACTCCTCATCACTTAGACCCAACGGGCTCTTCAAATTTATATCAAAATTTCAACAAAATGCATACAGAATTCTTTCTCAGCATATTTTTCTGAAAATATGGAACCTTTTTTCTATCTCAGTTTGTTGCTTATATAGAATTTACAATCACATACGCAGGAAGATATTTTGGGAAAATATATTCCCTGCATGCTGGTAAGCAGTTTCGGGTCCTTATCAAAATAACAAAATTTATGATGAGGGAGAACGTTTCTCATCACTTACAATTATGCTCGTGGTTGTTTCAAAACCAAGCATTAAAATTGTTCTTAACAAAAAGTAAATGCAAGAGTGGAATATGAATTCCACTCGGAACTTTAAAGTAAAAGTAAAATTAAAACTAAAATGCCACTAAGGCCGAATCATGAGTTAAGCATTTTTACTGGTGCGAAGGATTTGAGGCCGTTGTTGAAGCAGGTGGTGGAACGTTTGCTGAGGAGCTGCCTAACAGGCTGGCATACTTGATGCATCTCTACCAACTAGCTGCTGAAGGTTCGGGCATCGATATGAAACCTTCCGTTCTGATGTAAGCCTCCGTGAGTTCATCATAGTTTGCCTCAACAGGAATTCTATGCTTTACTTGGTGCAGGAGTGCGAACTCTTTTCCAAGGACCGAGATTATGGTTTCTGGTTTAAGCCTTGCAGATGTTCAGAGGGGATGTATATTCGATTCATTTCTCTCTTCAGAACGGCCTCATATGCTGGTAATGGTTGCAGGACAGCACGAGCAGGGTCCCAGCACGATGGGAGCCCTACGAGTGTTATTTCGGCCCAGTCCACATCGAATTGTTCTAAGCTAGTCGTTACTTTCTCCAAAGCGTCCACGGCCAACTTCCTAGCCGATTATTTTTATATTGCTTTCTGGCATTCTGAAGCTTCCATGAACCTGCTCTTTATACCCTGTTTCACCACATCCCCTGGCTTTAACTCTTTTAGGAAGGAGACATACCTTTTTGCATTTTGGACTCTGATGAGTGCCTCGGTGCCTCCCTCATGGAGATTTCTTTTGAGAAGGGGCACGGCTGACTTCATTTCCTCGATAACGTTTAAAAACCCCTAGCGCATTTTAACTTCTGAAATAATGTTAGCCCAGATCAGTCGCCTGGCTTCCATGAGGGTGACATTTCCTTTCATACGATTGTTGAGATCATTGATGGTCTTTTCATACCGCGCCTTTTCCTGCTTCCCCTCCTCGATCTCTTTTTGCATAGCATTAATATTTTTGACATTTTTAGCGAGGATGGCTTCCAGCTCACTGATCCTTTGCCGTGTTGTCGAGACCTATTTCTCTAGTGCTTCAGGTGTAGCCAATGCATTGGTCAGCTGTTCAGAAAGTGAACTAGTCTCTGGTAGGATGGGTGGTGAGCATCTATGTGTGTCCCGGGTTATCTGCAATGCATTCATTCTCCCTTGAAGAGTGGCCATCTCTCCTGTGATCTTTTATTTTTCCTCCCTCTCCTTTGCAAGAGAATCACCCAAGTTTTCCTTGTCCTTTTCATCCTGAGCTAGCTCAGCTATTTTCACATGATGAGAGCTCGGTATATTTATTTTACTCTTCAAGGCTGCAACCTACTTCTGTAAATCCTCAATAAGATGACCACCTAGGGTCGTACACCTTTCTCTTTTCCTTTAATCCCTCCTAGTGAGTGCATATATCATTCATGAGGGCTTGGGAATTGAAATTTTCCTTTAAAAAAATTCTCCAATACTTGGCCATGCTTGCTCACACAACTTTCTCATAGTGATTGAGAGCCGCATCATGTATAGATTAAGCATGTCACCGAAAACCTGAAATAAGTTGCATTTGTCAATTGCTGGCACTTGTGACATGTCAATTACGATCTCCAACGCTCTCTAACTGGTAGTACCAGCCTCTGGGTCTAGAATGGCCTCAACCATGGCCATTATTAATTGTTCAGTATCAAAATTCGTTACATATGAAAATCTGGTGTGGTATTTCTCAACATACCCTTCCAGCTCAGACCGGTACTTATCTCTAATTTCTCTGGTCCTCGACCTACCTTCGCTTGAAACCTGAGAGCTGCTGTCTATAATAGCTTGTGAGACTTCTGAAAACTCAGAGGAGGTAGTACTATCTTGAAGCACCTTGATTCCTGCTTTGCCCTTGTTGGGCTTCCCATATGGTATTTCCTCCTCAAGAAACTGTTCATCTCCGATAACTTCTGCTTCACTGGTCCCTGTTTTTTGTCTTTTGAAAGGACGAGGATGCTCTCCTGATGCACCTACCTCTTCTACCTATTATTTGCCAGCTTATCTGGTCGAAGCGGCATCCGTTTTTTCCCCCGTCATAGATGAATCGGTCTCCATTTGCAAAAGCAAAGGCCAGTTTTCAAGATTAGCTCACCATTCGATGAAAGGCCTCGTTTCATGCATATAAGGGGTTGATTTGTTCCTCTTCCTTTTGTTAGAGATGATTCCCTTTGGATCATAGGGCCAAGCTTTCCCTTGTATCAAATCCATGTCTTGAAGCAGCTTTTCCACCACAGGAAAGGCGTGCCTTGAATTAACAAAAAAAGGGCCAACGGTTGTGGGAAGCTTGAGGATAAACCCCCTTTTTGCAGGGAGGAAGTGAAGTTGGTCAGTTTTCAGGGTCTGCCGGATGTATTCCAAAGCATAAATCTGCCAGGCAGGAAAAACGAAAAATTGGTAGGGAGGGACTTCAGCTCCATAAACTCGGATTTCCGTGTATTTATAAAAAATATACCAATCCTTGGTGCTTTGGGCTTCACTATACTGTAACCAGCTCTTCAGTTCAAGAAAAAACCTAGGAGGAAGAGAGTCATGGACAATAGTATAAGCAATGGGCATGAAATCATTTAGGAACCTTGAGTAGCCAACCCCATTTGCTAACTGATGCGTTGCGAGGCTCCAGTCAAAGATTGGTCTGGGCTGAGAATTTATCTTGTACACTTTATCTAAACCCAAACCTTCATATTTATCAGCATGCTGGAAGAGGAAAAGATAAAAAACCATAGAAAAAAAATGGAAGCGACCCATTTCTGAGAGCTCCTGGAACTGAGTTTGAATGGTGGAGGCCAGGAAACTAGGAATATCTAAAATGACCCCAGGTTGAGACATTAACCATAAGAAAGAAATACATCCCTTGGAGGCTTGCGCAAAACCTTCCACACCTAGTAAACTTGTGATGAGAGCAAGGATAGGCTAGACCTCTTCTTTGAACAGGCTCAGGGGCACTGAGTCTGCGGAGGGGAGAGTTATGAAATGGGAATCAATTATGGAGGCGATGAAATCGCTCTATTGCCTCCATGGCAGCTTTGCAAATTGAGGGGTAAGAGTTATTTCACTAAAGGCGACATAGTTTAGATTGGTGGGAAAACGAAGGGCTTTCGATGATCTCGGGGAAAAAGTGAGTATTTTGTTCCTTGGGTTGACGGAGCATGCCTCTGGGTTTAATACATTAAGATTATATAAAAAATGAATTCGACCCTTGGAGATACTAGGGGGTTAATTGATGATACGGGTGCAATAAGCATTGCGATACCTATCCTTGTTTTGGACATGTCTCCTAAATAGCTCAGGTTTGACATTGCTAATGGGAAATGGGTACTGCGGGTCGCGGATGTCGGCTTGTAAGTATAACAAGGGTTCAGGCCCTGGAACAGCTCTAGACTCACGGGCTTGGGGGGTCTCCGGCTCTGACTTCTTGGTTGTGACTTTACCCATGACCATCATGAAAATTTAAAAACAAAAGGAAATCAGATGGAATGAGAGGGATGGAATACCTGCAAGGTAGGAAATTGCTCGGGAAAACGACGCAGTGGTACTGACAATGACTGGGCCGACCTGGTACTGGGCCCCCACTTTTGCTTATACAATAGTCAAAACACCTGAGTATTTTACCACAGTAAAAGACGGAAGACTGTTATATAGGACCGAGGCAGCTCGGGAAAAGATAATTGAGTTGCGACAACATCTGTAAGCGCCATAAGGAAGGGCCTGACAGTGAGACACGCAACATGTAGGGATTGGGCATTAGATTAAGGTAGGTAGACAACTGCGTGTTGGGTTAAATACCGGTCTTGACCTTGGTATGATTTGTCCTAAACTTACAGTACCTTTATGTCGTGGCAACGATTGTACCTCGAGAACATGACCCTCGAGGCGCGAAGTGACTACGATAAATTTTAAAGCCCATGCTTTTTTCTCTATAGAGCACTCGCCTTGTAGTGTAATATGCCTTGAGACGTCATCAATATTTCGGGGGGGTAAGGCTCTTCTCGTCCCTCACCTTTGTGACCCCCCCATAATTATACTTGCGAACTCCTTTCTATGCATGTATAAAGTGTGTGCGGGCGTTGCTTTGTATTTTCTTCCTTTTACGCCTTTTATATCTTTGCTTGATTTATTTTAAGACCTTTACATATCTCCTCTTTGTTACAAAACGCGCTTATCCTTTTCTCGCATCACAACTCAACTTATTATTTCCCTTGTGACTTGACTCAGCCATTTTAATGTTATGGGAAATCTTGCTCATTTATGACCTATATTAAAATATTAAGGGTGAACTATATAATCAACATTGGCTCCATCTGGGGATGGCATGTTCATCCTTCGACGTTTCGAGAACCTCGCAGACCACCTGTTAACCCTTCTTGTAGACACTACTCCTCTGCACTTTTTCTTTTTCTCTTCATGATTCTTCACAACAAACGATATTAAAACAAAGATAAAAGCAGATAACTAATGTACAGTATAATACATCAGGCTCTCTCATCCTGAATTAGAACTGGAAGTAAGGTTTCAAGAACTGACCATTTACAAGGGCATCAGGTAAGTCACCCTGCAAATTTTCTAACTTGAATGTGTTGTTTCCCCTGTGCTCCACAATTTTAAAGGGGTCGAACCACAAGTCCTTCATTTTTTCTTGATATTCAGCCAACCTCTGATTCATCTGATTTCTGGTTTCCTCCAGTTCTATCAGCTGGTTCATTCTCTGGGTAATATCATTAGGATCCTCTTGGCTTTCCTGCATGAACCTTGCTACTGGTAAGGCCAATTGTATGGGAAAGACCGCTTCTCTCCCATATACCGATTCATATGGAGACTTCCCCATTGATCTCTTGCTCGTAATCCTATTTTCCCATAAAGTAAACTTTAGCTGAGAGTCCCAATTTTTCTTATTTTCGTTGATAGCTTTCTTCAGTGCTTTCACCAGGGTTTTATTAGAAGACTCTGCTAAGCCATTTCCTTGCGAGTAGTAGGCTATGGAATGACCCAATGAGATGTTATATTACTGGCAGAAGTTGACAAACTTAGTAGATTTAAAGGCCTGGGCATTGTCAGTAACTATCTTGGCAGGGCAGCCAAATCTGGATGTAATGTTTTCTTCCATAAACTTTATCACCACGGTATCTGTTGCGTTCCTTGCAGGTATAGCCTCCACCCATTTGGTGAAATAATCTGTAGCAGTTAATATCCACTTGTGCTGTCCACTTGACGCAGGGTGAATTTCACCAATAAATTCAATCCCCCATTGTTGGAATGGTTCATCTACATGTACAGGGATCATGGGTAGGGGTGCAAACTTCTATCTCTCCACAAATTTTTGGCACTTTTCACAGGCTCTGACCCGAGCAAACACATCTCCAAAGAGTTTGGGCCAGAAGAAACCAGCTTTCAGAATTTTATGGGCGGTAGCTCTCCAGTTGTAGTGACCCCCACAGATACCTTCATGAAACTCAACCATTATGTAAGTTCCACCTCAATTTTTGTAAGGAACAGGAGTAGGATACCCGAAGGATCTCACCAGTACAGCCGACCGTTGGCACCAACAAATTTATGCGACTTCAACCTCAGTGTTTTGTATTTAGCTTTGTCACAGCTAGGGGGGCATATGAGAGTTAAAAGATACTCCACAATCTCCTTATACCACGGGCTGATGAGATACTCCATATGAGTCTTCTGAGTAGCTGTCTCTATCCCACGATGTTCCTCAATATTTTCGGACTCCTCGTTAGCTATCATAGACAGATTTATGCCCAGAGCCTGGCAATTCGATTCTGACGGGATTTTAGCTAATCCCTGTCCTTTGATTAACTTAGTGGGTTGAATATCCAACTCATATTCTTGTATTTTGGCAATCCATTTCCCCCTTTTTCCCTCACTATCTCCTTGAATCAGGATATCCTTCACAGCTGCTGTGGGCACAAATGCAGTGATGGGTGACTGCAGAACATACAACCGAAATGCCTTGAGGGACTTCACCAAGGCATAAGCTTGCTTTTCTAGTATGTTGTATTTCAAATCAGTATCACGGAGCACCTAGCTGAAGAAAGAAATGGGTTGCTCGTACCCCTCCTCATTCTTCTGCAATAAAACTCCTGCCACTGTAGGAGGTGATGCAAATGAAAAAAATCATAAAAGGCTTAGCATAGTGCGAGTCCGGCCAACTTGGGGCTTGCGAAAGCATTTTTGATTACATTAAAAGCCTCTCATGACTCGGGAGTCCTGTGACCGCTTCACCTCATTATTCTTCTTGAGCATGTCGGTTATATGTCGAACTATTTTCTACATAGTTTGGGATAAATCTTCTCAAAAAGTTAATACCCAAGGAACACTGCCACCTCCTTTTTATTTCTGGGAAAGATATACTCGTTTATAACCTCAACTCTTTTGGTGTGAATTTTAACCCCATATTTAGTCACAATATGTCCCAAAGCTTGCCTTCTTCTAATGCAAACAATGACTTCTGCGGGTTAAAGAGAGAGACCATCTGCTGCACTTCTCGAAAGTTCTACGCAAGTGTTCAATGTGCTCTGCATCATCCTTTGAAAACACAGTGATATCATCGAGGTAGACCACCATGAACTTATCCTGCTCCCCAAAAAAGGCAATATCCATGGCCTTTTGGAAATTAGCTCCTGCATTGATCAGACCAAAAGGCATTTGTGCATACATAAATGTGCCCCAGGGTGTGGTGAAGGAAGTTTTCTTTTGATATTTTGGAAGCACAGCCACCTGATTATACCTATAGAAACCATCCATCATCAATATCCTTGAAGCTCCTACTACTTTCTGCAGAATATGATCCATCTTGGGCAGTGGGTAGTTTTCCTTTAGGGATGGTTGATTCAGATTCCATAAATCAACACACAACCTTATTTCTCCATTCTTTTTCTGGACTGGGACCAGATTAGCCACCCATTCAGAGTATCTTAATGGCACAATGATTTTGGCCTTCAAAATCTTCTTGATCTCCTTCTCTATGGAAGGAAGCAGCAAAGGGTTAATCTGTCTGAGCTTCTGTTTATGCGGCTTCACATCTCCTTTTAGGGGAATTTTATGTTGCATGATCCTGATGTCGAAGGTCTTCAGGTCTTGATAAGACCATGTAAAAACATCCTTATATGACTGGAATAATTTTTGGTAGTGCTCTTTATATTCCTCCGGAACTCTCTTGGACAGCTTCACAATTTTTGGATCAGCATTGGTACCAAGATTCAAGTCTTCTACCTGAATTTCTTTTACCATTTTGTTAGGCTGCAGTGGGAAATCATTTTTTTCGAACAACCTCTCTAGAGGCACCAACCCTCTAGGTATAACATTTCCCTTCAGTTGCAACACTTTATGACCAGCCACCCTTTCCTCCCATTTGTTTTGGGAAAGGTTTTCAATTTCTTCTTCTTCACAAGCATCTATCTCCATGTTTGAGAATTCTCCCAATGTTTCCATGAATCTCTTCACTTGATATTCGTCTTCAAACACTTGCCAGTGTTTGATATTATCAGGAATTGATGGTCGGTAAGGAACTTCAATTTCATATCTTAGGAGGGGATTCTGCAGAGGCCGAAAAGTATTGGCAGCCACAGCAACTGAATCTGCCATTCTATTTTGCTCTCTGGGCATAAAGTAGATGTTAAATGCAAAAAAAAGTTTTGCACCAGATCCCATACCTCGTTCCTATAAGCCCTCGGCCTCAGATGTTTAGTTTGGCACTGATTCTTCACTTTCCTTACTACCAGTTCCAAATCTCCCAGAACTTTTAGGCTCTGAATGTTCATGCTTCTAGCTATTTGCAGTCTTAGGACCAGTTCTTCATATTCATCTACATTGTTGGTAGATTCATATTCTAGTTTAAAAGATAACGGAATCCATTGACCAGCAGGTGAAATCAGGAGTACCCCAGCTCCATTCCCTTCTCTAGAATTTTCCCCGTCAAAGTGTAACGTCCAAACTCTGGCCTCTTTGTCTTCTGAGGATTTTTCTATCTTAATCTGACAGAATGATGTCTCTTGTGCATAGTTTGGGCCTTCCTCCAACATTAGACATGAGAACTCTCTTTCTTTACTATACATTGGTGAGTTAACAGAGTTATCGGCCTGAGTAACCATCTTTACGAACCTCATCTCCCTATACAGCCTCATTTCCTATCCTCCAAAGATAGGGATAGTGGCATAAGTCAAATCCAGTTTTATTTACCCTCCAATTTTGGTTCCCCAATACCTTGACAACAACATTCCAAAACGTGTTGGGATCTCAGCCACCACTATGTCCATCACCACACTCTTGGCTGGGATCTGGGCCCAATTGACCGCCAAGTCTTTGATCATCCCCATACACTTGACTCTTTTGGAGTTGAAGGAATACATGTCTTTGTATGGAAGAGTTATTTGCAGACCTAGTTGCTCCATAACTGACAAGGGCAAGAGGTTGTGGGATGCTCCAAAATCCAACATACAGTTATGCAATAGTAAATCATGGATTACTAAAGACATATAGAAAGGGGGAGTCGAGGCATCTAACTCTTCCACATGGGGGCCAAACACAACCATGGGCCTTTCTTCTTGAAGGTTCAGGCTATCTGGAATAGGATCTGTTTCTGGAGGAAGCATAAAAGAGGTGACCTGGGACTGATAGGTAGGCTGCTTCAACAGTTCAGTCAAGGGGATTGGGATTTTGACTTTCTCAAGCTCTTTTTGTAAACTAAAGACAGAAGAGGACTTTTCTATTATATTTTCCTTTGGCTCTTTATTTTCGACTACAGGTTTCACTTATTTCAACACAGGCTTGGGATTTGGGGTAGTGGTTAACTTCGAAGAGGAAGTAACTTGATTATTTGAATGTAAAGGCTCGTTAAGAGGCCTCTTACCTTTATCTGGGGCCTTCTGCACCATTTTATCCTTATGAATAGTAGCTTCTTTTTGAGGCACTTCCTCCTCCTCGTCCTGTGTACGGGTCCTCTTCCTGGAGGACCTGAGATCATATTTTCGGTTGAACTGCGCCCGCATGAAATCAATGAACTGTTTGCAGTAGTCGTCAATCTCTGGGTCTTCAGTGACTCTGACCATTTCTTCTTCTTCCTGTAGTGGAGCCCCAATCATCTTCTTGCAACGGACTCTCGAATTCATCTCCATTCGAATAAGCTAGATATGGATCATCCTCCTCATATGTAATATCTTCAGTGGGACCTTCTACTTGACCTTCTAGGTACAAAGGGTGTGGTACCTGGTCTTGCTGCTCCTTCTGTTCTCTCTACAGTATTTGCAGGGGTGGTTTTCTATACTGTGGAGTGTAACCCCTGTTTGGAGCATTCTGGAAAGTTTTAGAGGATGAATTCTTGGCTTCGAGTTCAAGTTTGACGAGCTTACTTAAAATATTCGTAATCATTTTATTCATTTCTTCAATCTTGTTCTCAGCTGACTCTCTGTCTTGGCCAGAAGTAGATACCTCTTATTTTCCCCTTCTTCTAGCATCTTGATCTGATCTTCCCTTTGATTTTCCTATTGAAGAAAAATTTTCCTCCAACTCTAGTGCATCCGTCCGAGCATCATCTAGTGAGGCAGGCTTCCTTTCTCTTAGAGAGAATCCAAATTCAGAATCAAAGGCTACTACGAAAACCAATTTGGCAGCAGTCTGATGAAGTTTCATTTCATCTAGGAGGCTTTAGTACAGCTTATTGAACCTCTTGATGAACTCTGGTACTCCCTCATTGTGTTTTTTCCTGAGTGCATTAAATTCTGTGAGGCAGTAACCGTGATCTTTCTTCTCCCCCCATTTTCTAAGAAAAGAGTTTTCCATCTCTTGCCAAGTAGTGATGGAACAGTTTCCTAATGTCTTAAACTATTTTCTGGCTTCTCCATCAAGTTATTGGACAAATAGTATCAAGACTACATCTATATGTTCCACATTAAAGTTCTCTGCAAAAGCACAGAAAACTTCAAGATGATTTTGAGCTTTGATCTCATTTTCTCCGTTGAAATAGGGTAAGATTTTCAGATAGTCTTGAGGCATATCATTCAAGAGTTGAGGTAATGCCAGGGGGGCATATTTTTTGAGCAAGAAACCTGAAACATTTTCCATCAGGGGTTGTGGAGGTGGTACGAGAATTTGATGTGTGAGAGGAGGTGGTGGAAGCGAAGTGTGTATGACAATGGGAATGTATTGGACAGAGGCTTGAGGTGCTGATGGGAAAGACGGAGTAATAACAACAGATACTTCAGTGACTTCTTTGACCTCTTCAGCTTCAGGAGTGGGATGAAGAAAGAAATTGGTCGTGTCAATGGATTTAGCTTCGTCTTTCACTTGAACGTACTCCAGGGAAAGTTTATCCGAGAAGTAATTAGGGTTTCTTACAGAGGAGTCAGGGCCTTGATTTTGGGCTATTTGAGAGGAGGTGGATGGTGAGTCTTCCAAGGAAAATTTAGAGATATCTATATGGATTGACTGCCTTTCTCTCCAACCCCTCTTATGTAGAATATTTTCTGGGTCAGACACTGAAGGTGTCTTCAATTGCGATGTATCTGACCTCAGATGTGGCTTTTGGGAAGCCAGGACTACAAATGTATTTATCTTATAACTGATAGTGGAGTCTCCAAGGTGAGGAATCTACAACTCTCAACTCTTCTTGCTAACCTATTTAAAGAGTGAATAAATATTTTGTCGAGGCCCAGTGATTTATCTTTTCTCATCTTCGTATCCCTGGCAACGACACTAGAAAGATGTTGTCGCTCCTGGAGACAGCCTTGAGTTGTGAAAGACCACTGCCTAGGACATCTTATATAGCAAGGAGCATATGGTATAACATGGAAAGGTTGCTCTGAAAAAGGATCTCATGCTATCATGTATAAACAAGAAGGTTTATTCTAGGTGGAACCAAAACTCTCAAAACTTCAGCACAATGAAAGTGATATTGCAGAGGCAGAGTGTGAATTTTTGATAAAAACGTATCCGAAAATTCAAAGACAGCTTTCTGTAAAGAGGGTTGGATTCTAAAATATTTCGCAGAGGTGAATAATCAGAAGGTGATTACTGTGTATGAAAAATGGGGAGGATACTAGCTGTAACCGAGATGAGATCTAGAAACGTATATCAACATGTATTGGGCTTATAGTAACAAGAATCCATACATGAAAATAACTTTAAAGATAACATTTCATCACTGCTAATATCAGAAGAAATATGGTTGAAGTTAAAGATGGACTAAAATATCATGCCTGAGCCTTATTTAAAGCGCTAGACAAGTTTTAGCATGAGCATCAACAATGATAAATTCATACCAACACATGTGAGCAACTCGCATTCCAGAACAAGATATAAGAAAAATGGATGTAAACAAAATGAAAATTTAAGCTATAACACATAAGAGAGAGTTACAGACTGTGAAGTATTAAGGCCAAAATCCCCAATAAGGATGAAACTCCTCATCATTGAGACCCAACGGGCTCTTCAACTTTTATATCAAAATTTCAACAAAATGCATACATAGTTCTTTCTTAGCGTATTCTTCTGAAAAATCTGGAACCTTTTTTCCATCTCTGTTTGGTGCTTATATAGAACTTACAAGAACATACACGGGAATATATTTTGGGAAAATATCTTCCCGCGTGCTAGTAAGCAGTTTAAAGTCCTAATCAAAATAACAAAATTTATGATGAGGGAGAACACTTTTCATCATTTACAATTAGGCTCATGGCCGTTTCAAAACAAAACATTAAAACTGTTCTAAAAAATGGTAAATGCAAGAGTGAAATATGAATTCCACTCGGAACTTGAAAGTAGAAAGTAAAAGTAAAACTACAAGGCCACTAAGGCCGAATCATGAATTAACCATTTTCGCTAGTGTGAAGGAGTTGAGGCCGTTGCTAATGTAGGTGGTGGGACATTTGCCGAGGAGTTGGATAATAGGCTGGCATACTTGATGCATCTCTACCAACTATCTGCTACAGGTTCGGGCATCGATATGAAACCTTTTGTTCTGATGTAAGCCTCGATGAGTTCATCATAGTTCGCCTCGACAGAAATTTTATGCTTCACTTGGTGCAGGAGCACAAACTCTTTTCCAAGGACTGAGAATATGGTTTCTGGTTTAAGCCTTGTGTATTTCTTAGAGTGGATGTTTGTTTGATTCATTACCCCCTTCAGAACTGCCTCATACGCTGGTAATGGCTGCAGGACAGCATGAGAGGGATTCCAGCATGATGGGAGTCCTGCAAGTGTTATCTCAGCCCCGTCCACCTCGAACCGTTCTAAGTTGGTTGCTACCTTTTCTAATGCATCCAAGGCCAGGCTCCTAGCAGACTCTTTTTCTATTGCTTTCTGGCATTCTGAAGCTTCCATGAACCTACTCTTTATACCCTGTTTCACCACATCCTCTGGCTTTAACTCTTTTAGGAAGGAGACATACCTTTTTGCATTTTCGACTCTGCTGAGTACCTCGGTGCCTCCCTCGTGGAGCTTTCTTCTGAGGAGGGGCATGACTGACTTCATTTCCTCGATAACGTTTAAAAACACCCAACACATTTTAACTTCTGCAATAATGTCAACCCAGATCAATCACCTGGCTTCCATGAGGGTGACATTTCCTTTCATATGATTGTTGAGATCATTGATGGTCTTTTCATACGATGCCTTTTCCTTCTTCCCCTCCTCGATCTCTTTCTGCATAGCATTAATATTTTTGAAATTTTCAGCGAGGATGGCTTCCAGCTCACTGATCCTTTGCCGCATTATCGAGACTTGTTTCTCCAGTGCTTCGGTTGTAGCCAATGCATTGGTCAGCTATTCAGAAATTGAACTAGTCTTTGGTAGGATGGGTGGTGAGAATGTATGTGTGTCCCAGGTTATTTGCAGTGCATTCATTCTCCCTTGAAGAGCGGCCATCTCTGCTATGATCTTTTCTTTTTCCTCCCTCTCATTTGCAAGAGAATTAGCCAAGTTTGCCTTGCCCATTTCAACCTGGGCTAGCTCAGTTGTTTGCACATGATTAGAGCCCGGTATATTTATTTTACTCTTCAAGGCTGGAACCTGCTTCTGTAAATCCTCAATAAGATGACCCTGGAGGTCGGCTACACCTTTTTCTTTTCCTTTAATCACCTCCTGGAGAGTTCGTATATCATTCATGAGGGCGTGGGAATTGACCTTTTCCTTTCTGAAATTCTCCACTACTTGGCCATGCTTGCTCTGCAAATTTCTTAGAGTGATTGAGAGTCGCATCACTTCTTCTTTAAGCATGTCACCGAAAACCTGAAAAAAGTTGTACTTGTCAATTGCCGGCACTTGTTACATGTCGACTGCGATCTCTAATGCCCTGTAGCTGGTCATACCAGCCTCTGGTTCTAGGACGGCCTCAGCCATGGCCATTATTAATTGTTTAGTATCCAAATTCATTGTAGATGAAAATCTGGTGTGGTATGTATCAACATATTCTTCCAACTCAGACCGATACTTGTCTTTGATTGCTCTAGTCCTCGACCTGCTTTCACTTGCAACTTGAGAGCTATCGATTGTAATAGCTTGTGAGACTTGTGAAAAATTAGAAGAGGTAGTACTATCCCACGACACCTTGATTCCTGCTTTGCCTTTGTCGGGCTTCCCATATGGTGTTTCCTCCTCGAGAAACTATTCATCTCCGATAAATTCTGCTTCACTGGTCATTGTTCTTTGTCTTTTGAAAGGGGGAGGACACTCTCCCTACACGCCTGCCTCCTCCACCTGTTATTTTCCAGCTTTTCTGGTTGAAGCGACATCTGTTTTTTCCCCCGTCGCAGATGAATCGGTCTCCATCTGCGAAAGCAAAGGCTAGTTTTCAAGATTAGCTCACCATTCGATGAAAGGCCTCATTTCATGCATATAAGGGGTCGATTGTTCCTCTTCCTTCTGTTAGAGATGATGCCCTTCGGATCATAGGGCCAAGCTTTCCCCTGTCTCAAATCCATATCTTGAAGCAGCTTTTCCACCACAGGAAGGGTGTGCCTCGAATTAACAACAAAAGGACCAATGGTTGTGGGAAGCTTGAGGATAAACCCCTTTTTTGCAGGGAGGAAGTGAAGTTGGTCATCTTTAAGGGTCTGCCGGATGTATTCCAAAGCATAAATCCGCCGGGAAGGAAAAACGGGAAATTGGTAGGGAGGGACTTTGGCACCATAAAATCGGATTTTCGTGTATCTATCAAAAAGATACTAGTCCCTAGTGCTTTGGGCTTCACTATACTATAACCATCTTTTCAGTTCAAGAAGAACCCTGGGCGGAGGAGAGTCATGGACAATAGTATAAGAAATGGGAATGAAATCATTTAGGAACCCTGAGTAGCCCACCCCATTTGCTAACTAATGCGTTGCAAGACTCCAGTCAAAAATTGGTCTCGGCTGGGAGTTTGTCTTGTATACCTTATCTAAACCCAAACCCTCAAACTTATCAACATGATGGAAGAGGAAAATATAAAAGACCATAGAGCAAAAGAGGAAGTGACCCGTGTCTGAGAGCTCCTGGACAGAGTCTGAATGGTGGAAGCCAGGAAACCAGGAATATCTAAAACAACCCCAGGTTGAGACATTAACCACAAGAAAGCAATACATCCCTTGGAGGCTTGCCCAAAACCTTCCACACCTAGTAAACCCGTGATGAGAGAGAGGATAGGCTGGACCTCTTCTTTGAATAGGCTTAGGGGCACTGAGTCTGCGGAGAGGAGGGTTGTGAAATGAGAGTCGGTTATGGAGGCGATGAAATCGCTCTGTTGCTTCCATGGCAAATTTGAAAATTGAGGGGTCAGAGTTATTTCACTAAAACTGACATAGTTTGAACTGGTAGGAAAATGAAGGGCTTTTCTGATGATCTCAGGGGAAAAAGTGAGTATTTTGTTCCCTTGGGCTAAGAGGAACATGCCCCGACATTCATCGTAAGAGTCCCGGAGCCAACAGATAAATTCGACCACTGGATACACTGGGGGGGGTAATTTGATGATACAAGCCTGAAAAAACAAATCGATACCTATCCTTGTTTTCGACATGTTTCCTAAATAGCTCAGGTTTGACACTGATAATGGGAAATGGGTATTGCAAGTCGCAGATGTCGGCTTGTAAGTCTAAGAAGGGTTCTAGCCCTAGAATAGCTTTGGACTCACGGGCTTGGGGGGTCTCCAGCTCTGACTTATTGGTTGTGACTTTACCCATGACCATCATGAAAATTTAAAAACAAAAGGAAATCATATGGAATAAGAGGGATGGAATACCTGCGAAGTAAGAAATTGCTCGGGAAAACGACGCAGGGGTACTGACAATGACTGGGCAGACCTGGTACTGGGCACCTACTTTTTTTTATACAATAGTTGAAAAACCTGAGTATTTTACCACAGTAAAAGATGGAAGATCGTTATATAGGACCGAGGCAGCTCGGGAAATGATGGTGGGGTGAAATGAATGGGGTAAGCGCCTTAAGGACGCTGACAGTGAGACATGCAGAATGTAGGGATCGGGTGTTAGACTCCGGGTAGGTGAACACTGCGTGTCGCGTTAAATACCAGTACTAGCCTTGGTACTGGGTGTCCTAAGAACTTACCTTACCTTTACGTCGTGGCGACAGTTGTACCTCGGAACATGAACCTCGAGGGGTGCGAAGTGACTACCATGATAACTTTAAATCCCATGCCTTCTTCTCCATAGAGCGCTCGCCTCGTTTCATACGCCTTGACACGTCATCAGTATTTCTAGGGGGTAAGACTCTGCCTCATCCCTCACCTTTGTGACCCCCCCAGAATTATACTTGCGGAGTCCTTTCTATGCGCATATATAAAGTGTATGCAGGCCTTGCCTTGTATTTGTTTCTTTTGCGCCTTTTATACCTTCGCCTGATTTAGTTTAAAGCCTTTACATATTTCTGGTTTGTTACAAAATGCGCTTATCCTTTTCTCGCATGTGACTCAGCTTAGTGCTATTTCTCCTTAGCCAACTTCAGAACTCTTAGCCATTTTAATGTTATCGGGTGATTTGCTCCTTATGACCTTTATTAAAATATTAAGGGTGAACTATATAATCAACAATCTCCATGATACATAATATATGATAGTTGGGGTTTTCAGCTTCAGGCTTTCCCGTTAAACAACTGTGTTATGTGCGATTTTTTTCATTTATGTTTTACATGTGTGTGCAATTAATTTTTCGCAAAAGATTAACAGTGGAATGATTCTGTATTTTGTAAGAATTTAAATATTGTGAGATCAGGGGAATCTAGATGTATGCATGCTTAATGTGTACTAATTTCTACAAAGGAATTCATAGATACTGATATTCCCAAGTCCGCAGCAGTATATGCCTAGCTTCTTGATGCATGGCTGTTGTAGAGGTAAATCCCCTCTGTGGACAGAGGCGATCCCTACTAGCCCAGAACAGGTCTAGAAACAATTGTAACACGCTATGGTGCAGGTCCCTAATTGCAATAAGCCAACTTGCGAAGAAGGCTTACCTCGAATCCAACACTGTTGTTTGTAGAGGAGGTAGCGCTCACGTTCCTTTGCTCTGGCAGATCACAATCCTTACGCTCGTCGCGGTTGAACACCTGCACGCGCAAGAAACACAACAAACACAAGCATAAAATCCGATATATACAATTATGCATCAGTCAGAGAGGACACAACTCATGATCATAATGAACAAAATGAGTGGAACCATAACCAATAGTCGCTTATCATTAATTCATCAAAGGAAAATACAACCTGGCTCTAACGCTGAACCTTCCTTTGATAGGTCGTCAGCAGAACACGTCTCGGTAAAGCTTGTCGGGAATGGGTTCAAGCCTCTCTCTTCGATCGTCAATCTCCTTGCTATGGATTTGGCACTATGAGGACTATCAAAGCTCTTGCAACATTCTTTTGGCTATGAAGGATCTTGGAGATTAGCTTGTAATTGGAAATGGCAAGCTTATATAGATGGTGGAAGGGGAGTTGGGATCCCTACAATCATGGGATTGGCCCTATCCTCAAGGAAGCTTCCATGAGAGGTGGAAAACCACTTCCTCTACATAGAGAACTGGAGCCAAACGTCCCAACTCAATTTAGAGTCCAGTTTAGGAGTTGGTTGGAGTCAATCTTCTACCATTTATTTAAATAAAAAACCCTTTATTAAGCCTGGCGCGAGTGCGACTTTGAGACAGAGCGCCAATTGGCGTGCCCTCTCTGAAGGATTTCCCCCATTGGCGCGGTTATAACACTGGCTAGTCGCACCAAGGATTGAAAGGATATTTTTAGGGTTTTTCACAAGGAGATGTCTTCGGGGAAATGAATGTCCATGTCTAGGGGAATGCCATGAAAGTTTTTTCAGATCATGTCACTGCTCACAGGTCATGGAATAAGCCCTCCAATGTGCGGGATGGGGAATTACAAGGACGGTGACAAATTGCTGTGTAACAGATGCCCCCTAAAGCATGAGGCCTGAAAGAGAGAAAGGGGTGAAATGCTTTACGAGAACGTGTCCAATTGAAAACACCGCCGTCGGAAAACCTGCGTAGAGAAGTACATGATATATATATGGTATGGACGCAACCATCCATAACAGAGTATACAATAATCCAGATCCAAGGTATGGACGCAACCATCCAGTGAGGATCGATAAAGAGACTTAGGTATGGTCGCAGCCATCCAGTGAATGAGTCATGTAACCAATAATAATCCACAAAATCACATCCTAGATTCTGACAGACAAAATCCAAGGTCTTGTGCTCCATCTCGACCCAAACAAAGTACAAGTTCAAGCATGCGAATAAGTGAGCTGAAGTCGAACATGCAAGAACATCGCCTGATTACTAGCCAATGATGAAAGCTGTTAACAGATGCGAGAGGTACCACCAATAATGACAATGGCCCTCAAGGTACTATAGGTACAATCTACGGCATGTGAATTAGTGAGATGGTGTCTAACATCCGTAGAATCACTCGATCGGAGCCCAATGATGAAGACCTCACGTCGAACGCGAAGAACCTGCCATTGAGGCATGCAAGCTCCAAGGTACCAGAAGGGAGTCTCTAGATCATCTTCCTGGATAATGAGCTGAAGTCGAGTGGAAGTGATCTTGATTGAAGGTGGGCCATAGTGTTTCCCACATCATTGACGCAAGACAGAGGAACATAATGTCTTCGTGAATCAAGATCAGATGAGAATTAGAGGGAGGTTGAAATTTATAGAGGTCAACTTCTCTTGAACATATGGCGGCATCACAGTGGATTTGGCAGTATTTGACATCAAAAGATTAGAGGTCATGATGACGAGGAAAAGAGTAGATGAGAGGTCAAAAGGGATCACCCAAACCCATGGAGGCAAGTGAAAAACGAGAAGAGATGTCCCTAACCCGACACGAATGCAGACACGTGCCATGTTCAAGAGCGACATACTGTCGACACGACAATGATGCTGGTTCCATTTTTCCCACCATTTCTGGAGAGTACCTCTTTATATTTGCACAAGCTTGAAGAGGATACCATATGCTTGTTATATAAGTCCATCCTAGTACATTTAATTAGCCCTAGGAAGGAGGAACTCGAATATCATCATTACGACTGGATCCAATGTCATCAGGGTTTAACGAGTCTGACAAAGGAAGAACTCTGCGTATTTTCATGTTTAGAGAGTTTTAAAAGATAGCGGAAACGTAAAATCCAATGGTCTCTTTTCGTAAATAGTTCCTTAGACCCGAAAAGGTCGAAAACTATGTCTGAGAAAACCTCCTAGTCGCGATAGGCTAGGGTATTCCTTTTTCGTAAGTAATCTTTCCCAGCCCGAAAAAGGGATAAACGTATACTGGGTAGATGTCGTTTCGTGACCACTTTAACGAGATCAAAATGACAAGGGACTCGACGATCTTTTCATGTTTAGAGAGTCAGAAAAGAGCTAAAAGATGACTCCAAAGTGACTTTTTCGTGTTTTTACCGAGTCCGAAAAAGTATAAAATACAACTCGTATCACTGTCCAAGTCGCATAAAAACCTATCGCTGCACATAGAAGCAAGTGTAAAATCCATTTCCGACAAAATATATTAAAATATTGAGAAAAATGACATTTAAAACCTAATTTTTATTTCAAAAGTTATAAATAGGCTTCAAATGGTAAAACAAATTTACTTTTACTTTTTACCTCACTTGGAGGGAAATAGTGGTATGTTTGTGTGCAAACTTGCAGTGGCGATTGTGACTAATCTGGGACGTCATTCAGCTCCTCGTTTGTTCTAGGTAAAAGGCATTCCCTTAAACTCCATTTTAATCCATTTTTTATGAGTTTTCATTGTGCATTAGACTTCTGGAGGGACCCTTTGAAAATTTTAGGGCTCGCTCCATTGGCGCGGCTATCGGGCACAGACCCGTGCCAATGGACATTTCTTCACAAAGGGGTTGCGCCAATGGCGCAACTTAATTTTCCGCTTAAAAATTTCAAAATGTGAGCTACCCATGTGGATTTTTAAATGTACCAGAGGTCTAATGAAGCATTTTTTATTGTGTTGATGCATATATACAAGCACAATGGTTTTCGAATGGAAGGAGAGGGAACATGGGGAGGAAGATGAAATGGCTATGGAAAACGAAGCCTGTATGAATGCACTGAAGAACTGTGGACTCAAAAAAATCTTCCTTACTCCATGTTTACGAGCTCAACCTGAGCTGCTACAGTACTTGGTTAGCATTTGGGATGAAAATGAGGAAGTATTCAAACTTCGGGACCAAGTGTTGGAACTTGAGGTTTCCGACGTACATTTCATCACCGGGCTGTTGCACAGAGGCCCAATACCCATTCTGACGGGCAGCAGAACTTCCGGAGAAAAAATGGAATAAGTAATGGCAAGGGTGTGCCCAGGGGCACAAACCATATCGGGAAGCGGGAAGGTGGACATCCACACAGTCCATGATCTAGCACTCAAAGTGGTGCTACACACCATTACGCGGGTTGCGGGATCGTAGGCACCGCATGAGGCCGCCAAGGCCCAACTCATACTAGCCTCCGAGTGTATGAGCCCCACATTGTTCGATTGGGTTACTAAAGTAACGAGCAATATCAAGAGGCAGCTAACAAGATGCAAGCAAGCCAAACTAAAGCAGTTCGGCTACGGTTCCATTTTGGTGTCGTTCATCCTAGAACGACTACCCATTTTCCAGGGCCAAGGGGCCATAGTTGCTGAGCCGATACCGAGAGAGCCAAGGATGGCTCGCTGGGCAGCACTTATGCCCAGATTAGGAGGAGGCCAACAGATGTCCAGGAGGCCGGAGTTCTTTGGGTGGTTACGGTGACAGCTAATCGTGGTCGAAGATTGGCCCTATGCTGGGACCGATTTCACCGGAGATCCCGATATTCCACTCCCGGAGGGGGATGATTGGTACGAGGAGCTGGGTATGACACTCTTTTTTTTATTTTGTTGTATTTATGATTTTTTTTGGTAAGACATGTCCGTTCTGATAACAGTTTTATGTGTATGCAGATGTCGGCCCAGAGAGGCCCGTGGGCATCTCGCCCATTGCGCGGAGAACCCATGTCAAACATGACCCTCAGGCTGAGGGTGGTGATGGAGGCGAACTGATCCAGAACTTGGAGGGCATTGCCCAGGGAATCCCGGACTATACACGGCTAGCAGATGTTCCGCTAGCATATCAACGACACACTGTGGGGGTGCCCAGTCGCCTCCACCGACTACTGACACGCTTGGTGCGCGTGGTGGCGTGTTACCATGAGCACCATGCAGATTAGAAATTTAGGGCTTTTCATGCATATTTTTTTAGAGACATGTTGTCTCCGGATGTTATCAGACAAACATGTATATTTTGATTTTATGTGATGCACACTATGTAAACATTTCGACACACATATATATATACCTATTTCTGGATGGATCTCTTTACATGTGATAATGTTTTTTATATGCTATGCAAATGTCTAATAGAATGTTATCTTGATGTATTAGTTGCATAAAAATCGACCCAATGAAAAAGTTCACATAATGTATCTAATCACACATTTTAATTTTATACAAGCTTAAAAGCACACATGAAAACACACATGCAAACTATGCTTGGAAATGAGTTTTATTTTTATGCAAGCTTAAAACACAAACTATGCTTGAGAAAGACGGGCATGCCCCCAGCATGGTGTCTCAATTCGAGGTACATGCCCCCCAAGCTTCAGTCCATAGGAAATGGAGTGAAGGTTGAAAACATAAGAGATTTGAATTAAATCTAACAACTCGAATTGAACATGCTCATGTTTCATTATTTTAACGAGGTTGACACACTTAAAAGAACTATCCTCGTAGCCGCTTCTTTCATTGTTTTAGGAGATTGGAAAAAGAGGAAGAACTGTGCTCCGGTGAGCTCAATGGAGGAGGCTCAGGAGAGAGATGACCAGATACATCACGCTCTAGACAATCTGAAATTACCCCCAAGCTAGGCATAAAGAAGGAATGATGATGTCCATCGCTCCAAGGCAGCTCCTCAAGAGACATTGTTTCAACAATGGCTTCGTCAGAAGGAAAAATCTCTTTTTGAGGATCAGGTGAGTCAGCCTCGCCGAGCCAGGGGGATTGGGAATAGATATCTAAAGACATGCTTGAAAGAACATGTTGAGAGGGAGGAGGATTAGATGCGGTGATGATTTCACAGTAATTAATCTCTACTGGAGTTAAGGGCATCGATTCTCCAAAATCAGTCACCTGTTCAGGCGAAGGGATGATCCATGGGTCGTCAGACCTAGAGACCATATTAACTTGAATGGTGTGCGGTGGCATTGTGGGAAAAATACCCATGAGGACGGGGTCCTTGAAGAGACCGGGTCCTACACTGTCAGGGGGATTGGGGATCTTATCCATGTAAGGAACGTTGTTCTTAGAGGTGGAGGTGAAGAAAGACAACTGTTCCACAGTAACGATTTTTCCCTCATGAGCGAACTTAAGAAGTCGAAAGAGGGTGGATGGCATGCATAACATGGCGTGAGTCCAACTGCGGCCGAGAAGTAGATTGTAGTTAAGCTTGGTGTCAACCACTTCTACTTCTACATTGACTGTCTTCCCCTGTAACGTAATAGGCAAACTCTCGAGAACACCCAGGGGTTTCGATTCCCGACCATCGAATGCCTCTAAGACATTGGGAGATTATGAAAGCGCTGGAGAGCCAATGGCTTTCCAGCAGGCGGACGACATGACACAGGTGGAAGCACCTTCATCCACAACAGCCCTATGGATTTTAAGACCATTGATCTTGACTTGAATCACAAGAGCGATCTGATGTGGAAGTCGGGGGGTAAATTTTTCTAAGTCGAAGGTGAGAAGACTAGAATGAGTGGGATCAATTCCACCGATTGCAGATAAGAGAGCTTTCTGTTGCGAAGGGCAACTTTGAAGGACTTCCAATGCATACATAGCAGAAGTCGCCTGGGCCAAATCCTCAAAAATACTGTAGTGTTGAGCGGCATGGGCATTTGGATTGTAGGAAGACATTCGTATAACACCTTTAGAAGGTGGCCTTACAACAGGTTCAGTAGTAGGCTTCTCAATTTCCAAAGAACCGGAGACAGGTGGAGGAGGTGGGCCATCCACAACTTCCTTTCCAGCTGCCTGACGCGATCCATCATAATCCTTCGAACGCGTAGTGATTGAGACAGGTGCAGCACCATTCATCATAAAGACTTGGGACCCAAATGGTGCAGATGGTGAGGGCTGCTCAACCATCTGGGTCTGCTAACATGGGAACGATTCTTTAAGAACTGCTGGAGTCCCTTTGGAGCCTTTGAGAGGTTGACTAATTTCAGATCGTCAAGGACGATCCTTGGTATAATGATCTCCTTCACAAATAAGGCAGGGGTACTTCAGTTTACGTTGAGAACCGTCCTCAGCACGAGGTTTAGCAGACTCTGGTTTTGGGGCATCGGGTTTGGATTTTCCTTTGCCCTTCTTCTTTCCTTTGGAGGCTTTTTCCGTAGGATTAGCCTAAACGGCGTTGACCTCCGCAGTTTTTCCATAATCTGGAGGGGCGGAAAGAGCAGAATTATTGGAAGAATTGGACTTTTGCTTCCCATTTGAAGATTTCCAAGAATTTTGAGACACGGAACCAATAACACCATCCACCGTAGGGGTAGGTGGAGCTTTAGAGGTTCCTGGGCGTGGAGCATCAGTCAAAATATCATAAAGCATGCCGGACTGAGAGTATACCAGATCAAGATACTGGGCACGCGTGATGGCTTGTTCTTCAGTCACACATGCCCCCATAGAAATATCTTGCGTGATTTTGTTAACGAAGGACGTGGTGAACCAATGAGTTAGTAGTTGATCAGGTATATCAAACTTGATCAACCTACGATGACGTTGCCACTCATGAATGTGATCAGATATGTGGGTGGCTTTATCCTTCTTCAACGAAGTCAGGAGATGTGTCCCAGCCTCATAACGAACCGGTAACTGAAAGTGAGTCAGAAAAGCCATTGCTAAAGTATTGAAATCTTAAAAGATGCCACGGGGTAATTCGATATACCACTTAGCTGTAGCACTGGTAAGAGTGCGCTGGAAGAGACGTAGATGAATTGAATCATCGACCCAAGAATTGGACGAACACCATAGATGGTAAGTCATTACATGAGCTTGGGGGTCTTCTCCAGCTTTACCTTCAAACTTAGGGCAGTCGCCAGGTACCTTGGTCGGAACCAGAGGCCAATAAGGATTATGAAGAATCGGATCATTGGTTAATTTAGAAACGTCCGGTAACTCCAAGATAGCCAAGAATGGAAATTGTGGATTGAACGGCATATGAGGCCCTCGATAAGGACCGATACCTGTACTCCACACTATTTGAGGATATCCCTGCCCCCATGTGTTCTGTCCCGAAGGATTTTGACCGTAGGGGGTATAGGGCGTATAACTAGTTTGATTCGGTTGCTGGTAACCAGTGTAAGGGGCTTGATAACCAGAGTATGGACCCTGATTATATGTCGGCCCCATTTGGGCAGCCTGTGGACTTGGCTGCCGAGTATAGGTGTAGTCGGGTTATTGAGTGTAATAATGGGAACCTTGGGGCGGATTATAAGTCGGTTGAGATTGACCGTGAGGGTACTAACCGCCTTGAGGTTGAGCGGGCTGTTGATAGGTGGGACCCTATTGAGGGCAATAATTAGGATGCACCGGTTGATTCAGTTGTGGCATCGAGTAAATCGGTTGTTAAGCAGGGTTGACAGAGTGTGCAGGCTGGCCTGGTTGAACAGGCTGGCCTGGCTGAACGGGCTGCCCTGGTTGAACAGGTTGATCCGGGTGAACAGGTTGTGCTGTTTGCGCAGGTTGACCTGGCTGTAGTGGAGCACCAGGTTGTACCGGATGGGTCGGTTGGCCTGGTGGTGGAATGGAGCCAGGTGGTTCCTGGTAACCGGTTTGACCTGCAACAGGACCATAATATGGTCCTGGATGATGTGCAACATTTGGAGCAATAGGATATTGAGGTTGCATGGGTTGTGAAGGTTGGACTTGCCCCCCAGGACCGTATACCGGCCCTGGTTGGTACCCCGGTTGACCTGTGAGTCCTTGTGCTTGCCCAGGTTGGACTCCAGGAAGAGGCTGCACGAGTTGACCTGAAGGGTTGTAATACTGTCCTTGCGGACCGTATAATGGCCCCTGCTAGCCCGCAGGATAACCTTGCGGGTCATAAGGATAGCCAGGCTGGCCCGAAGGTTGGCCTTGAAAAGGTTGTCCTTGCGGGTTATAAGACTGCCCAGCCTAGTTATACAGTAAACCCTGAGAATGAAGTTGAGCCTCAGGAGCGGGTAAACGTAAAGGATTCCCGTACTCATCGTACTGATATGGAAAAATGTACACGGGTGTACGATCTTGTGCATAATGCGAAAAATACGAGCGGTTGGGATCTTGAGAGGATTTTCCGACCTTGGGGTTCGATTGTTGCAAGGACAATCGATACTCCTCAGGAGAGATGTTCTCCGGCATAGCAGAAGCTATATAGACGTCTTCGGGAAGCGATGTGGTCCTTACGGACTGAGTGGTAACAGTAGGTGCAGATGCAGCCACACACACAGTGGGCCTAACGGGTATAGAAGTGACCTGAGGGGATGACGTGACGGGTGTCCGAGGAGACATCCCCAATGAAGGAACAACTGGCCTCGTAGAAGGAGCTGATACTCCCATAGAGGCAGTAGCGGCGATAATCTGACCTAAGGATCTATACCCTGCTGGTAGTGAGGGACCACGCGAAGACATAACAGATGATTCGGGGTTGTCTTCTGGGAATAAATTCCAGGTTACTTCTGGAAATAACTGGTAATATTCACCAAACGTGGGGATTTCCTCACTAGGAGAATGGCTGGATTCACTCATATTTGAGCCTGCCACTAGATCTCGTAACAGACGGCGAGGACTAGGAGGAATAAAACAGCTAAAAAAGGCGAACCCAATGTAAGAGGAGGGAAATGTTCCCCTACTCCAAATCCAGACCAAGGGTCGGAAAAGGGCCAGTTGAACTCAACTGGTCCTCCAAAGGGAAGCTCAGACAGAACTAGTCCCCCGTCGCGAAACTCGGAAACGATGGGCTGCTATAGCTCAGCAGAGGATTGCGAGACCTCTGATGAATCGTCGGTATATGGACTACCAGTAGACGAAACTGGAGGTTCCGCCACTGTGACAACGATGACAAAAGGAAAATATCAAACACAACACACGGGCTGAAAAATAACCAAGGCACACAATCAAACGGCCAACAAGAAAAATCTAACAGGGCGTGTGATCGCGGGTGATTTATTTTACGACATTGAAACTTAGAAACTTCACCGTTTCATGTTTTAAGAGTCGAGAAACAGATGAAATATGACTCTATCTCTTTCAGTTTTGAAGCAAGCGTGAAAGGACAAGCGCTTGGTGATCTTTTCAAATTTAAGGAGTCAGATAAGATCAAAATGACTGCTCAGGAATACTAGGCAAAGGGTGTACCAAATAATCGTGAACTGCCATATACACCTTGGTTTCAAAATGAAAAAGAAATCAACCAAGGACTTAACGTACGTGCATGCAATATCCCCGATTGTTGTGTCCGGTGTATCACAGGTATAGGGCGGAAGACTCAGCTTCCTATGGATAAAGGATAGAAACCTAGTGGGGTATCCCTTTATATACGCGATGGTACAGGGAGCACAAGTCTGTACTAGTGTTGTCTAAAGCCAAGAGGCGAACGACAGCTACTACATTTAAAGACGCCGGAACACGTCTCTAGCCTAGACCTCTAAATATTTTGTTAATGTTTCAATGCTGCCTTAGTGTAAATTGAATAAATTTTAATGTTTATCTTCAATTATGTTTCAGTTTTCAGGCCCTAGCGAGTGTGATGTCTCAAAATCGCCTAAATCCACACTACATGCCACATTATATCATTTCGTTCGATGAAAGCTAATTACAAGGGAGTTAAGAGCTTTTCACACAATAACAAAATGACCTGACAACAACCAATGATACCTATAATGCAGCTAATGAAAACTAAAAGATTTTCTTTGAAAGTTACTAATCACTAATAACATCGAAAAGATTTAATTCACACTAACTAATCCAAAGCAAAAGAGTTTTTTATTATATTTTCAATGTTTGAGAGAAAAATGCACTAAACAAAACGAAAACTCATGGAACAAGCAATTTGAGAAGCGAAAGAAAAAGAGTAAAAACAATCAAATTTCACTCAATGCAAGCACACAATCAGATCTCAAATCAACAAAAACTCCCTCAAATCAAAAGACACCCAAAGACTCAATTGAACCATGTAATCTAGGCCCAGAACGAGACAAGGCAGAATTCGAATGAAGAAGAAGCCAATCACTCAAATAACACAATAAAACGATAGACAACCACCAAACGAGTGCAGAGAAGCAATCAAAAAGCTGACTGAACAGACAGAGACCAAAAACTCCCAAGGGAGGCTCGACAGACAATAACACCTAGATGCCCTATGGCTAATATGTAAAATCGATAGAAACGGGCAAACAACCAAAGGATGAAGTTCACAGTCAGTCAAACAAGGCTCCAGAACACTCAAGCAGTCGAAAAAACAAGACCAAACACCCAAATTAGTCTCAGAAGGCTCAAAACACAGTAAACCCTAGCACCTTATAGGATTGGCACGACTGTAAGGCTGAAACTAGCGCCATAATGTAATTGGCATGAGTAATACACTGACAACATGCACCAATGGGCGCGAATGTCACACTGAAAAGTGCGCCAGCCGAGTTTACTAAGGAAAAATAAAAAATAACCAATCCAAGAAGTAGAACAATGATGCTGGAGCTAAAACCAAAAACCAAACTCACGAAAAGAGCTAGCCAAAAGAGCTGATCAAGCAAGCAAAGTCAAGAATCGACCGAAAGACAAGACAATACTCCAAGTGTTCAGTTCATAAACTAAATCGGAGATTGACTGAAGCAACATTCATCTACTTTCGCTAATGTAGAGCAAGATTGTTTCGAAGGCTATCTAGCTAACTTCAGGCTCCGTCTGGAGTTTATAAAGCAAACAACAAGCTAACTCCTCAGTGGAGTCGCCAATTTGTTGTAGAGGTAAATCCCCTCTGCGGACAGAGGTGATCCCTACTAGCCTCGAATGGGTCTAGCAACAATCGTAACACGCTATGGTGTAGGTCCCTAATTGCAATAAACCAACTTGCGAAGAAGGCTTAACTCAAATCCAATGATGTTGTTTGTAGAGAAGGTGGCGCTCCCGTTCCTTTGCTCCAGCAGATCACAATCCTCACGATCGTCACGGTCGAACACCTGCATGCGCAAGAAACACAACAAACACAAGCATAAAATCCGATATATACAATTATGCATCAGTCAGAGAGGACACAACTCATGATCATAATGAACAAAATGAGTGGAACCATAACCAATAGTCACTTATCATTAATTCATCAAAGGAAAATACAACCTGGCTCTGACGCTGAACCTTCCTTCGGCGGGTCGTTAGTGGAACACGTGTTGGTAAAGCTTGTCAGGAATGGGGACAAGCCTCTCTCTTTGATCATCAATCTCCTTGCTATGGATTTGGCACTATGAGGACTATCAAAGCTCTTGCAGCATTCTTTTGGCTATGAAGGCTCTTGGAGATTAGCTTGCAAAGGGAAATGGCAAGCTTATATAGATGGTGGAAGGGGAGTTGGGATCCCTACAATCATGGGATTTTCCCTATCCTCAAGGAAGCTTCCATGAGAGGTGGAAAACCACTTCCTCTACATGGAGAACCGGAGCCAAACGTCTCAACTCAATTTAGAGTCCAGTTCAGGAGTTGTTTGGATTCAATCTTCTGCCATTTATTTTTAAAAAAACACCCTTTATTAAGCCTGGCGCGAGTGCGACTCTGAGATAGAGCGCCAATTGGCATGCCCTCTTTGAAGGATTTCCCCCATTGGCGTGGGTATAACACTGGCTAGTCGCGCCAAGGATGAAAAGGCTATTTTTAGGGTTTTTCACAAGGAGATGTCTTCAGGGAAATGAAATTCCATGTCTAGGGGAATGCCATGAAAGTGTTTTCAGATCATTTCACTTCTCACAGGTCATGAAATAAGCCCTCCAATGTGCGGGATGGGGAATTGCAGGGATGGTGACAAATTGTTGTGTAACAATGGCAGAAGTAGGTAGCAAAGGCAAGAAAGATCTTTTTAGAGGGAGTTAGAGATCATATTTTCTCGAGTCTCCATGGGAAGGTGACTCCATATGCTATGTGGAAGGCCTTGACATATCCGTTTCAGAACAATGACAAACAAAGGAAGTTGGCACTGAAGGACATGCTCAGAAATATCAAGAAGGAGGAGGGAGAGATGGTACCGACATACTTGGTGAAGTTTACTCAATGGCGAGATGAGATTGGAAGTGTTGGTGTGATCATAGCCGATGATGACTTGGTGAGCCTAGCACTTCTAGGCCTTCCTAAGAGCTGGCATAGTCACCATGACTCTGTGAATGGGATGGAGAAGTTACCAGACTGTGAGAATTTGTGGTTCGACTTGGTAATAAAATATATAAGGCGGAGCACCAGAGACGAGACCTATAGCACCAACAAAGATGAAGATTGTGCATTAGTGGTAAAAGGAAAGAATGTCAAGGGAATGAAATCCCAAGGTGAAGATGGCAAGATAGACTTGTCCAAGATCAAGTGTTTTTAGTGTCACGAGCAATGGCACTATGCTTCAAATTTTTCATAGAAGAAGGCAAGCAAGAAGGAGCCTGCACTTGTAGAGAGTGAAGCATTGGATTCATAGTTAGAGCTTGAATTTACTCTCATTGAATGCATGAACAACACTGTAATGGGATGCATGTGGTACGTAGATAGCGATGCCTCATTCCATATGACGAGGAATAGATATATCTTTAATGACTTGGAGGAGAAGAACCTCCAACAGAACATAGAATTTGGAGATGACGAGAGGTATATCGCGACTGTCATAGGTACAGTGACCTTTTAGAGGGAGTTTGGCTCCCCTCTCAGACTAGAAAATGTTTTGTATGTTCCATGCCTAAGGAATAATCTTATATTCGTAGCGGTATTGGAAGACTGTGGTTATGAGGTAATGTTTAGAAAAGGAAATTTGTTCCTTAAACACATAGCCACGGGACAGGTGAAGCATATTGGTTCAAGATTAAAGATCCTGTATGCTCTCCATGTTGAGGATGCATGCAAAGCATTGAGGTGCAAAGTAGAGGTTAGTGACTTGGTGGTTGAGAGGCAGCCTCTCAACATAACTGGTGTGGGATTCCAGTCACACATGAGTGAGGAGTTCAGGTACACATTAGTGCTGAATTTGGGTGTCTAATTTATTTATCCCTTAAATAAATTGGAAAATAAATTGTAATCTTATCTCATAACAACTTGTATTAGTTAACTAATTCACAAATACTGAGTTAGCTAAATAATTTCAAGTTGAGAATCAAAGGTGAGGCATGTAGAGTGATTCTATTATTTTTGGGGTCCAGTTGCAGGTAATGCACTAGTGGGTTGCATCTGTAATTAGTTAACTCAAATTAATTGAGTTAAAATCAGTTTAATTAGTTCTAATCGAGTGATGAACTAGTGAGAGGTCAAGTGAATTAAATTATATTTAATTCACAATTAGTGATCTATCATATAACTGATGATTTGCTATTATTAGTTTCATGCATGTCAATTCTGATGATGACCCAATTGAGACAAAGGTTAAAGGGAAGATAACTATTAGTTGTATTATTAGGAAATTGCCCGGGCACAATTATAAAGTCACAGGAATGCTTATGATGGATTGTAGTCAAGGAAGGTTGATTGTCCTACTTAATAGGGATTAATTGCCTAGGTATTGTGTGAGCAAGGTTGGGCTAAGTAGGGGTTGAGAATTGGCTAAGTGTTAGTCCATTTTACCTAAGAATTTCCAGTTAGTTTTGAGTAGGATTAGGGTGAGAAAATCGGTAGAGTGCATGATTTTCTCGGTGTGAGAAAGAATTGTATTGTTTCATGATTCTTTGACTATTTACAACATATGATAGAGGGGTTTTGAGCATGTGCTTTCCCCAGATACATCTTGTATTGTGTGATTGATAATTTCCTTTCTCTTCCTTGCATGTGATTGACCGATAGTGTTTTATATTCCGCAAATATAGTAGAAGGATTCAATATCTTGTTTTAGTACATTACATGATCAGATTGAATCCATTGGTATAGTGTTTCTATATAATTTCTACACTTGGAGATATTGACACTTTGGATCAAAGTGAAAGATTGTAGTTTTTTTTTTCCAAAGTATGATGATGTATCTATTGACCTAAAATAACACTTTTGTGGCAACAACAATGGAGAGGAATATTTTGTTGAAATTGAGGAGGAAAAACTTATTTATTACATAATTCAAGAAAACCATGAATATAGGGTGGAAGAGAGAATATCCACATATCTGCAACAAGTGTACCCACATAATATTTTTGAATATTGTGGTTTCAATGTTGAGGAAGCTAATCAAAAAGTAATTTTGGATTAGATTATTGAGGATAAACATCTTTCAAATGAGTATGTAGAGTGATTACATGTGGAAAACTGATCTTTGTTTTAGACTATATTATCATGCTTTCTATCCAAGAAAAATAGTGACATGAAAACCAAGAAGATGAGGGATATCTTGAAGTAAAGATAGAAAAAATGTTGAATTTTTTCAATGGTAGTTGGAACATAGTCATCCCAAATCATAGGTGGTTGATTTTAAGGATTCTCCCATCTATGATAGTTATGATCCACATGGCAATGAAACTAAATTGATGGATTTTGATAAATTCTTCAATGATGACTACAAACTAGTAATGAATTTTTTGTTGGAGGTAGAAATTGGTAATTATAATTATTTTGGAGATGGAAAGTCTTTAAGGGGTGAGTTGTTTGAGCTAAAAAGAGACTATATAGAAACAAAACTCACATTACATTCAAACAAAAGTGGAAATTCATTACCTACTAATAGATATAATTATCATTAATTTAAAATGTAACTAGAGGCTCGGGTAAAGGTTGACGGATATATTCATTTCAACAATTTTGTTTAGAATTTGATATAGATAAATTTTACAGTATCCCAACTAATCAAAGGATTGAATTTTTTTTTGACTAGCAGGCTCTTCGATTGGGCTGTGAGTTAGCATTTTTTTACTAGCACGTTCTCGAATTGGCTTGTGATCTAGCATTGAGAGAGGCCAAAACCTACATGTATCCAATATTTGATGTTTCTTTTTTCTCCACGATGATAAAGAATAAGGGAAAGGGCCATCTTTGAGATACAATTTTGAGGTGGTTACATTGGACTACGAATTTAAATTGGAATCACCTCATTTCGTGATGAGATTCTAGGATCCTCAAGCAATCCCAGAGGGAGCACTTGTCCCCAAGAAAGGTTCATATGTTACCCACCATTATGATAGGCACCAAAGATGTTTCTTGAATAATGATAATCATACATTCCTAATTATTGAATGGACTTTGACATTGTAAACTTAATATTGTTGCAAGTCATCCACATGTGGTAAGATATGGAGTTACAACAACACTCGATGGAATTTATTATCATAGGACATTTATTTTCCATTGAAGTTCAAATTTATGTTAGATTTTTTGAGGAAGGTGTATTATGCTAAGACGAGTTAGTATTTTTATTGTCTCATCCCTACACAATTTTTTTTTATACATGAAATGACCAATTCAAATCTAACTATATGTGTGCTTTCTTTTCCTAAATAGGGGATTATTCAGTGCATAAATGAAGACACTTACGGGGCTGAATATAATACTTTAAGGAAATTAATTCAACATACATATAATCAAGACTTTAGCATATTAGCACATATCAACATCATATATTAGCATCATCAAACATATACCAATAGTTGTAGGGGTGTCCACTTTATGGAAGGTTTGTTGAAGAGGGATAACATTTGAGTTTCACTAGTGAACTTTTAAAAATTTTAGTTTGAAGAAGTGTTCATACAAACTCACCCATATATTTCTATAGATCACCCTACAATAGTGGTCTATTTTTTATCTAAAAAACTTGGGATCATATGGCATACCATGTACATGTGGCTACCTATAAGTGGTGCTTTAATAGAGATGATAATTTTTCCTCCTCTAATAGGGGTGTAGAAAGGTCATCGATAAACATATGAGAATACAGTTGTATCTTGAAATCAGGAGTCTGAGGCATCTATTTTGGTGTATTTATTTATGAAAACATTATTGGATTTTCTTTCTTCCTCAACACATTGAGTTTAAGAGCCTTAGACAAATGCTCAAATGCATCCATTTTTTAAAATAGTATCGTTCTATCTTATATATGTGTAAATGATGGAAATGAGAAAAATGTGATAACATGTGAATGAATTTGAATGAAATATGAGTTGCATGCCTAGGAAAACATCACAAATGATTCAATCCAACCTAATCGTGAAATCATTGTAATTTTTTTTAAAACTATATGGTAGAATTGTATATGTGACCCTTCTAGGTGTATTATGATTGGAAAGGAACCTTCTCACATGGAATTGAGGATTTCTTGGATATGCGGAGTAGATTTTAGTGGATATTTATGGACACATGTGACTAGTATGGGAAAATGCATATATTATATATCTATAACAACATTTAGTAGTACTTATTCGGTGCACTGTTACACATGAAAATCATGATTATCTATAATCATGGCTGAATTTACAATTACCAACTATACTTTATAAATACCATCTTATTCATTATTGCTTGGGTATTTTCTTCCATACCCATACGGTAATATATATTGTGCTCTGAATTTTGGTCATATCGATATTTACAGAGAAATGGCGTGAGAATTGGAGTATGACATTATAATTTTACTCTAGGGGTTAGTCCCTCCCCTCTATAAGTGCATATTGACTGGTAATGATTTATATATTTACATATTCCAGAGATGAGATGAGAGCATGCCTCTAACATGGTTGGGAATTCTTCCTTATTTTCTATTGTTAATTAATACATAGATAAAAAAACATATACACGAATGTACAAAGTGAGGTTCTATGAAGAACCCTGAGATTTTGATCATGGTTCTCATAACAGAAAACCAATCCCTAGACTGTGTGGATCCTGTCACAACATACCCATATATATATATATATATATATATATATATATCTGTGTGTGTGTGTGTGTGTGTGTTTGTTGAAGGATTCTAACATATATAGCTACAAAGTATCTACATATCGATACATTACCCCTTCAAATGAAATCTATTTCTATTTATTTTTTAATAAAAAATTTGGTCAGTTGTTTTAGTATAGTCCAACTTAATGAATGTTGACGTATAGCCTCTTCGAGATAGGTCAATTACTCTAGAAGATACATAATCCATGCGTTCCCCTGTGAAATGTTTACCAATAATACATATCTCAAGGAACAAAGGTGAACACATTACTTTAATATTACTCTCAAAATTGGATGCCAAGTTGCTATTGTCAGTCAATTTTACAAAATATATATTTGGTCTCTATGATCAACAATTCTAACAACTTATAATGTGGTTATTACAATATATATATTTGGTCTCTATGATAAAAAAAAAATTAACAACTTATAATGCAATTATGGAGTATGGTACATTGATTATCTGTTGGAAATTTTGAATACCAAATATGTTGTCTCTGTATAAATATATGCCATGAAATCTAATTTAAGATCCAGCCATATGTTTTTTAATATATGTATGATCGATGATTTTACTGTCAGTTCATAATCTGATAATATTTAATAAAGTTTGAATGAAAACACACATTGACCACAAGTTTATGGACATTAGATATTTTGAAATATATAATATGAAATATGATATCGGACTCAGCCATATATTGTCTATGTAGAAATATAAGTCATGAAATATGATTTAAGATCTAGCCATATATTGGTGGTGCCAAGGTTTGGGCTTCGACTTCGACATTTCGCCTCCAGGTGCCAGTTTAATTCTATTGTGCTATCTGAACTTTAAAATTGAAGTTTTCCTTTTAGGTTGTCTTCGTCTTTAGCCATATTCAGTCCATAGGGTTTTCAGGATTGTATAAATTTAGAACAGAGTCATTCTATGGTTCGGCCTTATGGCTCAGACTCCTCATAAACTGGAGGTTATGCTATTTTTTCCCTTGACACTGTACATGAATGTAGTAGTATTTTGGTTGCATACCTAACTACATCAATAATTGTATTTTTGTGATAGTTGCTGGAAAATGGTTCATAGCTGAAAGTTTTTGCTCTCAGTTTTCTTGAACACTTTGTATAATGATATTTGAACACATTTTGGTGGTCATAGTTCCTTATCGTTTCGATCAGTAACCATGTGTTTATATGTTTAATATGTCTCGACCGTCACAGTTTTGAACTCAACATGTATTTACTTAAGGCATATTTCCTCTGCCGCAAGTATTTACTTGGGTTGTTCACATTTTTTGATATATATGTATGATTGAAAATTAATTATTTTCTTGTTGCATTTATACCAGTGACCATGGTGCATTATGATTGAGGTTATAATATTTTATGTTGGAAAACTTTGTTTTGGCATAAGTACATATACATTTGTAAATTCAAACCTTTAGTTGCAGTTATTTTAGTTTCTCTATAACCTCCAATGTATACTCAAGTCACTATGACCTTAAATGTCATTTTTTTCAGTTACATTTTTTATTCCATGTCTTTCTCAGTGGCTAAGGGGGTGTCCTCAGCTGCCATCGGCTTGGCCGGAGGACTAACCTGAAGCTCATCTTGAGGAGAGAAAGCTAAATTGGTTGTGATTCTAGTTATATTTCTAGATATGGTCTCTTGAATTTAAGAGGTTCTTTAAATTGCATCTATACTATTCCTGTTACAGAAATAATTTTTTGATTCTTTTGTATTCTTGTATCTACTTATGAGAATAATTGTTAATGTTTCTTAATCTAGTTCTGCAAGATTATTTTACACAATACTAATTTCCAGTAAATGTTAAGTGAAATAGGTTCTCGAATTATCATGATATTACATGTCATTCATGGAATTATTGTAACAGTTTTACTTCTATCAGAAATAAATTAATTGAGTCACTAATATGTAGGTTATTACCTAGATAACTTATTCACACACAATATTCACAAAAATAAATCGATCATAAATATTTCTATTAGAATACATTAATATATTTTCCTATCCATTTCATTTCATTTTTGACATTATTTTTATTAAATTAGACATGTAGAAAGCACATGAGAAAGGATCCAAATACTTACCTGGAACAAAGGAAGCCGAGGAGACAAAGGAATTTGAGGAGACGAGGAGACAAGGACGTAGGGGATGCTAAGGAGAGGAGGAGACAAGGACACAGAGGACACAGAGGAGATGAGGAGATGAGGATGTAAAGGACACAGAGGACACCAGGGAATCCTGCAAAAACACTACCAAAATAGTAACAAAATTAACGGACTTAGATTATTTAACACAAAAAACCAAAAAACCTCCAACAACTACAACAAAATGACATACCAGCTCTCCAACGGTCACGTAATGGTAAACTCAAGTCACGTAACGTTAAACTCAAATTTTCATACATATTTTTAAGGTAAGAGGGTTGTTATATTTATAAGAGAAAGTTCGACCAATTTTTTTTAAAGTTCAGCCAAAATAATATTTTGGTCAAACTATTTTCGCCATTTTTTCAACCTGCAGCCAAAAGTTCGATTAGTGATGCTGTTAACATGAACGACATAAATTTTTTGGAAAATTGCAAAAAAAATTTGGCAAATGGCAAAAAACGTTCAGTGAAATTATTTTCAAAAGTTTGGCCAAAATTTTAGGAAGTTCGACCTAAAATTTGGGAGAATGAAATTTTCGGGCACGTTTCACAGAAAAGGGTAACAACCTTCGTGTTTCCACCCTTGTCTAACCCATAAAATGAGACTGGATAAGATTTCAATGTTGGAACTTTGTTGAATTAATTAATTAATTTATTTATTTATTAGAACCCCTAATTAACTCAGAAATACATAGTGAAAGTCTATAACTATTTATATTGGTTGGTTAATTGCATATAAGTTTTAAAATATGTTGATTGACTATGATAAAAACTCAATCAAGCTGAGTGTGTCAGTCAACTTTTCCAACAAGTTAATCAAGTTGTGTGCACTTACATATGCACTGGCTAGAATCAAGAAATCGGTGATGATAATATTGTGGCAAATTCTTTGGGATTTGTTGATTCTCAACTTACTATGACATATTATGTCTAATAATTTTTTGTGACATATGAGATTCATCTATACCACAGTTAACAACGACCATGTGGATTCTAGAATTTATAAACATGAAGAGTTGACCTATTTCATGACCAACGAGTTGCACAAGTTTCAGAGTCGACTTAGTTGGGCAGTCAACTTCACTGATTTGATGAGAGTCGACTGGATGATAAATTCGCCTTCTTTGTTAATTGATTTGTTGGAATTATTGGAAAAAAATCTATTACAGTAGACTTGTTTCATTGCACTTATATTATGTATAAATAGGTTGACTTGATTTAGTTTAACGAGGAAATAGTTGAATGGTCAGCTTATCCAATGAATTGTTACAATTGTTCAACTGAAGAAAAGTAATTTACCCTCAATATGTTGGAATAAATATGTCATTATATATTTGAAGCAAACTATTAAAAGTTAGATCTTTAAACAGTATTATGTTGTGTAGAATCACAATTATGGAGCTTTTGCAAAATTAAAAATTTCATGAAGGATGTGAGAGTTAAGTCAAATTTGTAATGAAGTTGTTTATTTTTTTTTATGGTTGTTGATAGATAGTCAACCATAATTGTAAAAATTGTTAACTGAGTCATAGAAGAGTCATGTTCAATCCTTCATGTAATATATTAAAGGAAAAAATTATAGATTCTCATAAAACAATAGTATCAGAACAAGAAATAATGTTTGAGCTGAAAGTATTGCAACAAAGAAAACAATCAATAACATAAAATCATATAAGCAAAACAAAAAAAAGATTTTAACAATGATGACATCAAAAGGATGTATGTATTGAGCCATCGATATAAATTTGCAGATTTATTCTTCAGTTGTGGAAGAAGTGAAATGAAACGTGGTTCTTATGCAGATGTTTCACTTATCATATGTTTGATAAAGGAATCCCAGGAATGAATTTTTTGCGCTAGATTCCTCCATATAAAGAGAGAAAAGTATTCCCTCAGACTAGAGACGAAATATCGACCGTTCTAGGTTGGACTAGCAGTCCATTTGGTTAAGAATACTACAAAGAAGGTGTAAAATGGAGGTATGCAAAAAGTGGGCATCAGATATGAAGAAGTCACAACAAGCTTTGTATTACATCCAAGGCTTTATTCCATCCTTTCTTGGGGTGAGCAAGGCATTGAGGGTGGTGGGAGATGTTTTAAGGGTCTCTTAGACCTATGATTGTCATCATATATTATGTATGTGTAAATTTCAGTAATCATTGGTAAATGTCTAGAGTAAAGTAAATGAAAGTAGGTTATGAGAGGGTACAACCACTCCAACTATAGCATCTATGTATAAATACAAATTAATTCTAATGGAAAATGATGGTTGGAATTCCTTCCCAATATTCTATTGCCTTTGTGTATTCTCATAATACGTGTGTTCTTGTAGATACCAAGATGTAGTCACGTCTATTCTTGTTCATTGTATGATTATAACAAGAATTTCCAATAGGATATCATGTGCATCAAATGGAGATCATTTTCCAAATTTATGACCCCAGGAAGTTAACGTTCCAACTTACCCCATCAAAGCCCATAATCCTTTGGTGTTTCATCTCGTAGGGTTATAGGGTTTTTGATGTTTATGGTTTCTCATTGTTTCTTCATGATAAAAGGCCTCCAATCCTCATTGTACCATAATTCAAGAAGGTGTGTATCTGTCACATCCCTTCTTAGAGATAAGCTACCACCGTCCGAGTTAGCTTTATTTCATTATGCATGTATATAATTTCAACATTTTCCATTTATTATTTGAAGTCTAGTTTCATTGTATCTTTTTATTTTGGTTATAGATTTATATTTCATTTCGTTCCCTTCATAAATTTGGATTATTGAGTTTGTGTAACCATTCAGCAACCATAACATTTCATAGAGTAAGCAACAATTTGAAGGTACACATTTTCATAACAAGCCCTTCATTTCAGGGAACTTCCACTAGAAATCATGATTTGAAAGTTGTTGTCTTAATGGATATAACAATGGGTCTCTTGACTAACTCTACATTGAATAATTTTACGAGTGCTACCACTATCAATGAGGACACAAGGTCTCCACTTAGTCAACTTGTGTCATACTGCCTACATTCACGGGAAATTAAATAATACTTCTAATATCACTAGATATTGATAAAAAATCTCCCAAAATCATTTTCTTAAACTTGCCTCTTAATACATCTTTCTAATAAAATAACCCATATTTTTATTGAATACCCCATTTTATATGTGATAGAAACTACTGAAAAGAACTCAATTACTAAACACACTCATATATTATACACAAATGGTGTATGTGTAAACACACTCACACACTGATTACATTCAGATTACTCTATTAAATAGATTTTTTGAGATCCAACTCATTCCTAATTTAGAGAGAGAGGTTGAGAGAATTTCTCAACCATCACAAACCAACTTCTCAAATATAGAATGTAAGCATTAACTCCAACATCCCCCCTTAATGATAACATCACATGATTTTATTGAAATCACTCATAAATAACAAAATAAACAGTCATTCTTTAACTTATCTGTAGATGCTCCATTAAGTTGCCTCATAACCCTCGTAAAGGTGTAGTGGGCAAGTTGGATTCCCGAGTTCGCTTCCTCAACTTCCAAATCAAGGACCTCCCAAAGTCAATTACCGGACAGCATCCCAATCTGTTGCATAACCTCATTAGAAGAACACTCCACGTCTTCAACGAATGAGGGATCCTTCCCTAGATCCGCAACTGGCATACTATCTCGAAAACCATCCATATTGAGCCTTACTTCCACTTAATCTCTTCAAAAAATAAATTGATTACATTTTTTGCAATCGCTTAACTCCTAGTCATTCTATGGATGAGCTCCCATCCACCGAGATACATGGGTGCTAGCCACTATAATCGCTAGTTATCTAGAAAATCTGTTTAAGTACAGAATGTATCTAGAATCAACTATTACATCATAACCTTTTTATCTAGTTTGAAAATTCATCCTCACTTAATTTACAAATAATTTATAATACTACTAAACTACAATGATTTCAACAATTGAGATTCAACCATAAAACTTAGCCACCAGAAAAGAGCCTTAATATTGTTGCAACCGTTTGTCATGAGATATATTTTCCTCCACTCATGTACGTACCCAGACGTCAGTACTTTAACGAATTTGACCACACAAATCCCACAGAGTGATGATAATCTCCCAATTCGTCTGATTTTTCCATAGACCTTCTGCTTGGACCGCTCCATAAGAACCATCTTCTACTGCACTCTTAGCTCGGTTATCAGATCTATATAAAGCCTTGCCTCTGTGGAGAGAGGGTATCTAGGCAGCGTCTTCGTATCAGTTCTCGCAGCAGTCTTGAACAGATCGAGAACCTTCATTACTCTGCATTTCCAATAGATCACCTTCAGTATCAAGAAGTTGCAACTTCCTGATCCAAAAACCATGATAACACTTACTATGCAGTCTAGTGCAAAACTTCATTGCGCAGTTCCGAAATAGGTCATGGTTCCACCTTTTGTGCAATGACAGTTCTGGGCTATCGTCATCACTATCCGTGTTATCATGGCGAAGCATCTGAATCCCACGCACTTTAGTTGTTACATATGGTTACTGGAGGAGATCATCAATGTTGTCTGTCTAATGCCAAAGACGAAGTGGAAATCTAGAATTTTCCACAATTTCTCTTCCCATATCTCTGAGATGATCATGCATTATTATCCTATTTACACGGTCCATCTCAACGAGACACTTGTTCTCTAAATTTTCAAACACCAGGAAACATGAATTACTGATATAGCGTTGCTATCAAATCTTCACTTTCTTCGCTGCGTGAATCCGAATTCATCGAAAGGGATGATCGACTGGTCATCTGACCTGATCTTCGAGTGTTGGATCTCCACTCGTAGAGATAACAATCTAATGTTACCGCCTTCCATGCTGAGGCTTCTTTGTTCTTCTAGGCTCCATGGTACACACAACACAGGAAATTAATTTTCACTCTCCAAGGACTTAGACTCACAACACACAGGCCTCTGATCCTGTGCTCTGATACCATGATAGAAACTACTGAAAAGAACTCAATTACTAAACACACTCATATATATTATACACAAATGGTGTATGTGTAAACACACTCACACACTGATTACATTCAGATTACTCTATTAAATAAAGTTTTTGAGATCCAACTTATTCCTAATTTAGAGAGAGAGGTTGAGAGAATTTCTCAACCATCACAAACCAACTTCTAAAATATAAAATGTAAGCATTAAATCCAACAATATGCACCAATACGTATAAAACCCCATATTGCCTCTAAATACCTACAATATATTTTCTCTATTTTACCATAATTTTAAAATCCCCTTTATGAATGAATAGGGTGAAACCCCCACTAATGAGGATAATGATGTTTTGATGCTCAATATAATCAATTAATTTAAGAGTTTAGGTAACTAAAATTTGGTTACAACATGAAGATAGATTATGAGTTCCACGTCAGGTTGATTAAAGGGAAGATAGACATCATCTAGTTGAGGCAACGATTTTGTAGGGACAACATCACCATCATCTTTAGAAATGTCCTTAGAAATCACCATAAAAAGTTTTTTCTTCTTACATTTATACTCCAACAAGTATTTTTCATCACAATTATAGCAAAGAGCTTTAAGTTGTTCATTCAGTTGTTTCTTCCCTTGTCAATTTGTGGATGTTAAGGCGAGGAGAGAGAGGAATGGGATTGGTGGGGTGAGAATGAGAAATAAAAGATGTTCTTTTTATTTGATTAGTGACCACTTGTGCTTTCTTAGCTCTATGAGTTGATTCAAGCCACATCTTAGGGAAAGCTATTAAGATGTGAACACATATGTATGAGTTTATTCAAGCCACATCTTAGGAAACACCATTAAGATGTGAACACATATGTATGAGTTTATTCAAGCCACATCTTAGGGAAAACCATTAAGATGTGAACACATATGTATTTCTTGAGACCACTAATAAACCATTTACTAAAGTAAGTGTATAAAATTTGTTTAGTGCACAAAACTTACAGCTCAATAACAATGATGTAATTTTCAATTGTACTCAACTAACTTAGTGAAGCAATCTAGATGATGAGTGTCTATGTCAAAATGTTCATAAAAATAAAAAAGAGATTAAGTCCAAACAATATAATTGTGGTTGAAATTCTTACACCATCACTACCGCCATGAATCTAAATAGAAAATAATAACACAAAGTTTCATTAAATTATGAATAATGCAATGCAATAAGAAATAGTGTTACATTTAAATGACCCAACCAATGTGCTTAGAGTAATTAAATAAATATCGAGCAAAGGAATTAGGATGAAATTCCGTGGATCGAGATAATCGGACTCCCGCTTGATGTAAAGGTTGTTCAAGGGAGTCGGGTCCGTGAATTGGAATTGATGGATTAAGTTTGATGTTTTTTCTTTACTCTTAAACATTATATTGAATATTTACTCTTGACATTAAAAATGAAGAGAACTTTGAAACATCGAGCATATGACGGATTCAATAATTGTTGTCTTAAATCTAAATTTAATCGTGGATATATACCGCCTAACAGCATTTATTATTTTATAGCGCAGGAAATAATGATAGCCGAACCCGAACCATTTTTCAATTATACTTTGTGTAAGCTGTAAAGCTAGAGATTAGTTATTAAATATTTTTTGAGTTGTAAATTAAAATTTGATGGAAATATTTTTGGTTTTTTATTTTTTTTTTATTATTTTTAATTTTTATTAAATTTGTAATTTCAATAAATTTTTATTAAATTTTGAATAATTTTTACTCAGAAAAATTACTAAAAACAATGTATCAAAAATAACAGTTACATTACTGAGTATTATTCATATTTTCAAAAACTATATGGAAAGTGAGAGGTTGACTTTTGAGTATTATTCATATTTTCGAAAACTATATGGAATGTGAAAGGTTGACTTTTAAGATATGGTTCAATAAAAACTTTGAAAATAACTTATCTGCTTATTAGATTTTAGCAAACCAGTTATCTAAATATCTAATCACGAACATATTCAACCCCCGTATTTATGACCCATGAGCAAACCAGTTATTTGTTGCCTTCAATCAATAATATAGACTCCAGATCACTGTGACGCGTGTAAGCTGTTGAATAGGTCAAGTCAGCAGTCTCGATTTCATTGATCCTCCCTGCATCCAAAACTGACGAAAAATAGGAAGAAGGATTCAAAAGTTAGGATAGATGGCAATTCAATTAACACGTTTTTATAATTAATTTAATTAACACATTTTTTTTACTTGAGAACTTTTATTATCTCATTTCAATGATTAGATAAATCTTATAAATAAGTCTTTTATAAAATATTCTCTTTTACGTGTTAATTCATATTGAATGTGAAAATGGAAGGCTGCTTTAAAATATCATCTTAAGTTCAATATATATAAAACTAGTCGAACAATTCTAACGAAATTAATATGTTATATTAATAATGGTTAATCATTTTAAGAGTATATTTATACTTCACTTTATAAAATTGTCAATGACTACAAAATTGTATGCATATTTTTTTATTTATTAAACACTAAAAACTATTATATTGGTTTTTATATTTGATATTTGGGATTTAAAAATGAATTAATATTATACCAATATTAATTTAATATTAATTCAATATCTCTCTGTTTTAACTAGCTTAAGGAAGAAAATTAATATAGCCAAGATTAGAACGAACTCTCATGAGCTCCATAGTGAAACAGGTTGTTGGACAGTTCCTAAAACACCATGGATGAAAAGGATCTGCCATCTCTGTGAGAATTTGAACATCGAGGATGAAAATCATTTCCTCTTAGAGTGCCCCGAGTACAACCACATTAGAGCTCAATTTCATAATCTTTGTTGCAATACTGACCTCACTAGCCTTTTAAGATGTCAAAATTATAGTGAGCTCGGGAGGCTTCTCTCCAAGCTTTTTGAACATAGGAATAAAATCTTAAATCAAACTAAATAACTCTTTTCTTTAGGTCCGATAGACCAAAGAACCATCATCATCATCATCATCATCATTAATGAATATTTTAAAAGAATTTTTTTTTCTATAAGATTTAATTAAAATAATTAGTTTGTTATTTTATATTACTTGAACTATTTTTAATCTTGTTTTTTAAATTTTATTAGTATATATTCATTTTAATTTTGGATCTACTAAATGTCAAGAGGAGTAAATATATTAAAGTGTAAATAACTTTTTGACTAATACAAATTGTGCGTGTCTAACTAGAATGCTTTTTAGCCTTGAAAATCAAGAAAATTCCTGTAAGATTTTAAGAAAATTTGGTAGTGATTTTTATAGATCTAGATTATAGTTATCAAACTTTAATATTTTGGGTGCCCTAGAAGTTTTTGATGGTGCTGAATCTATTTGCACCATCAAAAATATGATTCAAACACTACTAGTGGAATATTTTTTTTTTTTTTGGCTCGGATTCAGGCCACTTTTGACCGTCCGGGAAATTCTTCTGCTTCAGTAGACAACTCCATAAAAATTCAATCCTTCCAAACATTAAGTATTAAGTCTTGATATGGTTGTTAACTAAATTTAAACATCAAATTATAAAATATCATGATTGCAAATCATAATTATTTGAATGTTTTTTAATTGTGATATTGGTATTATAATTTTTCAAATGAGGCAGATGTTGTATTGAAGGGTTAGTTTTTTTTTTTTTTTAATGTGATATTGATATATTATAACTTTTTAAATAAGGGAGATGTTGTAGTGAAGAGTTATATCAGATGTTATAGCGATGTGAGTGTATATTGTAGAGATTTGGGTTTAATTTGGATAGTAAGTGAGACTACGCTTCATAAAAAAAAGTAATAATGGAATAATCAATTGGTATATCTGAAGGGGTTTTCATTTAGACAACATGTATGAGTGTCTCCATTAGTGGGATACTAAACAATACTCTTAATCTCACTAAATATTCATAAAAACCACCCAAACTCCTTTTATTCAATTCTCTCCCACTACATCTCCCTAATACATGTAACCAATTTTTTAAATAAATATCCCTTTTTTATACCCCAAATACCTACAATATATTGATTCCAATTTTGACAATTTAAAAACCCACTTTGTTAATGAATGTGGTAAGTTATTGGTCAACTATTTGAAGTCTACATGGTATATCTATTATTTTTTATATATGTTCTATGCCACATAAGAGTATGCTTGTTATATATGACAATTAGAAGAGACCCATTGATATCAAAATATAATTGTCACTAATTTGTCATTATTGGAAAATAAGGATCCCTATGTAAGCTTACAACTCATAATAGTTGGTTGTATTGGAAATTAGAAAAGAATGCTAACATCCCCTCCCCAACTTAAGAAAAATGTAGCAGTACACATAAGAAAAATAGAGTCCTAAAAATGAGGTCTTATTATGTACTCAAGTACGAAATAGGCTCTCACAAGTGTAGAAAGGGAGAAAAACTTGTAAAATGAAAACCCCTCTTTATTGCTAGTGTGAAAAGGGCATTGGTGCTAAAGCTAAGTTTCACATAATGATGTACTGAAATACAAAATTAGTAGACCTATAGGGGTTGGAAGATCTAATAAAAATGAATGATGAAAACTTTGATGACATGAACCAAACAACCTCGATTAACTTGATTAAATTCTAATGTAGAATAAGTTCAATTGTAGGTGCGTGAGAATGGATAACATTAAAAATAACTATATAATTTCTCTAGGAAAATAAATGTTGGTGAGGAAATGGAAATATGGATTCATGCAGAAGCCACAGCACCATCAACCATCAAATGAGAAATGAGGCTCGAAAATGTTGAAAGGTACATACATTATTATGGTCAGCACTCTAAAGATGACTAGGAAACCCTATGTTAGGTCCCTATATCACTAGTGCAGTCCCTTATTGTGGTTAGTATAGCCCCCTTATTGTTATTGTTTTACCCATGTAACCCCCATATTTTTATTATTGTGCCCTTACATTATTATTGTTAGGTCTACCAGGATTATATTGTGACCCCATGGAATCCTATATATAGAAGGAGGTTTTGTCATTTGTATCATCCACGAATTTTTCATTTATGTAATGTAAAGGAGGTTTCCCCCTCGAAGTGGATTATTTATAAGGGGTTGATCTCTCTTTTCTTCTATTTTTGGAGCTAGTTTCGTAACATTTGGTATCAGAGATTTGGATTCTAGGGTTTCGCTGCTCCAAATAGGTAATCATGGAATTTTCACTATAAATTTTTTTCTACGAAGGTTCAGAAGCTGAAAGTTTTATCACACGAAGCCGAAATCCTGAGTAACTTCGTGTAAAAATTTCAGATCTTGGTTCGTAATAAGTTCGGAGATATAATCTGTGGAATTTAGTGTATTTTCAGGCTCCTGAATTTCATCTCAAAGAGGCGACCGTGGGAAAATCGTCATAACTCTCCCTCTTAGCATCAGATTGAGATTTTGTAAAAATTATCCGAAAGTACACAGACTGTAGTTTCATGTGTATCAATTTCAGATCTGAAGGAGGAAGCAGTGACACATGGCACGCTGTACAAGTTCGCTCTACTTAACCAGTCCATAATTAAGTCATTGTGGGAGATTGGTCATAGCTTTGTCTTGAAGCATCCAAATCAGGTTAGACCTATGGCATTGGAAAGAAGATTTAGAGCGCTACTACAGGACCAGATTTCAGATATTGAAGATACAAAATCATATAGGTAATTCAGTTTCAATATCAAGCTCCTCAAAAGCAAGAAAATGTGTGTATTTTTTTTTTTGAAATTGCATAAGTCTTGTTTGAAAAATCAGTTTGAAGTGGTTCCAAGGGCATATTGAAGCATAGATATGAGTATTGGGTTCTAAAATACCGCCGAAAAAGAATTCAACACCCATTAATCCCTCATAATACTCTACTATGACTCATGAAGATGAAGAAGTATAACATGATATATCAAAATTACATGAGCAAGAGCATCAAATTTCGCTCTCACAAAGAGCAACAAAAAATGAAATGGAATTTTTGAAGAAAATCATAGAAGCTAAGATGGATGGTTTGAAGAAGGGCATGGAAGCTAATATTGATGGTTTGAAGAAAGGCGTGGAAGCTAAGATGGATGACATGGAAGCTAAGATCGATGGTATAGAGGGAAAAATGAAAGACAACATGGAAAACATGAAGAATGATCTAAAAGCATACATGGAAGGTTTGACAAAGTTGATACAAGAAATGATTCATAATGGTGAAAAGATTGTAGAGGAAACTTAGGATGGAAACAAAATAAATTTTAATCATGATTTCATAAACTCTAATGTGGGATTGAATACCTACCATATTCCAAAGATCGATATGAGGAAGTTTGATGGCAAGGATCCTGTAACATGGATACTATAGATGGAGCAATATTTTGATCTCAATAATGTGCAAAACACTCAAAACGTACGCATTGCAACTTTATATTTAGAAAAAAATACATTTGTATAGTATTGATGGCTTTTCGCCCAAAAAACAAATTGTCACTTGGTCCATTTTTACGGAGGAAATGATAGCACATTATGATTATACAAATAGCAACCTTATTTAACTAATTGATAAATCTCAAACAAAAGGGTTCAGTGGTGGAGCACACCGAGGACTTCCAAAAATTTAATACAAGGGTAAATGATATTCCAGAGGAACAAAAGATTTATGTCTTCATGGATACTTTAAAGGATAGCATCCAACATGAGGTTCTCCTTTGGGAACCTGATTCATTGGAGAAGGAATTCAGGTTGGCAAGAAAAATTGGATGTAAAGTTATGGTGACAAGGAAGCCTACCACTCACATCTATAAATATGGAAGTGTTACTACTCCTAGACTTCCACAACCTACAAGGTTTACACCACAAAAATTGGAAGAAAAAAGAGAAAAAGGGATTTGCTACAGTTGTGATAGAAAATACAATAAAGGTCAGAAGTGTGCTGACAAGAAATTATTTTACATAGATTGTGAAGAGGAGGAAGAAAATGAACAAGAAACTTCAAAAGAAGAGGATATACACCAGGAACCAGCCCTAGAGAAAGAAGAAATGAGTCTAACCATGTCGTGTAATGCATTGGCAGGAATTACCACTCCTCAAACTCTCATGGACATATCAAGAAGAAAAATATAATAGTGTTGACTCATTCGGGTAGTACCCATAATTTTATTCATTGCAAGGTAGACATGGAATTGAATTTCTTCCTATAGCCAACACCAGAGTGTATATTGTAGAGATTTGTGTTTAATTTGGATAGTAAATGAGACAAAGCTTCATAAAAAAAGTAATAATGGAATAATCAACTGGTATATCTTAAGGGGTTTTCATTTAGAAAACATGTGAGTGTTTCCATTAGTGGGATACTAAAAAATACTCTTAATCTCACTAAATATGCATAAAAACCTCCCAAACTCCTTTTATTAAATTCTCTCCCACTACATCTTCCTAATATATGTAACCATTTTTTTGAATAAATATCCCCTTTTTATACCCCCAATACCTACAATATATTGATTCCATTTTTGACAATTCAAAAATACCCTTTGTTAATGAATGTGGTAAGTTATTGGTCAACTATTTGAAGTCTACATGGTATATCTATTATTTTTCTATATGTTTTATGCCACATAAGAGGATGCTTGTTATATATGATAATTAGAAGAGACCCATTGATATCAAAATATAATTGTCACTAATTTGTCATTATTGGAAAATAAGGATGCCTATGTAAGCTTAAAACTCATAATAGTCAGTTGGATTGGAAATTAGAAAAGAATGCTAACATCCCCTCACCCACTTAAGAAAAATATAGGAGTAAACATAAGAAAAATAAAGTCCTAAAAATGAGGTCTTATTATGTACTCAAGTATGAAATAGGCTTTCACAAGTGGAGAAAGGGAGAAAAGCTTGAAAAAAGAAAACCCCTCTTTATTGCTAGTGTGAGAAAGGCATTGGTGCTAAAGCTAAGTTTCTCATAATGATGTATTGAAATAAAAAATTAGTAGACCTATGGAGGTTGGAATATCTAATAAAAGTGAATGATGAAAACTTTGATGACATTTACCAAACAACCTCGATTAACTTGATTGAATTCTAAAGTAGAAGAAGTTCGGTTGCAGGTGCGTGAGAATGGAAAACATTAAAAATAATTATATAATTTCCCTAGAAAAATAAATGTTGGTGAGGAATAGAAATATGGATTCACGCATAAGTCGCACCACCATCAACCATGAAATGGGAAATGAGGCTCAAAAATGTTGAAAGGTACATACATTATTATGGCCAACACTCTAAAGATGACTAGGAAACCTTATGTTAGGTCCCTATTTTACTAGTGTAGTCCCTTATTATGGTTAGTATAGCCCCCTTATTATTATTTTTGTACCCTTGTAACCCCCATATCATTATTATTATGCCCTTACATTATTATTGTTAGGTCAGCTAGGATCATATTGTGACCCCATGGACTCCTATATATAGAAGGAGGTTTTGTCATTTGTATCATCCAAGAATTGTTCATTTATGTAATGTAAAGGAGGTTTCCCCCTCAAGTTGGCTTATTTCTAAGGCATTGATCTCTCTTTTCTTCTATTTTTGGAGCTGGTTTCGTAACATTTGGTATCAGAGATTTGGATTCTAGGGTTTCGCTGCTCCAAACAGGTCATCGTGGAATTTTAGACATAAAGTTTTTTATACGAAGGTTCAGAAGCTGAAATTTTTATCACGCAAAGCCAAAATCCTAAGGAACCTCGTGTAAAAATTTCAGATCTGGGTTCATAATATGTTTGAAGGTATGATCTATGGAAGTTAGGGTATTTTCAGGCTCCTGAATTTCATCTCAAAGAGGTGACCGTGGGAAAATCTTCATACCTCTCTCCTTGAGTATCGAATTGGGATTTTGTAAAAAGTACCTGAAATTACATAGATTGTAGTTTCCTGTGTATCAATTTTAGATCTGAAGGAGGAAACAATGACACATGGAATGCCGTACAAGTTCGCTCTATTGAACTGGTTCATAATTAGGTCATTGTGGGAGAGCATAACTTTGCCTTGAAGAATCCAAAGTAGGTCAAACTTGTGGCATTGGAAAGATGATTTAGAGGGCTACTACAGGACCTAATTTTAGATATTGAAGATCCAAAACCATATAATATAATTCAGTTTCAATATCGAGTTCCTCAAAAGCAAGAAAATGGTGTGTATTTTTTTTCCAAATTGCATAAGTCTTGTTTTAAAAATCAGTTTGAAGTGATTACAAGGGTATATTGAAGCATAGATATCAATATTTGGTTATAAAATTCTGCTTAAAAAGAATTAAAAACCCATTAAGCCCTCATAATACTCTACTATGACTCATGAAGATGAATAAGTGCAACATGATATATCAATATTACAAGAGCAAGAGCACCAAATTTCGCTCTCGCAAAGAGCAACAAAAAATTAAATGGAAGTTTTGAAGAAAATGGTAGAATCTAAGATATATGGTTTGAAGAAGGGCATGGAAGCTAATATGGATGGTGTTGTCACTACTAGAGACAACCTTGAGTTGCCAAAGACCAGTGCCTAGGACATATTAAAACAGGAGATTTTTCAGGTTATTCTTCATGCTTTGGGAAGGGAACCTCCTGATAGGAAAGGATTTAAAGTTGTTTGAATGGTGGTCTAGGATATCAGAGAAGGAAGGCTAGTAGATAGGAGCTCTAGCTGTAGAGAGAAAGGCCTGCTCAGAATGGGCCTAAAGCAGTCATGAAGTAGATCTGTTGCAAGCTGGGCCGAATGTGAGATAGATGAACAATTATAAAAGTTAATGAGGATGGGATACTATGAGAGATATTTGGGGGAACATCAAAGTAAGGTGGGCTTGCATCAGTACAAGAATCCACCCTTAAATGACCTTAGACGAAAAATGATATGAAAAAGGAACTTGAAACAGAAATCGTGCCTCGAGCTATATTTAAAATGTTACTATAAAGCATGACATGAGTACCATTAAAGATAAATTCATATCCAACTCATAGAACACTCACATTCCAAAAGCAACGATAACAAGGAGAAAATGTAAGGACAATGGACATTAAATTGAATCACTATGTCAAGAAAATACATACTTGTTCATTCATTCCAGTAGGAATCCATTAAAGCAACAATCTGATAAAACCTCAAAATTACAAAAATATGATACAAAAACTACAACTTCTTCTACTAGAAAATCTGGAACATTTTTTAAGTATGTGGTCCGATCTTTTATAGTCTTTCATATGAAGGTTCAGAGTAGATATTTTTCGAGATAAAATATTCTCTAGAGATATGTTTGTTTCCAGTCTCAATCAAAAACCAAAATTGATTATGAGGCAAAACGACCTATTATCTCAAACAGTATGGGCTCACACGGGCTATAACTAAAACATAACAGAAAATAGAAAATAAAAAGAGTGCATAGGGTGAAATCAAGATTTCACCCTTTTTTTACATTATATAGAAAATAAAAGTAAAACAGGGCGCGTGGGCCAAATCATGAGATTCATCGGTTTGTGTTTCGCCGAGGAGTGCCTCACGGTGGCATGTGTGGCCGAGATGAGGATGAAGATGATCCAAGTGGATGAGACGAAGGAGGTGGCAACTGATGAGAAGAAGAAGATATCGGGGGATTCGTATATTCACTGCACTTTTGCCACAACCTGTCCCCTGGTGATGGCATTGTGATGTAGGCTTCGAATAGGGATTGCATGTTAGTTAGATCAATATAATTGAAATGGACGGCGAGGAATTTCTTTACCTGGCAGAGAAGTAAAAACTCTTTGCGTAGCGTGGCTATTATTTTCTTTTCTTTTAGCCGGGTTTTTCTCTCCAATGATATGTCTGCATTGCCCATAATTTCTGACATCTTTTGCTCATAGACCGTTACCTGAGAGAATGTGCCTGTTTGTGGATCCTAGCACGGTGGGAGGCCTGCTTCTACCAGCTTGTTCCACTCCCAGTCGAACTTCTCCACTCCTTTCAAGACTAGTGCCAAACAACCCAGTGTGTTTGTGCGGGTAGTTTCTTTCTCGATTACCCTTCCGACCTCCATAACCGTCCTAAAGTGGTCAAGTATTCCCTGTGTATGTAGTTCATCTGCTGAGAGTTAATTTAGGTACCTGCTATATTTCTTGGCCATCATGGCTTTTACTTCTCCGCCTGTGCGTCCATCCTGTAGCTGGGCTTTCAATTGGTGGATTGCAATCTTCTTGTCATCTATCAATGTGAGGAGGTTCCGATGTTGCGTAACCTCTATTATGATGTCTGCCCAAACCAGTCACCTTGCTTCCACAAGTGACATATTGCCTTTGATCTGCCCCTTTAAGTCCTTGATGGACTTATCCTAGAGCTGAGTTTCTTCGTGCAGTTTTTCTACCTCCCATTGTAGGGACGTTGTTACCTTATGATTTGCCACTAGCGCAACCTCTACATCCTTTAGTTGTTGGTCAACTGAGCGAGTCTCATCCTCTGACACCTTCATATCAGACAGGGCCTTGGTGAGTTGTTTAGGAGCTGTCCCAGTTTCACCTAACACAGGGGTCTCACATGTTTGCTGGTCCCATTTAACCTGTCAATCTAACAGTCTTTGATTCAGTCTGGAAATATCTATGTCCTTTTGTGCATTCTCTTCCTGTTCTTTGGCGAGCAAGTCAGCGAGAGCCAATTTTTCCTTTTCACTCATCCGTTTGTATATTCTCCTTGCGATGCATTTTAGCTTTCACTTCAGCTCCAGGTTCTCCACTTCTAACTTGTCAAGAAGTTGTTATTGTGCTGCATATTTTTGGCTCCCTTCTGCCTTATCGTTTTCTTGAGGGCTTATAGCTTGGTGTGGTTTGCTCTGGCGCTAGCCTTTTCTCTCTTCTGATGCTCTATTACCATATTATACTTATGTTCGAACTTCCTCAAGGCTACTGCATGTTTCACGACCTCAATCCGTAGCATATCCCTGATACACTGTTGTAAGTCTAGCTTGTCTAGCAGGGGAATGTTAGTTAAGTTGAGGATGATTTCCAAAGCTCGATATTGGCATCTAGAAGCCGAGGGCTGCAATGCTGCTTACTAAATAGCTAGTATAAGTTGTTTTATATCCATATCTAGCATCGAAGTAAGCCCAGAATGGTGCTTTTCCACGAACCCTGCCAATTCGGCCATCAATTTGTCTCAGGTGAATCTGTTCCTAATATTTAACTCCTCCCTTGTCTCTTGCATGTCCACCATGACTACCTGTGAAAGCCTTGAGGGGGCTGACGAGGAGGCATCATCGAAATATTTATGAAAACTCGGCTTCTCCTTGTCAGGAGCCCAAAACTCAGGAATCTCCTCATAGGATAGATCGTCCACTATGTCATCTGACCCTTCGATCCTCTGTTTTTTGTTGGGGTGAGTTTCCTCATCAATGTCCATGACTTCCTGGCTTCCTGAGGGGCCTTCCTGTCCTTGTTCCTATGTCCCCACAGACACATTATCTCCTTTTCCTTCCACAGCTGAAGAATCAGCCTCCATCTGTGCATCCAAAGGCCACGTATCAAGATTAGCTCTCCATTAAATGAAGGGCCTAGTCTCATGTATATAAGAAGTTGATTTTATTTTCCTCTTCCTACTGGAGCGGACTCCCTTAGGGTCATATGGCCAAAATTTTCCTTGTGGGAGGTTCATCTCTTACAGCGTTTTCTCCATGCCTGAGAGGGCATGCCTCAAATTTATGGTGAAGGGGCTGATTGAAGTTTGGAGTTTGAGGATGTATCCTTTCTTTGCAGGCACGAAGTGGATCTGGTCGGCCTTCAAGGTTTGTTGAATGAATTCGAGGGAAAAGACTCGCATAGTTGGAAACATTGGCAGGTGGTAGGGACATACCTCTGCACCGTAGACTCTGATCTCAGTATAGTCATCAAACAGGTTCCAATCCCTTATGCAATCTTCCTCATCAAACTGTAGCCAATCCTTCTGCTCAGGAAAGATTCTAGGTGGAGAGATGTCATGTATAATGGCATAAGCTATGGACATGAACTCATTAACAAATTTTGTATACCCCTACCCCTCTGGTTGCTGACAAGCTATAGCAGTCCACTTGAAGACGGCTCTGGGTTGGGCACTTATCTTCGAGAATCTGTTTAGGCTTAGACTTTCAAATGTATCCGCATGCTCAAATAGGAACAGGTAAAACACCAGGGAACAAAACTTAAAAGAACTAGTAGAGTAAATCTCTTGAAATTGGGTTTGGATAGCTGAAGCCAAGAAAGAAGGAATATCCAAAAGGGTATCCTTCTGCATCATGAGCCATAAAAAAGTTATACCCCCTTTAGTCACCTAGTCGACCTCCTAAAACCGTAAAAACCCCGAGATGAGTGCTTGGACGGGTTGCACATTGGTTCGGAAAGTAGACAAGGGAACAAAGTTCGTGAGCAGGAAAGATGGCAGGAAAGAATCTGAGAGGAGGCTAAGGAAACTGTTTTTTTTTTCCCAGGGTAGCTTTAAGAAATGACAGGAGAGGGAGACCTCAGAGAACTCAACATAATCTCGGCTGGGAGGGTAGCGAATAGTTGTTCTTATGAGTTGGGGCGCAATGCGAAAAATATTATTTCCTTGGGAAGAGAGGAACATGTCTCTGCGCTCATCATAGGCCTCCCCAAGCTAGCTAATGAACTCGGGAACAGGGTATGTGGTTGGAGAAATTTGATAATATAGACCCGACTCTATGAATCTGAACATATCTTCGCCTTTTCGATGATAGTCGAAAAGCTCGAGTCTGATTTGGGCTACACTAAACAGGTAGACTGGGTCATGAATTTGTGCATGGGCATTGATGAGGGGTTTGGGTCCAGGAGCAGTCCTGACCTCGCGAGCTTGTGGGGTTTCAGCCTCAGACTTCTTATTTTTTGTTTTCCCCATGACCATTTGAAAAGTAAAAACAAAAGGGAAATAATGCAATGGGAAAATGACTAAATACCTAAGAGTAGTGATGTAGCCCAGGGGAAAGCAACACAGGATTGAAAATGACCTTGCACTTGAGTTTTAACCTCCTCTGCACGAAAAACTGGTTAATAACCAATATTTTACATAGTTTGAGAGTAAAATGAGCTTATACTAGACCGGGTATTATGGAATACGAGACAAGATGACAACTATAGGGCTGGCGTCATAAGGACGCCAATAATGGGACACGTGGCGATAGGTTATTGGTTGACAGCAACCAAGTAGGTGAGACCTAAGTGCCAAATTAAAAAATATATTGGCCTTCGTACCGGCAACCTAGACTTACCTTACCACTCTACTTACCGGCGCCAACTGTCGTATTTTGTGGGCCCCTTCAAACTTTGGCGAGGTGCATAGTAGTCTTCGGGCTCATTTTCCTACCCCACGGAACGATTGTGATTGGCTCGCCGAAAGGTGACGTCACTTTTTCCGGGGGCCTGACTTTTAGCTTCATCGTTCTCCTTTGGGGCCGACAGAATGTCCTTCCAACGCACTTTGTGGCTCATGGTTCCGACGTGGAGCCATGATTTCTGTTTTCCGCTATGTTGTGGCCTCGATCAAGCCTAGCCACCACACTTATCCCTTAGGAAACTTTCTTGCCCAGACTTTCACAATTTACTCAATCATCCACCTTTATAAACTTCTCGGATTTTCCACTTAACTGCTCCATTTGCTTGGTAGATGAGGTGACTAAACAACAGATGGTTTGAAGAAATGTGTGGAAGCTAACATGGATGGTATGGAAGCTAAGATCGATGGTATAGAGAAAAAAATGAAAGACAACATGGAAGAAATGAAGAATGATTTAAAAGCAGACATGGAAGGTTTGAAAAAGTTGATACAAGAAATGATTCCTAATGGCAAAAAGATAGTAGAGGAAAGTCATGATGAAAACAAAATAAATGTTAATCGTGATTTCATAAACTCTAATGTGGGATTGAAGACCCACCATATTCCAAAGATCGATATTTCAAGAAGAAAAAGGTAATAGTCTTGACTGATTCGGGTAGTACCCATAATTTTATTCATTGTAAGGTAGCCAATGAATTGAATTGCTTCCTATACCCAACACTAGAGTGTATATTTTAGATATTTGGGTTTAATTTGGATAGTAAATGATACTAATCTTCATAAAAAAAGAAGTAATAATGGAATAATCAGCTCGTATATCTTAAGGGATTTTCATTTAGACAACATGTGTGAGTGTCGCTATTAGTGGGATACTAAATAATACTCTTAATCTCACTAAATATGCATAAAAACCTCCCAAACTCCTTTTATTCAATTCTCTACCACTACATCTTCCTAATATATGTAACCAATTTTTAAAATAAATATCCCTTTTTTATACCCCCAATACCTACAATATATTGATTCCATTTTTTTACAATTTAAAAACCCCCTTTGTTAATGAATGTGGTAAGTTATTGGTCAACTATTTGAAGTCTACATGGTATATCTATTATTTTTTCTATATGTTTTATGCCACATAAGAGGTTGTTTATTATATATGACAATTAGAAGAGACACATTGATATCAAAATATAATTGTCACTAATTTGTATTATTGGAAAATAAGGATGCCTATGTAGGCTTACAACTCATAATAGTCGGTTGTATTGGAAATTAGAAAATAATTCTAACATCCCCTCCTCGACTTAAGAAAAACATAGGAGTAAACATAAGAAAAAAAAATCCTAAAAATGAGGTATTATTATGTACTCAAGTACGAAATAGGCTTTCACAAGTGGAGAAACGGAGAAAAAATTGTAAAAAGAAAACCCATCTTTATTGCTAGTGTAGAAAGGGCATTGGTGCTAAAGCTATGTTTCTCATAATGATGTATTGAAATACAAATTATTAGACCTATGGAGGTTGGAAGATCTAATAAAAATGAATGATGAAAACTTTGATGACATGAACCAAACAACCTAGATTAACTTGATTGAATTCAAAACTAGAAGATGTTCAGTTGGAGGTGCATGAGAATGTAAAACATTAAAAATAACTATATTATTTCTCTAGAAAAATGAATGTTGGTGAGGAAATAGAAATATGGATTCATGCAGAAGTCGCACCACCATTAACCATCAAATGAGAAATGAGGCTCAAAAATGTTGAAAGGTACAAACATTATTACAACCAACACTCTAAAGATGACTAGGAAACCCTATGTTAGGTCCCTATATTACTAGTGTAGTCCCTTATTATGGTTAGTGTAGCCCCCTTATTGTTATCTTTGTACCCCTATACCCCCCATATTGTTATTATTGTGCCCTTAGATTATTATTGTTAGGTTGGCTAGGATTATATTATGACCCCATGGACTCCTATATATAGAAGGGGGTTTTGTAATTTATATCATCCAAGAATTGTTCATTTATGTAATGCAAAGGAGGTTTCCCCCTCGAAGTGTCTTATTTCTAAGGCGTTGATCTCTATTTTCTTCTATTTTTGGAGCTAGTCTCGTAACATTTGGTATCAGAGCTTTGGATTCTAGAGTTTCGTTGCTCTAAACAGGTCATCGTCGAATTTTCACTATAACGTTTTTTCTACGAATGTTCAGAAGCTAAAAATTGTATCACATGAAGCTGAAATCCTGAGGAACTTTAGGTAAAAATTTCATATCTTGGTTCGTAATAGGTTCGGAGATATGATCTATGGAAGTTAGGGTATTTTTAGGCTCCTGAATTTCATCTCAAAGAGGTGACCGTGGGAAAATCATCATACCTCTCCCTCTGAACATCAGATTGGGATTTTGTAAAAAGTAGCCGAAAGAACACAGACTATAGTTTCTTGTGTATCAATTTCAGATCTAAAGGAGGAAATAGTGACACATGTCACGCCGTACAAGTTTTCTCTACTGAACTAGTCCATAATGAGGTCATTGTGGGAGATTGGGCATAACATTGCCTTGAAGCATCCAAATCAGGTCAGACCTATGGCATTGGAAAGAATATTCAGAGGGATACTATAGGACCTAATTTCAGATATTGAAGATCTAAACTCATAGATATAATTCAGTTTCAATATCGAGCTCCTCAAAAGCAAGAAAAATGTTTGTATTTTGTTTCTTCAAATTGCATAAGTCTTGTTTGAAAATATAGTTTGAAGTGATTCCAAGGGCATATTGAAGCATAGATATTAGTATTGGGTTCTAAAATGCCTCCTAAAAATAATTCTATGCCAACTAAGCCCTCATAATACTCTACTATGACTCATGAATATGAAGAAGTGCAACATGATATATCAAAATTGCAAGAGCAAGAGCACCAAATTTCGCTCTCGCAAAGAGCAACAAAAAATGAAATGGAATTTTTGAAGAAAAGCGTAGAAGTTATGATGGATGGTTTGAAGAAGGGCATGGAAGATAATATGTATGGTTTGAAGAAAGGCGTGGAAGCTAAGATGGATGGAATGGAAGCTAAGATCGATGGTATAGAGGAAAAAATGAAAGACAACATGGAAGACATGAAGAATGATCTAGATGAAGAAATGGAAGGTTTGACAAAGTTGATACAAGGAATGATTCCTAATGGTGAAAATATAGTAGAGGAAACTCACGATTAAAACAAAATAAATTTTAATCGTGATTTCATAAACTCTAATGTGGGATGGAAGGCCCACCATATTCCAAAGATCGATATGAGGAAGTTTGATGGCAAGGATCGCGTAACATGGATTATACAGGTGAAGCAATATTTTTATCTCAATAATGTGAAAAACACACAAAAGGTACGCATTGTAACTTTATATTTAGAACAAAATGCATTTTTATGGTATCTATGGATTTTCTCCCATAAATTTTTTTTCACTTGGTAATAAGAAAAAGGTAATAATGTTGAATTATTCAGGTAGTACCCATAATTTTATTCATTGTAAGGTAGCCAAGGAATTTAATTGCTTCCTATACCCAACACCAGAATGTCAAGTGATGGTTGAAAATGGAGGAACTATAAATTTCTCCAGAAAATGCCATAATATTAATCTAACCATGGGGGAATATGTATTTAATAACCCAGTGCTTTCCATTCCAATGGGAGGTGTTGATGTTGTACTAGGAGTACAATGGATTTTAATTTTCAAGAATTTTTCTTGAAATTTATTTCAGAAGGAAAGGAAGTTGAAATATGGGGTATCGCAGGGAAGTTGGGAAAGATAATAAGCTCTAATGTCATGAAAAAACTTCTGAAGAAATAACAACTAGGCATAATTGCACAATTACGCTCACTAGAAGTTCCAACATCAAAATCATCTATTTCTCTAGATCTCCAAAAAGTCTTGGACGATCATTCCAAGGTGTTTGAAACTCCCAAAGGACTCCCACCCATTCGTGATCATGATCATGCTATTCATTTAATTCCAGGAAGTGTTCCTCGAAACATCAGGCCTTACAGATATCCTTATGTCCAAAAGCATGAAATTGAACATATGATTTCATAAATGTTAAGAGGTTGGTATAATTTAACGTAGTCAAAGTTCTTTCTCTGCTCAAGTAGTATTGGTGCAGAAGAAGGATGGATCATGGTGCATGTATCCGAATTATAGGGAGCTCAATAAAAACACTACTAAAGATAAATTTACCATTCCTTTGATTGATGAATTATTGGATGAATTACATGGAGCAATTTATTTTACCAAGTTGGATCTTCATTTAGAATATCATCAAATTAGAATGAAGACTGAAGATATTCCGAAAGCAGAATTTTGAATTCATGAGGGTCATTATGTATTTTTGGCCATGCCTTTTGGCCTTACCAATGCACCTTTTAAATTTGAAGATTTGATGAATTCCATTTTCAAACCCTTAGAAAATTTGTGTTAGTATTTTTTGATGATATACTAATCTACAATGGGTCTTGGAAGGATCATGTTCAACATGTTGACAGGGTGCTCAAACTATTGGAAGAGAAACAATTATATGCAAAAACCTCCAAATTTTTCTTTGGAGTACAAGAGGTGGAATATCTCGGTCATATTATATCTCACGAGGGTGTTAAGGTAGACCCTAACAAAATTAAATTCATTAAGGAATGGAAAATGCCCACGACCATAAAGCAGTTGTGAGGACTTCTCGGGTTAACGGGGTATTATTGCAAGTTTGCTAAGAATTATGGGAGAATAGCAGCACCTCTAACAACATTGTTGAATAAAGATTCATTTTCATGGACTCCTGAAGAAACTAAGGCCTTTGAACATCTTAAAGAGGCAATGTGCCTAGCACCGGTCTTAGTTACACCAGACTTCACAAAAACCTTTATTGTGGAATGTGAAGCCTCAGGAAATGGAATTGGTGTTGTCTTAATGCAAGAAGGAAGACACATTACATTTGAAAGTTGTCCAATCAAAGGAAAGTATTTATAGAAAGCTATTTATGAGAAGGAAATTTTTGCAATACTACATGCACTAAAGAAATGGTTACCTTACCTAATGGAAGACACTTCAAGGTAAAAATTGATCATGATAGTCTTAAACACTTTTTGGAACAAAGACTATATTTAGAAGAGCAACAAAAATGGGGCACAAAGATGTTGGGTTATGACTTTGAAATCATCTACAAAAAAGGGAAGCTAAAGGTTGTTGCAAATGCACTCTCAAGAAATGATGAAGAGGTGGAAGCATTGCTTTGGGCCATTTCTATTATCTAACCATAGTGGATAGCCGAAGCAAGCGATGAATAGAAGAAGGAAGAAGAAGTGTGGACACTCATTCAAAAGTTGCAGCAAGATCCTAGTACATCTGATACATTTATTTGGAAAGATGATTCCTTATGGTACAAATATATCTTATATATTTGTAAGAATTCCCAACTAAAACAAAATATTCTTTTGGAATTGCACACTTCTCCTTTAGGCGGACACTCAGGATTTTTAAAAAATTACCAAATGTTGAAGAAAGATTTTGTTTGGGATAGCCTTAAATATGATATTCAAAATTTTGTAGCGGATTGCTTGGTTTGTCAGAAAAATAAAGTTGAGACAATTAAGACCTTGGGTCTTCTACAACCTTTATCCATTCCAAGTCAACGTTTGGAGGAGATTTCAATGGATTTTATCATAGGTTTACCTAAGTCTGAAGGAAAGAGTGTCATCATGGTGCTAGTTGATAGAATTACCAAGTATGCACACTTTTGTCCATTATCTCATCCATTTAAATCAAGTACATTTTCTACTGCATTTATGGAAACAATTCAAAAGCTACATGGAAACCCAAAGATTATTTTAAGCGACAAAGATCCCATTTTTACTAGAAATTTTTGGATGGAATTATTTTCTTGTTTGGGTACTCAACTAGCTCATAGCTCATCTTATCATCCTAAATCCAATGGTAAAACTAAGATAGTTAAAAAATATTTGAAAGGATATCTTCATTTTTTTATCTAATAAACAAACACAATGGGTCAAGTGGTTACCTCTGACTCAATGGTGGTATAACACTTCCTTCCATACTGCAACAAAAATGACCCCATTTATGGCACTTTATGGATATCATCCATCGTCCATCACATCATATTTAAGATAAAATTCTAAGGTTCAAGTAGTGGAAGATCACATCGAGCATCAACAACAAGTTCTCCTACTCTTAAAGGATAACCTAAATTTGGCACAAAATCGAATGAAACAACAGGCAGATCAACATCACAGCAAGAGAATTTTTGATGTAGGAGACTGGGTATTTTTCCGACTACAACCATACAAACAAATTTCCCTCAAGAAAGCTAAGAAGGATAATAAATTATCGCCAAAGTACTATATTCCTTACAAGGTGCTGCAAAAGATTGGTACTATGGCATACAAATTGGAGCTTCCTGCTTCTTTGCAAGTGCATCCAGTTTTCCATGTTTCATGTTTAAAGAAGGTTATAGGTGACAAACTTCCAGTTCAAACAATATTTCCAGAACCTGACGAGGAAGGAAAAATCATATTGGAACTTGAAGCAGTCACGGAAACAAGAACTCGACAGCTACGAAATCGATCAATTTCAGAGTATCTCATCAAGTGGAAGAACTTACCCACTAAAGATTCTACATGGGAGGATGAGAATTTTATATAGAAGCATCGAAAGCTACTCATTAGGGGAATTTTGAGGTATAAAATGGGCCTCCTAATGAAATTATAAAATTATAGTGGAAATAATAAAATAATATTTGATTACATCATAAAATTTTAAAGGGAAAAAAGAAAAAACTACTTTTCAATTCGTATTTTTACCTTATCTCCCTAAGGTTTTACTCAAATTTAGAGTAGGAATACTCGTTGGATGCAAAATTTAATTTCTCATCCAAGGAGTACCCATGTTGCATACTTTTTATGGAATCTTCTACATGAAAAATGAGAAATACATGAAAAACATGATTACAATCACGTTTTTTCATGTATTTCTCATATTTCGTGTAGCAAGGTCCATCAAAAGTATGCAACATGGGTACTCCTTGGATGAGGAAATAGAATTTTCATCCAACGAGTACTCTCGCTCAAAATTTGAGTAAATGCTTAAGGAGATAAGTTGAAAAAATAGTTTTATTATTTTATTATTTTTTAATATTTTTACTTTTTTACTCTAAAAATGGTGAATCATTTCTCATGGTTGACATCATCATCTTGAATCCTATTGGTTCTCATAAAGTTTATTTTGTTTATAAATTTTTCTTACGAGGCCCATTTTAGACCTCAAAATTCCCCTAATGCAAGCATTGAGGACAACACTTTTTTGAAGGAGAGGGGCATGTTAAGTCGCTATATTACTAGCATAGTCCCTTATTGTGGTTAGTATAGCCCTCTTATTGTTATTTTTGTACCCCTGTAACTGCCATATTTTTAGTATTGTGCCCTTACATTATTATTGTTAGGTCAGCTACGATTATATTGTGACCCCATGAACTCCTATATATAGAAGGAGGCTTTGTCATTTGTATCATCCAAGAATTGTTCATTTATGTAATGTAAAGGAGGCTTCCCCCTCGAAGTGGCTTATTTATAAGGCACTGATATCTCTTTTCTTCTATTTTTGGAGTTGGTTTCATAACACCCTAAGTTTTCAACAACATGAAATATTCAGGTATAAACCTAAAAATGGAATTCAAAATTCTTAATAAAAGAGATTAATCCCTTAAAAAGATTCTAGATTCAAAAGGCTTGATTAGGTGCTAATGTAAAATTGAAAAAACATGATAAAAGGAGGGTCTTTATGGACGCCAATCCATCTCATAATAGTGCATGGAATGTTGATGGCCCTCAGGTCTTAGCTTTAATTGTCAACCCAGGGTTCATAAAAACTTAAGCGGGGACAAAATTATATTTATAGTACACACTATATCTTCCTTTTGTTGAGATTTATGTAGGTGGAAATTATTAAATGAAATCTAGATGTACAAAGACCAATTTGACTATTCTATGCTACAAGAAAACTAAAATTGCAGGAAATAACTAGAAGGAAGAAAGATCACACACAAACCTAGTCTATTTGAAATAAAGGAAGGAAATATAAATTGTCTTCAATGAAATGAAAGCACACCTATTCTATCTTGTGTGGAAAGAAAACACACTACTGATAAAAAAAAATCTTGCAAACAATAAACCCTAATTTTTCATAAAAGAATAAATTTCTATACCAAACCAAATAAAGGAACCTATAAGGTCTCGTTACCTCTAAGAGCCATTCTCAGGATTCTAGGATCATCGCAATACATTAAGGAAGGAAAATCACGAGTTTCGTCCAAATCTAAGCGGGTTTAGAAGATAGGTTTCAAATTTCTACAAGAGTCCCTGTTTTGCTATAGGAGTTCTTGTTTTGCTACAGGAGATAGTCTAGTGAGTAGGTGAACGAAATACATGTAAGTTTAGAGGTTCGGGATGCTAAGGAGAAGTTGGAAAATGGAAATATACACCAATACAAATCATAATAACTTGTGGTAGTGTTAATCTATAAAATACAAGGTTGAAGGGTTTCTTGTAGCTGCAAAACAGCCTAGAGTGTAGGATACAACAAACGGTGAATGATGGGAAAAAAATAAACAATACCAAAGAAATGAATCTAAATTTTAACTGAAAATGATATTTTACCAATTTAACCATTGAAACTATCATCATCAAATGCTTAAGAGAATCTGCAATAAAATACTACTGATAAATTATCTAAATAAACATGCATGAAAGTAACTATTCAAAAATACTTTGCAGAAATAAAAAAATGGATGAACATAAATAATACAAGAGGGATCTTGATCACCTAGGGTTGGACATAACCTAACGAAGTTTATAAACCTTAGAATAAATACAGACTAAGAGGTGAAATCAAATCTCACTTCCATTAACTAAAAAGTTGTTTATACATGTCAAAGGCACAAAACATGCTTGAAATATAAATGTCTCCTATTCTTCACATACTCTACTAAATTTTACTTTTCTCTCTACAGGGATAGTCGAGCCTCTTATTTGTGCAATATTGGGTAGGGGGAATCCTCCTTGATGGGGGGAATTATTTCCCTCCAAAATCCGGAAATCCAAGGTTTGTTTCTTAGGTCATCTTGCATCAATAGGAAGGAGCATTTAGTGTCCTCAATAACCTAAGTTGGGATTATTTGGTAGTAGGGAGAAATCCCCATGACTATCTCTACCTATATCTCCTCGAAATCAATGTAAAATCCTTTCAATATCCCGCACAAGAGTCATTTTAGGAAAATAAAGTAAGAAACATATATGTGACTCTCCTAAGAACTCTTTAAGTTATGAAAGTGTAATTAAATGCAAAAAGGAAGGTTCAATATATTATTTTTTTTCTTAAGAGGGGTTGGACTTGTTAAAGTCCTATATTATAGAGATATTAGTTATGCTAGTCTTTCTATTTGTCTGAGTTCAATTTGTAAATATCAGTCATGATGGCCTGACTATTATGGTTTAAAGAGGTCTAGATTTGGATTGAGTTTCTTGTAAATTATGTCTATTTGCTAAAGTCCAAATGTATAATGTTGGGAAAGATCATTATTAAAGGGGTAGCCATAGGGGGGCATTAGTCACCATGTGAGGGTAATAAAGATTCATGTCATGTTATTTTTTGGGTCATCATGAGTTAGTTAGCTAAGTCTAGAGGTTAGGTTACATCAAAATATCATGAAAACGATTTTGATTCCATTGTTAAATTGTCATCATGGGCACAAATTTGGAGGTATTTTGAATCACTTTACATGTGAAATCATGATTGGTCATGAAATCATCAAAAGGACAACGGTAAAAGGACAGTCGATGAGATTTTTCCAAGTGCTGCATTTTTGTTTTTTCATGTTCAAATCGAGTTTTCTGCCCTCAATTATGCTCTAGGGTCACTTTGAGAGGCGGCTGGTATCATTACCTTCATCCAAGAAAATCTCTTCCTTTTCATTTTCATAGAAATTCATCGTGATCATGCTAAGTTCTTGTGAAAATATGTAAGGGAGAGATGTTCTGGTTAACAAAGTTGTATTCTCCTCATCCCGATGGTCGAATTTTTTCCTCAAGGTGCAAAAATCAAAGCTATGTTTGTATTCCTTGGTTTTGAATAAACTCGATTGCATGTATGAGAATAAAAGCATAAAAAGCCTAAAAATAACCAAAATTTTCACAATTGGCTTGTTTTCTTCCATCATTGCGTTTCTTTTCCATTTCACCGTGTTTTCTCCAAACAATGTGCTTCCCCACATAGTGCGAATATTTTCCATTTGTGATTCCTAAGACTAAATTTTTCCACATGTGGAGGCTCCATTTTGCAAGGTATATTGGTGTTTTTTGCAAAAAATTGCTTCTTATCATAGTTTTGTGTGTTTGGAAGTGTTTGAAGTCCAATTTCTCATGCTTTGTGCTTTTGGTGTTGCGCCTATCCTTTAAATTTTCACCACCAAAGATCAAAAATTTGGCAAAGTTGTTTAGGGTTTTCTTCGATGAAACTTTATGCTGACTAACATCATGTGTAGAATTCATTTTTTAACTGTATCATCATAATTTAATTTGGGTAGTTCTTCTTGTCATTTCTCTTACAATCGTTGAACAAAAACAAGTTTTCTCTTAAACCCTGCGTACTATTCATTGTTGTAAAACAAATATCATTTCAACCTAGAGGAAAGAAAGTACTAGGGAAGTTATATTGTTCGGTTTTTAAATTCACAATATCTTGCCATTTATTAATGGAGACCCAACCACTTAATTTCTTTTGAGTTGGGTGGGGTGTATGATTTTTTTTTAAAAGATTCAAGGGTATAATCTACAATTTGACCAAGGAGTTTTCCAAGAGTTTCAGTTGATTCACAATAATATTAGAACGATTACCTTTCATGTCACATAGGTCACAATAGCACCGTAACGTATATTCCTTCCAGGGGAAAACATTTCAAGGGCATGCCCCTTGATATCACCTATTGCCAAGATATTTTTGAAGCTCTAGTGTCAAGAGACAAGTGAGTATAACAAATGTAAAGCCTAAACGTATCTACCTGAAAAAAGAAAAAAAAGTTTCCAAGTTATTCAAAGGGTAATTCGTTAAGTGTGAGGGAAGGTTTTGGAATATTTTATTAATACCACTTCGTACTTTTACTTACCGGAAAAATATCCTTAAATTTTTCTCCTTTTTTAATTATTTAGGAAAGTTTTTAAGATGGATAATAAATTAGAAGGAAAAAAGTCAGTTGAACCCAACTTATTCCATTTTTCCTTAGCTAAGTTATTGTTTTTGGAGAGATCAAGAAAGAAAACAAACATGACACTATTTGTTGATTCTTCTCCAAAATTAGTGAAAGATGTGACAACTATTCCCTTTCGAGCAAGAAAGAGACACCCTCAATAGTGTTAAAGTATTACTAACCACTATCTTGAAGCTTCAATGAAGAGGCTCTCATCTACATTGTAGCCCACAAGAAAGAATAAATGCAAAACTACAATTTTTCCGCAGGTGGTGGATGCCCCCAAGAAACCTCTAACCAAATAAGGCTACCTGTATGGTTATCCTTGAGCAGAAATTTGAGACCATGGATACCATACCAGACGTTGGAGTGATTGATGATAAAGTAGATAGGTTTTGAGTGAATTGCAAGAATACTGAAGAAGGACCATTTGGTCATTTACAATTGAACAAGAAATAGGAATTGAAGAAGACTATTTCTAGAAAAATAACCAACCTAGAAAAGTATGTGCTCATGGTTAAAGATAAAACTCAGTTTTTTTCAAGTCCAATGCAACAAAAAGTAATCAAAATGATGCTAGGAATATCAACACCAAACAACTAGGATTAGAAGAACTCTGCCTTAGAGGAAGGTAACCTAAGAAGAAGAAGAAAAGAGGAGATGGTAGAGGTAGATGAGGAGAAGATGAAGGTAGATTATGGGAAGCACACTTTCAATAGATTGAGAAGACATATGGAAGGCAGCTCATAGAGATATCTTTGAAAACTCAAGAAATAAGAAGTGAAGGATGAGGAAGCATGAGTGATTCATGGACATATCCGTCAACCTACCATGGATGATGACATGTTGAGCAGAGCACTTTCCACTTCACATAAAAATGAAGAAAATGTGTAGACGAAATCTATCTATGAGACAAGAATTTAGGAGCAACCAAACAAAATTAAGGGAGTTGCAAGAGAAAGACAGAGGCAAATTATACCTATTGCTCGAGGAAATCAAAATTTGAATGACTTTAAAGCAGTGCTAGAATAGGCTTTGTCTTTTTACTTTTCAAATGTATGTTTTTTTTACAGGTTTGAAGTTCTAGGTGATATTGTTTTGCAAAAATTCCTCTAGTAGCTACATCTAGTCAAAACTCTCAAGTTATTTTTGTAGCTGAAGAGGATTTTGCTATCATTTTGTGCCCAGCTACTATTGGGATTTTGGCATGTAGATTCATGCTTAGTATTTTAATGAAGAAAGGCTTTGTAGGAGTTATGTGGTATCATCATTGCATTTTTATGGTCCCCATCGTTGTGTGCAACTTTTCACAAAAACACCTTCTACTCAAACTATGAAAATAGGTGACATTGTACTTCTAAAATTGGCATTGTGCTTTTGGCCACATTTACTTTTTGTTGAAGTTTGAGGCTTTGTATGGTATGAAAGCTTACAAAGGGGGAAGTTTTAACATGCTAGTTTTTTTACATGTGGTTGATGGGGCTTCACTAAAAATTATTAGAGGAAACCATAGGAAATCACAACCATCAAGCATTGTGATTTTTCTTTATGTTTCCTCGCATTCCTAGATATTTGTGAGCTTCAAGGAGCGCTCAGCATTGCTCTTCCACACACAAGGTTTATTTTGAGTGAGGTATTTCCAGTTAAAACTTGATCTAATTTGTTTGTATGGTTATTTTAATTGTAATAAATTGTTGTTACTTCATAAGATCAATTTGGAGCTAAGATATTAATGTAAACTTAAAAACATTCAGCTATGCAACCTTTGCCCTTAGGCAACAACATTTTAATCGTTATGGTTAGAAACAACATTCGTAATGTAATTTGACCCTAAAGGTGGACCCCGACTCTTTTTGAGTCTATTTTGTTAGCGGCGTGTAATTTAAAAAGGTTTGGTGGAGATTGGAGAATACCACAGGGTATGTTGTAAATTGTTTGAAAACTTTCTGCAATGAATGAAAAGACTAAAGGTGATTTCAGGACTTTGTCAAATATTACGGTGTTGTGCTTCATTCCTATTGCAATATTTCCTTGTGTTATTTTTCAAGGCATATGTATGTCTTTGATGTTGATGGAACATAAAATTAATTCAAAATTCATTTAAATTTTTCTTTGATTTATTTTCCCTAAGCTAACTATAAGCTTTTCTTAAAACAAATACTAAGAATTCATCTACAATTTGACAATATTTGTGTTCTTTCCATTTTTTCTCACACTTGCCCTCCCATAGTTTAACAATTCCATCACCATGACTACCTACCTTTCCCGTGTGGAAAATCCTTTCTCTTCATCTTAACATCGGACAAACAATCAATTTCCAGCCAAGACTCCATGCCCAATGGATCTGCTTCTTCTTACCAACAAAACCTTTGAAAAATTATACCTTATTGAACACTATGCATAGTATAATATCATATTAGTTGAGAAAACTAATTTAGACAGCCCTTCTAAGGCTAGAAAGGCTCAGATTATAGCCCAAAATAATGGTATGCTTTATAGTCCTTTGCCAAACTTAAAATTACAGAGAACTGTAAACATTTGATGTTTATGTTGAAGAAAAACCATGGACAACTTCAGAGTAATTTTTTTGAAATTTCAGGTCTCATTCCACAAGGCAGTGATTAGGTATCATCAGTTTAAGTTTTCACCAGGTGTTGTGTTTAGAAAAAACATAACGCCATTTTCTTGAAAGTATGCCTTAGTGATCAACACATTCTGCCATCAAGATCTGACCTCACTGATGTAAGTGTATAACTTATAATTTCTTAGAAAGAAGATATTTTGAGAATAGGAAAAATACACTTTTTAGAGATATATTAATGCCTTTTTGTCATGAGTGTCAGAAGAAGGAGACATTGAATTTTATCTCGTCATTTGAGTAAAGTATTTTCATATCCAAATATGAATCTTTCGTGTCCTAGATAGTCATTGATGAGTTAAAGATAAACCATATATTACATCTCGTAAATTGGATTTTTAAGTTTGATAGAGATATTTCACAATAATTTCACAAGCTTCAAAACATTGCTTAATCAACCTATGTAAGATATGGTTGAGAAATCACTCATATTTCTTAGTAAACTATCCTCCATCCTTCCGTTCCTCCAATTACCTTGCCTTTCAACCATCCGGATTGTTCTTCTCAATTTTATATGTTTTCTATAATCCTCCATTGAAAACAAACTCCATCAAATAACAATTCCACCACTTTCTTTCATCTTCATCACCAAGTAAAATAACTAGAAAAACTACATCTCCGACTATTATCATGGTAGTTTGTTATGCTCCATTGGTCTTTCACACAACTAAATGATATGCCACAAAAATATGGGTGGTGTCTACCTCAATTTGATGGCATCGTCCACTACAACACACAAACACATAACAAATGAATAATCTCATATCTTGAATAATTTGATCATGATTATGTTAAGACGAGGCTTTTTACCAAAGCTCACGTAGAGGTCAAAACTGCATGAGGGATAGCAATGGGAAATTATTGTTTATCTTCGTTGTCTACCGAATTCTCGTTTCTCGATGGGAATTCAAAATAAACTCTATCAAATACTGTAAGAATATAAAAACATGAGGGCTATGTTAATCAATCCAATATTTTTCAAATTTCGGTTCAACAATGCTTATAATTCAATCTAAGTAGAAATAAACTTAAGCACTGTGTTTGTCCTCATTTCTCTCTCCAGATGGATTTGATTCGTAGATACCTACCAATTAAAAGAACAATCCCAACTACCTTGGAAGACACAAGAAGAATATTTTTAGTGTAGAAGCTAATTAGTTGTCCACAAAGCCAAGACAGAAGATCGAAAAGAGATTTACTATCAAGGAGGAACCTCCACATCATCGTATGATAAGTTGGACACTTTGTTGAATATCATGAAGAAGATGATGAAAGAATGACTTCACAAATCGAGTTGCTGCAAGAGAACCATATGAGGACCTCAACAAGAAATCCTAAATTCGAAGACAAATATATTCAAATTAAGCATAGGGATAAAATAAATCTAGTTATGCCAACAACACACGTACCCTCCTTTTTAAGAAAACCTAAGAAGAGAAGGTGGCGTTAAAGGAATAACAGATACAAATTCTTTCTTTGGGTTAGGAAGTAGATAATATCTTCTTGAGAGAGTGAAGAACAAGATTTATTTTCATAGTCACAAAAAGCTATTGCGTTCGGAGAGTAATAAGGTTATAAGAAAAGTTATTAGAATACCATCATGGAGGTTCAAAAAAAAAAAAAAATTTAGGAATAGAAAGTCCTAACAAGTCACCCTAAAATCTTCAGCTGAGCACTTACTAGTCGTACAAAGGTTGATCCTCCCAAAGAAATTCCCAAAAACAAGATGTAACTTTTTAAGGACACATAAAGGAGTCAATCATCTTTAGTCTTGAATATGAGATATCAAAGTTCAAAATTAATGTTCCATTGGTGTAATTTATTAAGAATGATGCATATAAGAGTAAAATTTTAAAGGCACTCAAAGATAGAAGTGTCACACATTCTCAATTTAAATGGATGATCATCATGGAACTTATTTTTGGTCTGTGAAGTCAAGAAGGTTCGTAAGAAGCTATGCAATGTGCCACCATTCTATGCCACCTAAACATACATGACTTGATATTTCACAATTCCATGTTAGATTCAGTGGACACACACAACTAAATTCCAAAAGTGATCAAGGACAAGCTTGCCTTTGGATATAGAACTAGTCCACAAGCAAAGAACCTTTTTCTTCGAATTTTTGCCGCCTGGAAGTGTTTGGGTTTTATCAAATATTTGGGGCACAATTTCCTTACTAAAAATTGCATCCAAGAGTATATTTATTGATGTGGTTTTTGATGACATTCCAAATCGAAGTAAGGTAATGATTTGTAAAGATCTCAGGTGAAAATTTCAAGTGTTCTCTACAACCCATATGTCGTATCCAATTATCCCAGCTTTTGGACAACCAAGGAAGTCATATAGAGAAAATATCATGAAACTACAGTATGAATTCAAGATAAACCAAATAAATATCTTATTTATTTAGTTCATTCAGACATGGATTCCTTTTTATATTATACTATGATTCATGTTTAGAGGAAAACAACTTTAAAACAAGGTCAAAATTAAAAAAGGAAATGAATTGTAGAAAAAAGAATTGAAAATATAATTAGAAAACAATGATGATGAAGAGGACCGTGAACATGAAATTTTATGGAGAATTTAAAGGAAGTGGTCGGAGTCGATGTACCAGGATTATGAGCCCAAAAGTAAACAAGTCAAATATCTATTTTTTATAAGCTTTTCGAATGCACACACAATGCTCTTGAATAAGAGAAATTGATTTTGGGGATGAAAATGTTGGAAGAAGTTAGGATTCAAGAGTATTTCAATCCATGGATACCAAATCGTATCATTAAGAAAAATAACCGAGCATCAAGCCAAGTACCATAGAATGAGGGCCGACAGAATGTCAGCGATATTTTCTCGCAATGCTTTAATAAAATTTGTCCATGATTCAGAGAGTAGAACACAATTGCTATTGTGTGAGCCACCTCAAATCAAGACATTTAAGATCCTCATTCATCCCAATAAGAAGTATGAAATTCAAGTTAAACATAAAGCAAATGTCCCGTAAAATATAAGGTATTGGCAAGTCTTTGATAATGATAAACTCGTTGGATAATTTTCACAAATAAAACAAGAATTTTTGAATCTGGTTACTGGATGAAGAAATTTTTTCGACAAAGAATCTCACATAAATCAAATAAAATAATATTTGAAAACATGTAGCAAGAATTAAAATTTTTACAAACAAAATATAATATGATCCCCAGAGGCTTAGTCCTACTGAGTGAACTCATTTGATCAAAATGATGTGGCTTATAAGCTCAAAATATTACCCATCGAGGCCGAGGTAGAAGATTAAGAACATAGAACCTAAGATACAGACCTAAAATTTTGAAGCCCAATAAATCTCAGTCCCTAAGAAAAGCAAAATATTGATGTCATCAATGAGCATTATGATGTATTTTCATGGGGGTATGGGGACTTGTAAAATCCCATGACAAGAGAACCACACAACACACCATTCGTATCAAGGAAGTTAATAAACATTTTAAGTGGACGCTAAGCGAGAATCAACCCTATTTTGTTGCCCCCACTGAGAATGATGTAAGAAAACCATGTTATGCAAAAGATTATAGTCCCTTTGTGCTTCTCTCCCGAATGGATGTCAAATTTAGTTCCAAAGGAAAAAGTGAGATAGATAAGACTGCAGTGTTGACGTAAGAAACCTTAATAAGGTGTATCACAAAAGAAAATTGGCCCCTACAGAAATGGATCACATTGAGTGGGTAGTTGGTTCGTGGAGGATTTCATTACTTGATGGTTTCTTCGGTTCACCAAATTTTTGGTACATCTCCTGATGATCAGGATAAAACAAATTTCTCACTATTAACCATGGGGGAACGACATATGTAAAGATTCCTTCGAACTTATGAATGTGGTGAGAAACCTTCCAAAGAGCTATGGAAATTTCTTTTACAAATGATAAATTTAGGTTTATTTTTATTTATCTTTATTAGACATTACTCTGTACTTAAAATTTAATGAAGACTATTTACAATACTTGGAATATTTTTTTTCAGAAGTGCAAGAAGTACAGGTGTCTTTTGAACCCAAAGAAGTCTCTTTTACTCCAAAATATCAATAAAACATAAGAGATATGAAAGTATATTAATAAAGGGAAATGTAATCAAGTGTATTGTTGAAGCAAAGTAATTCAATGAGGTGAAGTTAGACTTAACGATGCTCCCTTTTTTCTATCCTCGATTACAATAAAGGTTTGATCATTTTCTCCTTTGCATTAGAGAACGCCATTGTAGTAGTAATGTAGAAAAACCAACAACAAGACCATGAGGAACCCTATAATTTTTTTTAGTAATACCTCTGAGGGATGTCACTTCAAAGTATAGCATAATGGAGAAACAATATTTTGCATTTGTGAAGGATTTAAAGGATTTTTAGGCTTCATACATTGCATTCTTTCACATGGCTTCCTTTTCTCCTAGTCTTGTAGTGAAATAAATTCTTACACAAACTCCACCTAAAAAAGGAAAAATAATTAATTGACAGTAACACTGGAGAATCATGTTGAAATTAATCATACTAAATTGATAAAGGGTCAGTTGACTAAAATGTAGGACTACCAACCCACATGCATTGGATACAAATTTCATTTTTCCCTGCTAGAATAAAAATAATGAGGAAGCTCTCAATATGTGTCGCAAAATTTCCTTCTCTTATCCTTGGTACACCGATATCATCTATGTTTTGCAACACTCATAAGCTCCACTCAGATTAATAAACAAAGGAAAGATTTATCAAGTTGAAATTGTCAAATTTTTTTCATTCTAAATTAGTCTTTATATTGGAAGGATTTAGAGGTATATCGCTGAATTGTTTGTTGGAAATTAGGCACATAATATAATGGAAGTGATTCCACAAATGAGACTATGGAGCTAATATTTTTTAGAAAAAAATCACAGAAATAAAATTTAAAGTTAAAATTTATTACTCAATCGTTTTTTGATTTTCAAAAGAAGGTTTAGATTCACGCAGTGTCCAATATTTGAAGGGGAAGAAGAAACTTTTACCTTTACCTCAAATCTATTTCCGTGGAGATTCTATTTTAGTAAAAAGTGTTAAATTTATTGGAGAAATTCACCCATATTCATCGTCTCCACACAATGATCTTGAAAACCACCTATTACTTCACTAAGTGGAGAGAGGTGATTTTGAATCGGTAGGCCAAAGATCTGGCTATTATTCAATTCCTTGAAGGTAACATTCTTTCGATATTTGGATGTCCTCATAATATTATTATTGATAACGTTGTTGCATTTTAAATCTAAAAAGATGATTGATTTTTTGTAATAGACATAACATAGTACTTGGTCACTTACCACCTACTGCCCAAAGGGTAATGGCTTGCGAGTCCTCTAATAAGAGCCTATTTAATATCATAAAGAAGTTCTTGCAGTGGAGAACAAAAGAGTTACATAAGAATAATTGGTTCATTCTAGGTTGATAGGGCAAGTACTAAGAAATCAATTGGGATGTCTCCTTTCCAATTGGTGTATGGGTTGATTTTATTTTAATACTTCCCTAAGGGTTCCAATAATGAACACAGGAAGAAGAGGCAGAACAAATCATGCTAAGAAAGATGTAGATTAATCAAATGATATGCATTGCAACAGCATTGCAGCGGAGGTCTATAATACCACCTGCCAGATCCAGGACAAGATCAAGAATATTCATGATAAAAGGATAAAGGATGATTTTTGTGTTGATGACCTTGTGTTGAAGTGGGATGCTCGGGAAATGAGGATAAGGACAAGCATGGAAAATTTAAAGATATGTGGAATGGACTAAAAATTTCAATTCTTGGAAATTGTTATCCAAGATAACACTCTAGTTTGTATTTGGAGACAATTTGGTTAATTTAGTTAGGTTTTTAAGCTTTTCTTCAAATAATTGCATGTATAAAGGTCATATTTTTCATAAATCCAAATACAAGGTCATTATGAATTAGGGTGTGAACATTAAGGTGAAAAAAATAAAAACCCCATGTGTCTTAGGCTCATTTGGTCATAATTAAAAATTTTATGGGCCTAACAACCTTCATAGAACCCAAATAGAAAACAAAGCATTTTCTAAATTTCCTAAAACTTCTATAACAAATCGCCTTTCCTACTGATTTCTAAGCATAAAAAGTCCGTTGTTGTGGTAACGCTATGAAAAAGGTGAAATTTTTTAGAAAACTATTGTACGTAGTCATGGTCATATCATTTTAAATATCATTTGTCTTATCCCTCACTCCAAAACATGTATGTACTTAAAGATTAATTTTCTTTTTCATCCTCTTTAAATTTTTAAAATAGTTTGTTGTCATTAGATCGGTTTCCCCTATCATTCCGAGCCATTCTTGATGTCCGTTCACTTTTGCTCTCTTGGTGAGCAAGTGCTCATTTTTCTTTAGGTTAGGTTCCGTAGGTTTCATAGCTTCTCCTCGTTTCCTTTTGGGATATTTGAAAATACAAAAGAAGCATCTCACCTGTGTTGAAGGCATGGCATCCCGTAGAAGCAATATAAAGGAGGATATTTCAAAGAAATTAGAATTTTACAACAAGGCTGCGTAAAAATCTCGAAAAATGTTAAAAACTACATTTCTATACATAATGATGGAACACCTACGTAAAAGAGGAAAAAATGGTTGCATATGTGATAGACATGACATGGTCGTAGTCAAATATTTAGAAACACAAATGGAAATGATTCAAGTTGAACTTTTGAAGAGGGGCCCAAATTCATTATCACATTTATGATTATGGATTCATGAATATGGTAAGACCATAAATTTTCTATTATGCTATGGCTAATGGTAAAATACAGTTTACAGTAGATTTTATATGTTTTGGAGGCAAAAGAATAATGAAAATGAAAAATCTCGTAAAACTAGGCATCTTCATAGCAACTCCTAGGTTTGAAGGAAGAAATTATTAATAAAATTATTGTATCTTTTCTGAATGGAGTGAAAAACACCAAAATAAATTTTCATAAATATGAGGTCTAAATTCAATTTATTTAACTCATAAACCTGATATAAGACCTCGGAATAGTCAGAAAAGTCAACTATATGCACTAGGGAAATTTTACAAGCCATGCATCGAAGTTCGCTACCAAACCCAAGTTGTACTTTTTTTTTTCTAGTGTTATGGAGTTTTGATGACTTTTGGGAAATCAAATAAAGAAAGAATTGACAAACCACAAGTAAAAGGTTTCCAAATAATCAACATATGAACTCTTATCTTCTGGGGACACTTACAAAGCCAACTAGGTCAACCTACGTTATTAGGCTTCCAAATTTATGAAATGACAGCTTTTATTAGTCAAATCTAAGCTCAAGTTCGTACCAATGAAAGTCATTTTGGAAATATGGAGTTTTTTTGTTCATAACATGATCATTTAAAAATCCTCTCTCCATTTTTACATAGATATCATGGTTTGAAAATACACACTTATCTTTGAGGCCTATTTCACAAAAATTCTCAGCGTATTTGTCAGTAAATTTGAAATCTGGACTTGTGTGGAGGTCCATCATAACAAGGCTAACATCCACGTGGGTATGATGACAATACACAAAAGTCTAGCAATTCAAAAATTGGTTGGTTGCATTCGATAAGGGTTATTAACATAGTTTGTTGAGGTATTTAATTATTTAAGAGCTCTTTTGTACTCAAACTCTTTTAAAATGGAAATATCCCTAAAAGGGATCCATGAATTGTAATCTTTAAATTAGAATTAGGACCTTTAATAGGCATTGAGTCCCGCTAGGTGGAATACTATTGTATGGAGGTTCATACTATATATTGTGGACTTTTTCACTTTGAAGGTGTCGATTAATGAATGAAAGAGCAACTTTTAAATATTTTCTTCATAGGTTAACATACATTTTGCAACAAGATTGTTTTCAAACCCGAGATTCTCCTTAATATGTGTTTTTCATCTCCATATTTTGTATATTGTTACCGCTTCATGGACTTGGAATCACGTGATTAAATGCTCTAGCTTCCTTCATTTGTTGTGTTTTCACTATAAAAGCTTATGATTAAGCCAACTTGCTCTTAAAATTTTCCAAGAACACATTTTGTTTGCAATTGAATTTCCTAGTCAATCCATGCCCAATGGTGTTTGTCAACATTTTTTCATCCTCATAAAAAATCACATAAACACAATAGCATTATCATCTCAAGTAAATTGATTTTCATCTACAATCTTTCATTTGGTTTTCCTTGGAAAGAGCCCTCTCTCACCGGAAGGGCTAACTTCAGGTTAAATTTGCCTCAAATAGTAATGTTAGGTTGATTTTTGACATAGGCTCCACTTGTTCCGTACCACCCATATCATTTTGGTGCATCCGGAGGAGTTGAAAAGCTCCACTTCTAGATTTTATTTGAGTATCTTCATCTTTTCGATTCTCGAGGGCAATAAGAAATCGTAGCTTATTTTGAAGGTTGTGATATTACCCTATACAACTCAAATCTCAAAAGATATAGAAGATGAAAGCTTCATATAGTGACTCTAATGCTTGAACATCAATAGCTCAAGAAATTCCAAGATGAGTTCTACCTAAAAGAAGAAATTCTAGGTATGATCCCATGGATCACCACGTCTATAGTTTCAAACCTATGCCTTGTGTTGATTGGTCAACCCATCTTCCCATGTCTAAATATGAAAATAAAGATGATGTTGGTCTACATTTGGTTAAATTTCATATGCATTATGTGATCGAGGGTTTATTTTCTCAAGGATTGTCTCAAGAAGATATTTATGTCTACTCCCTAGAAGATAAAGTTAAGAGTATGGTATGAAGGGTTGAAAACTTTAAACCTTGTTTTCTCTTAAATATTTAAGATAATATTTTTTGGACATTATGTGGAAGTACTTTACCATGCATCACCACCGTTTTTAAGAATCGTTGTATCTTTGGAAAGTTTTCATTCAATAAATTAATAGTATTGATGATGATGAAAATGTATGGATGATGAGGAGATATTAGAGGCACTTTATGAATTTTATTCACAAGATAGTTTCCATGATGATCAAGAAATTTTCTCTATCGTAGCGTATGTCTCTTCTTTAGTTGAATATTTTTAAAGGATTTTCTAAAACTTGAAAAACAAGTTATATCCCATGAACTTTCTCAAAATTTGCAGCAACCTTGCCAAAATTTAGGGTGATAAAGAGGAACATAAATATGGTCACACAGAGGTATTCACTTTTGTTCGGCTTCCTTTTTAAACCTTGTTTCAAGAATATTATAGCCAAGAAATTAATGTTAATCCCTACATATGAAAATATTCCAAGCATATCGAGAACAAAGTGTTGAATGTCGAGAAACAGAAAATAAACAGGATCAAGGAGAAGCTTTTTATGTGAAACATAAGCTTTTTCATCATGAGGAGGAGGTTGATCCTTTGAGTACGCTTGAAGGCTTTCATGAGGAAGCACTTATAGAGAATGATGAGAAAATTTTTTATTCCACAAGTCACGGTTCCAAAATTTCTTGCTACAACATTTTAAATGATAAAAATTATGTTTTTACATGATAATATACATGAAGTTCTCATTGTAATGCATGAGAAATGATTTTAAACATCCGTGTAGCAACATGATATGGTTTCTCCTATTGAATATTTTTCATGAACAATCAGATTCTTGTCTTAAGAATGATAAGGCATAAACAGAGACAACTCGAAGTTAAGTGAATGAACATTATACTTTGGATCACCGTGACATGATACTTTTCGCCTTGTTCAAGGATCCTTTGTTGATTTTCATTTTCATCAAAAGAGAAATTTTTCATGGTTTCCAAGATTCAATGACAAACCTTATTTATCTACTTCTACCAATAAATTTTTATGTTTTTTATGGATTAGGGATTCAATTTCATTCAATTTGCCAACAGATGATTCACTTCTAATGTTGTTCACAAAATCAAGAAGCCCATGTGTCGATCACCTTTTGACCAGATACAGTGAATTTTCACATTGCTTGAATCAAATGTTTAGTTTTCAATTGTTAGAGACTACAGGCACATAAATAATCTTGTTGGGAAAGCATCTCTTTCGACATTGAGTTTGAAGATTGTAGTTACAAGTTTCAGCTTTGTACTATGTTTTCAAGCCAAGAACATATCAAGGGCTTAATGGAAAAGGAATATGGAAAATGGAAGTTGATCAACCCAATGGATAAGGCAATTCTGCCCATCGTTCTTTGTTGCACCACAAGGGCAACATCTCATTGGAGCCATCAAGTATCCGAAGATAACACTTAGTTTGTCTTCGATACAATTTGGTTAAGTTAGTTAGGATTTTAAGTTTTTATTCAAAATAATTACATGTATAAAGGTCAGTATTATCATAAAGCCGCTTTTCGAAGGTCATTAAGAATTTTAGTAGAAAACAATATTAAGGTGAAATAAAAAAACTATGTATTAGCTCATTTGGTCAAATTAGAAAATTTTGATATTTTAACAAACTTTCTTTATAGCAAATCCAATTAGAAAAATAGAGTATTTATATGAAAGTTCCTCGAAACTTCCACGTAAAAAATATGCCTCCTAGCACCGATTTCACTACGTGTCCGTTGTTGTGAAAACGGTAAGGAAAAGGTGATTTTTTTAAAAATGGCCGTCACGTAGTCACGTGGGTCATAAGTAATTACATAACATATTTATGATATAGTAATATATAGTAATAAATTTTGTTATATATTTTGCCATTAATTGTGGAAATTAATGAGTAAATTAAATGAACAAATTTATGACTAAATATACTACCAGACAATAAAATTGGGGGAGAAACAATTAATGAGTAAGCAAAAATGACAAAATTTGGTTGCCTCGTAAGATACTATAAATTAGCTACTAGTGGTCACCAACTAAAAAAATGGTCCTTTCTATGCAAATTTAGTCATTTTTTTTATAACTAATTAACCATTTATACTAGTGGTCGCATAGTTAGGCTTTTCTCAATCTACTATCACTATGAGCATGTTTCCAAACACGTCTCTCAAGCAAGTGTTACCACTTCGTTGTCATTTGTTGGAGACATGTCACCTCACAAAGTGATCTACAAAGAAATTTCGAAGCAAGCACCGATGAACCTACGAAAAGCATAAGGCCCAATGTTCCCATACATATGCGAATACCTATATTTAACACAAAAGTACACAAAGTCATTTTCTAAAGAAAAATATTTAACACATTCATGCACAACAAGAGAGGTTTTCTGGAGACTTAGAAGATTTGCATGCACATATCAACACGTTAAAGCACAGTGGACAATATAGACTCCATGGTTATTACCGCTTACATTATGCAAGATACCGAATGGATCATTACACACATGGATGATTCTCACATTGTCTCATTGTAGCGATAGTGGTGGTAAACTCACCACCAATACTAGTGAAGACATGCAAAAATATTATAAGATGCCTGCTCAATGCGCTGTAAATGAGAACTTCTATAAAAGATGGTAAACCCTTCACGCTATTGAATTCTACCAAAGATGGTGTTGAGAGCTCTCAAGTTTCACCATTTTCCTATCTATGTTTATCCAACAAACATTCTTAAAGATGCTCATCGCTACCCAATAAAATTATGTATGGTTGTTTATAAGGGGGTTAAGAACGTTAAGGTGTTTGAGAGAGGAATCGGATATACACACTCAATATAGTACGTGCTCTAGAATTCACATGAAAATGTTTTTATCTTAGATGGACTTGTTCACATTATGCGTTCGGGAATGAATTGGAACTCGGAACATGAGGAGTAAGTTCTACCTACTTCACTTCGTAGTGTTATTAGAGATGAGATTCAAAGGCTTATATGCCAAATTAGTCGAATACCTCTTTTCATTCATTTTTCAACATGATATTTGATATTGATCCTCCTTGCATGATCGATCGTGAAGTATTATTTTTATTATCAAAGATTGGTTTGCGAAACGAGACAAGACACACACTTATGCCTTCGCCCTTCTGTAGACACTGTTTCACCTTTTTTTATGCTTGATATGTGACTAAAAAGAGTCATCACGAAGTTGCAAACAATACAGACAAGGAATTATTAGGAATTATCTACAGGAGTAAGAAAGCCCTTTGGCCTATTCTCCATTGAGGATCGTATTATAAGAATTAAAGAGTCACAAGGATATGAAAAGAAAAGACATAAGAGTTGGACCGCCCACATTTCACTATTGAATATTTTAATGGATATGATCCTAGGTAGTCATTCAACAACATTTTCGAAGGATCAACCAAAAATATAGGGTACTCATCTATGTCCACAACAAAGATGAAAATATAAAGAATGAGTACAATGTTATCATCAGACACATCAATTAATGGAGAAATTAATTCACCCCATGTGATCCACCACTAGAAATGCAAGAGAAGGAGGAGGAGCAGAGGTAATGACTCAAGTAAGGAAATTAGATCCCAAGAAAAAGGACCTTATATTCCTTCAATAGGCAAAAGAAATAAGAAATGGAAAGTTGATCCTGTGAACCCTGGATCTACTCACACAAGGAGAGAGGAGAAACAAATAAAAGAGGAGAGGAAGAGTCAACAACATGATTTTCTTGAATAGTAACAAGAAGAAGAAGAAGAGAGGGGGGAGGTTAAAAGAAGAGAAACAAAAAATTTTAGAGGATAACAACATAAAGGTGTGGAAGAAATAATTGACTCAAGCAGAGCTAGAAGAGGATCATTTTGAGGAAGAAGATACTATCCATAAACCAGAGGAAGAATAATATACCTAGGAGAATATCCTCTCACATGCGCAGACATATTCCATTTGGAGACAGTGGGGATCACACTTCGCCAAACAGACAGAATCACGGTTCTATGTAGCGTAACTGATCAAATTAAAGAAGAGGAAAGCATGGAAATCTAGTTTCAATGTTTACAAGAGGGTGAGATCACAAAACTAGAAGAAACTTTAAGTGGGCGTTCATAGAGACAAATGTTACATTTTTCACAACAAAATATGATAACCATAATACTTGTTGAATGATACCCTAGGTTGAGAAGAGAAAATGTTGTTGCGATGTAAACGCATTAGAACATATTGCAATGGAGAAATCAACAACTCATACCACACAACTTTAATACCATAAAAATGGTAGCTGTGGCTATGCAAGAAGAGTTGGGACTCCCAAATAAAGGACACCGTTGTGTGATTATATAATGAAATGAAATCTTATAGGAGAAAGTGATGGCTCATTGAAATTCAAAATAAGAATGCAAGAGAAGCAGACATTCTCAATATAGGAAAATAAAAGCAGTCGATCGCATGTAAGAGTGGGCTTCAAACAATCCCATGCTCATTACTTGGAAAGGAAGGATAAATTCTATACAAAAATAGATAGATTCCACTTTGAGACTCCACATACACAATTACTCACATATGGGATAACAACCGCTTAGCACTATGGTTTTCACAACAAGTCGCATTATGGGTTTGAGTCTTCTAAGAGACAAAGCAGCATGGGATGCCCGCCATCCGATCCCTGAAGCAATAAGAATCGAGGAGGTAATATTCTAGGAGATTAGAGAACATATTGAAATTTTCCAAACTTAAGCAAGAAAATAAATGAGAAGTCTTGGAGGTAAATAAAGGAAATTATTCACAGTATACCAGCACTCAATCAAAGCACACATGAATCTATCAAGGCTATGGAATAAATGCACAACAAAGCTCCAAGAATACACCTAAGGAGGCACCGTAAGGAAAATATGTACTACAAAGAAGACTTGGAAACCATACGGAAGCCATCGAAAAGAGTTCAAATCATGGCACACTATATTACAATTCAACTCCATGAAGGAGAAAATGATTTATCTATTTGATGTAGTTTTGTCCCATAGCACTTTTGAGTTATTAGTCACCGTTCCACTTGTAAATTGTCTTTTGCGTAACAATGTTATGAAATGAAGTCCAAGGGACATATGGAATATGAAAATCCACACATTAGAATTTAAAGAGACACGATAGTGAATATGAATAATCAAGGGAGTTCACAGCTGCTTAGGAAGTTCAAAGTTGGATTGTAAATTGTTACAAATAGCTCTCATAACTCGTAAAAGGATTTTTGGTCGTGGTTTTTAAGATTTAGATCAGAGATATTGACTTGGTTTCTCTTAAAGACATGGGGATATGGACTTGGCTCTTTGGATAAGCAAGTTGTGGCCGGTAGTATTCCATTATTGACAATTGTTTCATCCATGTAACAATCTACTTGGGATGTGACACTTTTAATCAAAATCTCAATTATGTTTTCCACATTCCTTCATACATGTATTATATATGTAGTTGGGTTATTCTCGTTATGTTTATGGCACATGTTTCTTTAATCACATACTATAAATGAACTAATTTATTGCGAAATTATGAACATGGTATGAATGGAACGTGTTATGATTTAACGATGGTTGTTTACTATGTGGACTAATATTTGTGTACTACAAGCCTTTCACTTATTCCCATGTCCCCATTTAGGATAGTAATTATTACTTTTCTAATCGCGTTCCGCTCTTCTACCAGCCTGTGTAGTTCCCTCGTATACCTTACATCAGTCTCACAGCTCACATTATTTCCTCCCCCAAAGTAGTGTGTGTTCTCTTGCTTCCTTGTTACCCAAGGCATATCTTTAAATCATTCCAATGGTGGGTGAACTATATGACTAGATGGACTCTCATATCAAACGATGCGAGGTCTAATTGGGACTTCACATCGTAGATCCTTACAACGTTTACAGCATCCAACACCACTAAGAACCATAATAAACACTTGAGAGATAATAATAGTCTACTTTTCCCTTAGAAAATGAAAGTTTGAAAGTAGTAGATAAAGCTCCTAAGAGACATGTATTTTGCTAAGTTTTTGCAGTTTCATAAAAGTAGGAAGGATATTAAGTTTATTTTTTGTAGAAGCTTATACTCTTAGGTATTTTTTTAAATATTGTATTTGAAACTTATGATATACAACTATAAGTCGATACTATGTTCTTTTAAATGATAATATATATTGCCAACATTGCTATTATCTCTCATTAAAATTTACTCTTTAATGATTTTGATCATATTATTTATTATATTTCTTGATATTAAAATCATATTAGGCTCTCCTTTTATTTTTCTTTTTAAGTATTAAGTCTAATGGAATTTAAGAAAGAGAAAAAATAACCGCCTTTCTTTTGTAAATCCCCACATAAGAAAATAGTAGAGAATGCTTTGAAAATTCATGTGAAGAATGTAATTTTGTAACTTTTCCAAAAATACTAATGTAATTACTTTTATATTTAAAAAAAAACATCTTTAAAAATATTCATACTATCATTAATAATTTAATTTTAAAAAAATTATTATTAAAATAAAACAATTTTATATATAATTTTATTTTAAGAAAAAAATTAATTATTAATACAAATTAATAATATAGTGTTTTATGAAAGATCTTACTTCATTGAGTTGCACTAACTGTTTGGAAGCATCCTTTCTTTTATTAAGACATCGCTGTTTGGAAGCATATTTTTTAAGAAAGACATCTATCATGTAAAGATTGACTTTTTGATGTTTTATCAAAATGGTTGATTCACTTGAATTTTAATATTTATTGAAATTTAAGATTGTCCGTTTAATATTTTATTAAAATTGTGTGAGAATCATTCCAGGTGGAAAATTAAGTCTTCAAAATAATTATATAAAAATAAATTCTATGGCCTCTTTAGGTTTTGATATTGGCTAAAGAAAACGTGGACTTTTTAAAATATTTTACAAAATAATTAAAAACAAAGCTGTTAGGAATAAAAAATGACCAGTATAGTTATCCAATTCGAATACTATTTAAAAACTAATATGGAAAAAAATTGTGATATATATCTTATGTGGATAAGAAAATTAATTTTGATATTCAAAGTTTCAAAAAGATTTTTCTAATATTGTTTTCAATGATGTTATAGAAGGTGTAAAATAAAATTAGATATCAAGATTAATAGAAAATTCTTAAAGTAATTCTATGAATGAGAGGTCCCAAATTTTATAAAGTTGTTGGTCAATTAATAAATAGATAAGATAGTAGTTAATGAGTTTGTTTCTTTAGTAATACACTATGATGGATTTCTTTAATAATTAGCAATAAAAAAAGTATAAATTAATGGTTATTTCGATAGTAACCCTCTCAAATATTGTCCGTATTATCTAAGAAATTTAAAACCATGTAATCTATTTTTCCTAACCAACATTAAATCTCTAATCAATCTTATTAGAACACACATTTGAACATCATTTATAATACTCAATGCTAAATAATATTTTATAAAAATAATATTAAAAAATTAAAATACCAAAAATATTTGAAAAATAACTACTCTAATTATGCTCGTACAGCATTCTTATTTGACAACAACTCTCCTAGTCATTATCAGTCCATATCAGAGCCATTGGATCAAACGTTAGACGATTGAAATGTTTTAGGTCATTAGATCCACAAGTAAGAAGTTTTATATATATTTATGCCATAAGGCAACTATTTGAAAACAACTTCCTCAGCTATCATCATGTCCATATCCAGCCATTGGATCAAATGTTAGACGATTGAAAATGTTTTAGGCCATTAGATCCACAAGTAAATAGTTTTATATATATTTTATAATGTTAGTTTTTTTTTTCTTTCTAATAAGTTGGGTAGATTGAATTTAGGTTTTGTGTTACTTTTAAGTCAAAATGCTGTTATATTTTTATATGTAAATGCAAATAGTTTTATATATGTTTTTTCTTTTTAATAAGTTAAATTGAATTTAGGTAATAAAATAAAATAATAATAAACTACAAAAACAGCCCATGGTATTGGCCCATGGTATTCATGTGGAATATAGTTTATTTAAAGGTAAATTAAGATGGTTTGTATCAATCCAACTTGATCCGTCATGTCAAGAGGGATCAAATGTCTTGATATACAAACCTCTTTTAGAGTGAAAAGAGAATCGATCCCCCTGATAAATAATATATATCTAAACTACCTATTTAATAAAATTATTTTTAATTGTTTATAACTATTATTCTTTAAAAATTTCACTCGATAAAATGTATCTAAATTTTCATACATCCAAATATACATAGTTTTTTCCGTTTATAATATTTTTGTTAGAACTATTTTATTATTAAAAAAATACATGGTTTTTTTGTTATATATTATTTATATTACAATTATTTTATTATTCATGAGTAGTATTTTAATATATAAAAAATTAAAATAATTATGATTTTTTTTAAAATATGTGATATTTTTTTAATTTCCAAATTATTTGAGAGTGACATGATTTATCTTGAGCAATAATGATGAATGTTCATAATTCCTATTTCTTAATTAACACTAAATTTCACTTTAATTACTTAATTGTAATAGTTTGTGTAAATTACATAACAATTTGCAACTACATACATACTCTTTTCGATTTTTAAATCATTGTGACAAAAAAACATTATATTAGCTCACAAACATATCTAATGCTATAAGGATTTGGAGGTGATAATGTTTTTGAATCATGGTAATCATGACAACTGCTAAAACTAAGTTTTACCCACAAGAAAAAAATCACAAAAACTCACAGTAATAAATTGATGTTGCAAATGAACTAATGTTTGTGACACGTATGTAGGTGTTTCCATTCATAAATTTTTACTCATTTTGTCTTGAGATTGCTAGATAATGGTGAAACAACATAAAGTAATAATCTAAGTGATCTAGAGGTATTCATTACCAACTTCGAAACCAAGAATGAAGATGCTTCTAATTTTCAATGAAGTAGTTCTTCAAAAGTTCTCAATTTCATTTTAATTACATACATGTGTTGAAAATCACTAACAGTATTTACTTCAATTGTTTTATTTTGGACGCATAACCTAATATTTATTGCTATACAAGCAGTATCAAATTATTATGTAACGATTGTGACAAGAAATTCTTTAAATTATTGTTTAGCCATATATTATCAATTTAATATGTTTTCAATCAAGAAGAGGCTTCGTAGTTTAAGAACTACATCTTAGATCCTATATGTGATTCTATTAAAATTTATGAAACAAATTCATTTTACAACTTGTATGTTTAAATATATGATTTTGGAAGTGATGACGACTTTTGTATAATTTATTAGTATTGTGGAAGAACTTTTGTTATATCATTAAGGACTGTGAGTAGTTCATGTAGCAAATGGTACTGGTATATAAAAATATTTTCTATATCTCTTATATAAGATATTGTATATACAGCTTCTAACACATTTCCGCGAGATGCTACCTATATGGTGAGTAGTTCATGTAGCAATTGCATTAGTTATAACTCATTTTTATATCCTCTCGTATAAGCTATTGTATCTACACCCTAGCACATTTTCCCTGTGGGTTAATGTATACAGACCGGAGTGATGATGGCTTTAGACACTTGATTAGTATTGTGGAAGAACTTGGAGTATATCATTAAGGATTGTGAGTAATTTATGTAAAGCAGCTTCATTGCTTATGAAATATTTTTTTATATCATCTTGGATAAGTTTTTGTGGTTATTAAATATACTATGATATGGATACACATTCCCCCCAAGCATTACCATATCATGAATGTTGTCCAATTGCTGATATTTAGAGTAATATAATTAAGTGATTGATGGTTTTGGAACATCAAAGTTACTATGATGACCTTTTATCTTAGGATGACTCTTTAGTGTTGAGATTCGATTTACAAGGACAAAGATGCATAGATCGCTCACAGAAGACCCTTTTTCCTATTGACAGAGGTGTAGTTGTATGAATGAATCGCTTATATTGTCCCTCACCGTCATAAGATTCGCATGGTTTTTTTATAAGTCTACATAACATACATACATATTATGTAGTAAAAATATACATATTATGTAGTAAAAATGTTCTTTAATAACAACAACAATTTAAAGGGGAAATGATCTCAATACACCTCTTTATATATACAATGTCTCATGATATTCTTCTCCTATTTGGTGACTATGGAAATTCCAATGCTGTAAACCTCGACATCGTCACTCACATTATATGAAAGTCTATCTTGGTAAGGTTTCCACATATAACAGCTCAACATGCAAGTTCATCATTCTCATGTTATTGAACTTAATTTTTTAATGCTCCATAAAGTTTGCTAAATGTTTTTTACATTATTGCTTTCATCGACATCAACCGATCTTGCCAGAAGTTCTTTCCAATGACATTTGTCAGACAATTCCCTACTAGCACTTATGCCATGATTGAGATTGATATTCGTTATTTTTCCATGGGTTGATGTCATATTTTCGACACCAACCCACATACCTTCACCCTTGGAATTTTCTAATGCCCAAAGAATTGAACTATATTTCTTAGATATTTGTGCTTTCTTCAAATTATATTTCGCAGTTAAGCTTGTGCTACGATAGATATGTTACCTTGAAAAAAAAATTGATGAGTCTAATTTAATTTATCTTGAACTGCTCACCATGAATTAGTGGTCTCATTTTCCAATTTTAGTTGATTCTATATTATCTAGAAAATTATCATCAAAGACACCCTTTCAAATTTTTTTTATTAATGTCCATGTTTTTCTACGTGTGGTAAGATCTGTTCTTGCAAGATGCTTTCTCCTCGCATAAAAATATATTGATTTTAACTTGACATGCACACAGAAAAAATTACAATATTAGCCTCGGGTGACTTGATTTGTGTGGCTTAATACGTACTGATAAAGATCTCACATCTCTCATTTCCCCATCATTTCTAGGTACAGGTCCTGGACATCTATTTAAAGCTCTCTTATTTTGTACCTATAATATCCTCTATGCTCCCTATTTTCAGACCCACATTCCTTGAAGCCAAGTATTTTCCGTAATGCTCTTCTGTTTTATAGATCATCATTTTTTTTCATTTAAATAAATACATTTTATAATACATTGTTTCAGTAGTGTATATATATATATATATATATATATATATATATATATATATATATATTAACGATTACAATTTTGAACTAAAATTTTTAAGTAGGTGCACGACTTTATATTGATGCATCACACTATATTACATTTGGAGGTATGAACACTAGCTCTCTTCACTTAATGTGTTTCAATGTGTTAAATGTTCATTCAATTCACCAAATCCATTTAGTTCCAACCTAGTATTATTTTTCCCAAAAAAAAAAAATTATTATCGTCAAATATATATCTTAAAATGCAATTGGGGTTTTGACATGTAGATGAACTTGGAGTAAACTTATTTTTGTTAATAAAAATTTTCTTTATTTACATCTAAGTTAGATAGATTGTACTGGAATGTGTTTTAAAATATCTTATTTGAGTTACATGTTGATTTCAAGTAAAATTATTAATCACCAAAAATATTTTCATCCCAATCTCCTATTTCAATATCTATAATTTTTTTTTATATATATGTAAACATATTATGTTGTTTTACATATATGTTTTCACCCACAATTTCCTATTTTTTTAATATCTATAACAAAATTTTCTAGTTGATAACTCTTATAATAAATATCTTTGAAACCTCCATGAGGTGCTTCCATGTTAAAATTTGCCCCTTTCATTCCTTCACGACACTCTCTTCACAACAAATTATTTCATTATGTTGGTTTACATATATGTTTTCACTCCACAATTTCTATCTCAATAGCTATATGAAAACTTTCTCAAGTTGATAACTCTTATAATAAATATCTTTGAAACCTCCACACATGCTTCCATGTAAGAAAAATTTACCTTCATTCTTCCACATGATGGCTCCCTCTCCTAAGAACAACTTATTTGTTCTAGGCTACTCTTTCCTATGCTATTGCCTCCTAACATTTCTTTTTTGGCAACATTTTGGCAATTTCTAGTTTATAAAATAATTTGCACCAAATCCTCCACATAAAATAAAGAGATATTTCAAATACAAAATTTGAATAATCCTTGGGCATCAATATATACAATAATATCTAATAATTTTAAAATTTTATTTTTTTAATTTTATTTTTATTAAAATATTTTTATTTTTTTAATATAAAAATAAAAAACATCACAGCAGCAATTAAGAAAATCATATACGTCTTATGAATCCCTAAAAAAAAAAAAGGGTTAAACACTTAATCATGAATCAACATATATTTTTCCCTTTTAATCAATTTTATTTGAATTCGAGGACATATGGCTACTGTTTTGGCTTTAATTTAGAGTTCGTGGTTTGAAACTCACTGACCCATTTGACAGACTCATCGTCCGTACGAAGATGAATGATTGTTCGTATTCAACTTGAGAAAAACATTTTCAAATGGCAACCAATAAATATATGTTTATTTCTTTAGATTTAAATTGTTTTAAATTCAAGATTTAAATTGGAATGATGATATATGCATTTCAATGCATTTAATTTTTTATATAGCTTAGGATTTACATTTTCTTTTTCAAATAGTTAGAAGTCGTAGGAAAATGAGGTCGAAATGATACAATTACAAATTTAATTTTTTTTTTAACAAAAATTCTCCTTGACGTCAGCATCGAAACGGATTTTAAATATTAATGGATGGATCGCAGCTCAATCAATTTGCATATTCTTAGCCCAATTCGCTAACTGCTTCTAGAAGTTGCTATAATCTTACATGTGAAATAACCAATCAATATGTTGATATTTTATTAATTTTTGTGAAAATAACAAAAATTTACAATGACGCTTTCATTTCTAATACGCCATTCATGACATGTTCGACTAGATGGATTGGAGTTCTGTCGACGTATTGGAGGGCAAAATTGAAGTAGATTTGATATTCTTGAGCACCTAATAGTTCACAAAGAAATTCAAGAGACAACCACAAGTTAGAGGGAAGGGAGAGGCATTGACCCATTTTATTGTTCATTCACATGAACTCACAAACAAACAAAGTTTAAGGGTTATAGAACAAAGGACACGCGAGTCACGCTTTCCAACATCTAATGAGAATTCCCTGCTAGAAGTGCACGCAAATTTCGTTTTAAGAATTGGATGATCTCCGTTGAAAATATTAAAGTCACCGCTGTACCTTTGGGCAAGAAGAAACGCAGCATGCAAATTCGTAGTTAAAACATAGCTGGGGTGATGCGTACACAAGACTAATGCAATTAAAGAAGGATGGAATAACCGTAGAGTGAAATTAATTTTTTAATATGGCGAAGCTGTTTTGCAGAGAAAGAATATTTTCCGTAGATTTGAACTATGGAGGAGCATGGTTATTAAAAAAGTCATTTCGGGTTTTTAAAGCACTCAACAAACTTAATTGATGAAAACAAAGCTTAAATAGTTTTAAAGACTTATAGATCCTCGAAAGGAGGACAAGTGGTCCCTACCACTTAAGCGGCAAGTCGCAAATCGCATCACAAGTTTTGGAAGTTTAGTGTCTTGTTGATATGGAGTTTGCAATGCAATGATCACAAATAACCTAAAATCGCAATACATATATGTTTTATATTATAAATTTCTTTACAAAGATGTGGTGTAATGTTTCTCAGGAACGGTTGTATATAATAAGTATACAACCAAATCCCTATTATACAGATCGCCCTCCGCCCATGCGCAGTTCCGCGATTGCTTCAGGCATGCAATCGTTGTGCCATCGCACGATCGCGTATCGCAACATCCATATGTTTTACCACCGATTATAAGCTACATGCGATTTTCACGCCATTGCAACCTAACATCACATATTACAAAGTGTTCCACCATATGTTTGAATCAAGGATGTGATGGCGCGTTTCCGCCATCGCAATATCTCACCATCGCACTTTTTGTTTGATCCGTCGATCCGCCGATCGCCAATGGCCGACCGCGATGTGGTCCCACCGTACATCGAGCATTTGATATTTTTAAGTTCCGCAAAGGTTTTCCTTTTCTTTAATTTTTTTTTTCTTTTTATTTTTATGTCTTTTGTTCCTCACTGCTACCACATAAAGAGGAAAAGGTCCTGAAAGAGTTCGAGAATTATTATGCTATTTGTTTTGTTTTTTGTACAAATAAACAGAAAAAGAAGAACATAGTGTTGTTGGTTTTCAAGAGATGTAGTATTGTTTTGAAAGAACAAAGAGAAGCCAGCAATCGCGTCCGTAGCGCCGATTGTGTATCCCCTACAGGTAGGAAGAAATTTGTAATAGTTTTTAGTTCTATTTAATGAACAGAAGAAATCATTTTCATGCCATCTTTGGTCTATGAAGAAAAAAATTTATTTAATTTCGTGTGTTTAAAGAGGGGAGTTTATTTTGGAATTATCAATATTCCAACACAATATTTAGCTAGTTTAGCCTCTTGAAAATTTCAAAGAAGTCAAGAAGAAGAAGACTTGCTTGCGTGTTTTCTCCAAACAGTCATATGAAAGCTCACACAAGAGAGGTCAAGGACTGTGAGCTTTAAAGATAATGTGTTGTTGTTAAGTTTGTTGTTTAAAAGAGTTTGCTCTTTCTGCAGAGAAGGAAAGACATTGTTTAAAGTTCGAAGTTCACTTAAAAGAAATGGTTGACCAAGTTATTAACAGAATGAGTATTGGAAATAATCAGCTCTACAATTTAATGGAAAGAACTATGATTATTGGGCCATTACCATGATAGCCTCCGTTTTTGTCTTTATGGCATCATGTAATTTGTAGAATAAGGGTTTTGTTGAACTAGTCGATGAGCAAAGCCAATGCTCTTAACTCACAGAGAAGGATTTATTGAAGAGAAACAGGGAAGAAGGACTTAAAAGCCCCTACTATTTGTATCAAGTGGTAAAATGAGAAAGTGTTTCTAAGGACAGCAACAAATAAGATCCGTCAGATGCATGAAACTTCCAAAGTAGCTCGACGAAGGGCAAGTGGAGAAAGTTAAGACAACAAAATCAGCTTGCCGAGAAGAGATTTTAAACTCTCTTTGCATTTAAAGAGGTCACTTATTGCAGACACATTTTTACATGTGTGGACGGAGATTGCCACATCGTAAAGATCCTGAGAAACTTCTTGAAGAAAGGATGATTAGAGAAACTTTTGAGGTGTTTTACCCTCAAAGTTTGATGTTATTGTTACCACCAAGAAGAGACAAAGGATCTCTGCGCTCACAGCGGGATGAACTTCATGCCTCACCTTACACCATGAAGGAGATTGAGAAGAGATGAACACTATCTCTAGAGCACGCTTCGAAGACCCAAATGCCTTCCGGAAGAGGCTTTGTTGCATGAAGAGGAAGAGGCACAACATAGGTGGATGAACAGCCCTTCACATTCACATGGAAGGAGCAACTGCCAAAATCAAGAAAGCACGGCCAATTGCAACAACCAAAGAAGTGCTGTGATATCAACACCAACATGCTCATGGACAAGCAAAGCATAAACTAATGTCCAATGTCATTATTGCAAGAAATATGGGCACTATGCCAATGAATGTAGAAAGAAGCAAAATGATATGAAAAGACAGAATGCTAATGTAGCAAAGAAGAAAAGAACCTAAGTAATGTGATGTTAGCTTGTAATGTAGTGAAGAGCAGAGAAGAGTGATGTTTACCCTTAGATTCAGATGTAGTGAATGCTCTGATCGGAAACAAAGCAATGTTTGCCAATTCAGATGAAGAAGTAACCGTAAGGCAACCATAAGGACTGATGCTAAGATCTCTATCAAAGAAAAGGAAGAGTTAGTATTCTATAAGAAAATGGTGAGAAAAAAATTTGGTTCTATGTGTATTATGTTCTGTTTGAAGTGTAATATTTGAGCATTGTTTTCATAAACAAAGGTTACAATGTAATTTTCAAGGATGATGTGTGCACAATAAAACATACACCTCCAAGCAAGAAAAACATTGTTGAAATACAAATGACCAACAGAATGTTTCCTTCCTCAAGCTCAACACCGACTTGAAGGGAAAAGAAAGAGCATACAGCCCATAACACAAGAAGCTTTTCTAAGGAAGCAAAAGATGAAATTGGTTACGGGCATCCGAGATTTGGACATCTCAATTTTGGAGATTAAACTTGTCAGTATTTAAAAGGAATGGTAAGAGGTTTACCATTGATTGAGAAGTCCACAACTCATGTGAAGGCGTTGCCACGTATCCGGAAAGCAACACAGAAAATTCTTCATCGGTGGAAAAGACAAGGGTGAAAGTACCCCAGAAATCATCCACTCGTATCAGGTGGTCGAGCAAGATAATATCAATTTCAGCAGCAATTATACGTTGACCTTCATAGATGATTTCGTTGAAAGTGTGGGTTTATTTTCTCGAAATATAAGAGTGAATTTTTTCCGAAATTTTTCCATTTTAAAAAGCTCTCAGAGAGAAATGAGCGTGCTTCATATTAAAGTTCTCATAATCTATGAGGAGGACAATACATATCAAAGGAATTTATGCATTTTTGCAGAGAATGGCAAGGCTACGCGCTACCACAAGGTACAATAATCACAATGGTAACGTTTGTTGAACGGAAGAATCGAACCATAATGGAAATGGTAAGAAGTATGCTAAAAGAAAAACACCGCCGAATGAGCATCGCGTGCGTAAACTCGTGTTGTGTATATTTTTAATAGATGCCCAATAAAAGATGTAATGAATAAAGTTCCTAAAAGAAGCAAGGAGGGCAGAAACAAGGAGTCACCCACATGAGAGTTTTTGATGTACATATGCACACATTCTAGACAAATTAGGAAGAAGTTGGTTAGTAAGGGGGATATGAATTTCTCTCGGATATTGTAAATATTCCAAAGGACATAGATTAGACAAACTATCCACAAAGAAGTTTGTGATAAGCAAGATGTGTGCAATTTATTGAAGAGGAAGTATGGATGGAAGCATTGAGAAAACAATCAATGTTAAAAGTTGTTTATTCCATGATGAAGATGAGGATATGGTGGTTGAAATTGGCAACCATCCGTAGTACAACCTCCACTAACACAAGGACAGCATGGACACCTCCTGCCACAGCGAGAACACCTTTGAGAACAAGTGGAGTGTATCTCCAAGCACACCACATGAGCAGAATTGAGCAAGCCACTGCTACCACTACACCAAATGAAAGTGGAACAAAGTTCGTAAATATTAATGACCTACGAGTTATGTGATAGAGAAAATGAAGGTATGAATTTTATTTGATTTGTATTTTCTGCTGATGATCCTATTCATTTTGAAGATGCTATTAAAGATAGAAAATGGATAAGCTATGATGACGGTTAATGCCATAGAGAAGAACAAAACATGGGAGTTGGTTGATTCTGGTTGCTGCAAGGAATTTTGGAGTTAAATGGGTCTATAAGACCAAAAGTAGTCGAAGGAAAAATAGAGAGACACAAGGCCGTACTTGTTGTCAAAGGATACAAGCACATGACTGATTATGAATAAAATTTCTGTACCCAATGGAAAGAATGGAGACAAGAAGAGTATTGTTGTCAAGGTACACAAAAAAAATGGAAAGTATACCGATGGATGTGGAAATTCATTTTTAAATGAGTTTAATGGAAGAGTATAGAACAAGTCCTCTTAATATGAGAAGAAAGGCCAAGAGCACAAAGTTCCAGACGAAGAAAGCTCTTTATGGGCTGAAGTGTTAACAATAGCATCGCATGTGAGAATAGACTCCTATTCACTCGGAAATGGCTTGAAAAGGTGAGGGAGAACCCACCCTCTACATCAAAGAAAAGGATGGTAAGATGTTGATTGTTGTTTTATATGTTGATGATTTAACATTTGCTGGGTAATGATGATTACCTTGTTGAAAATTTTAAAATAGTCATGAAAGATGAATTTGAATGAATGACATGGTTTGTTGAGATACTTCTTAGGAATAGAAGTAGAGAAAAAAATGAGAAAGGGATTTTATTTTCAAGCAAAAGTATGTGAATTAGGTTTTAGAAAGATTTAATATGCAAGGAGTGCAAAGTCATAATCACTTCCACTAGAATGGGATTGAAGTTGAGAAAGATGACAGGGTAGCAAGGATTTTGATCCTATTGTATAAAGCATAGTTACAAATCATGTATTTGGTCAAAGAATTAGCTTTGATATTATGCATGCTATTAGTTTAATTCTTCTAGATTTATGAGGAAGCCAAAAGAAGCAAATTACAAGCAAAGAAAGAGAATTTTTGAGGTATGTTAAAGGAACTAAAAGATTTGGTATTTTACATACCGCTTTCTAAAATTCAGAATTAGTTGGATACACCGATAGTGATTGGGCCGAGAAGTGTAGATGACTGGAAGAGCACCTCCGGTTATGTTTTTCATATGGACACCAAGAGCCATTTTATGCTTTCAAGAAACAATGATTGTAGCATTATCTATATAGCAGTAGGTAGAATATGTGCGCCCATAATAGCAACGTTAAGTCAAGCAATTTGATGAGAAGAATGTTGAGAAGTTTATGCCAAGAACAAGTAAAAGGAATAAAGATTTATTGAGACACTAGTTTTAGCTATTGCATTGTCAAAGAATTCAAGATTTTTATGAGAACAAAACACATAGATACAAAGTTTCATTATATCACAGAATTAGTGAACAATGGAGAACTTGTTTTATAGCATTGTAAAACAGAGACAAATATGCAGATATTTTAACAAAGCCATTGGGCGAAGACATTTGAATTTTTAAGAAAAATGCTTGTATGATTGATAACTCAAATAATTTAATTTTAAGGGGGAGTGTTGAAAATATTAAAGTCACCTCACAGTTTTGGCAAGAAGAAAACGCAGCACAAAGGTGAGGCAGAGGAAGGTATACAGACACAAAGACTACTAATTAAAATAAGGATGGAAGAACCGTAGAGTGGAAATTAATTTGTACAGTGGGCGAAGTCATTTTTGGCAAGAGAAAGAATATTTTCCCGTAGACCGAACCACGAGGAGTTATGGTTATTAAAAATGGTACTATTTCAAAGCTTTTTAAAGCCCTAAACAAACTTAATTGATGAAAAATGTGTTTAAAAACAACCAGAAAAGACTTAAAGATTTCTCTGAAAGGGGAGACAAGTGGTTCCTAACACTTAAGCGGCCAAGTTTGAATCGTTACATCACAAGTTTTTGAAGTTTAGTGTCTTGTTGATATGAGTTTTGAGATGCGATGCGACGATAATGCAATCACAAATCACAACACATATATGTTTTATAATATAATTGTCTTCATGTATGTGGTAATGTTCCACAGAATGGTTGTATATAATATATACAACCAAAATTTATTATATAGATCACCTCCTACTTCTACGCGAGTTCACATGATTGTTTGCGATGCGATCGTCGTTACCATTGCACGATCGCAGTATCGCAACATCCAGGCGTTTTACCGTCGATTATAAAATAAGTATGCGATTGGTTTGTATCGCGAAATCGAAACATCGCATATTACAAAGTGTTCTGCCATATGTTTGAACCGTGATGCGATCGCACGATCGCGCCATCGCAATATCACACCATCGCACTTTTTTGTTTGATCCGTCGATCGTCGATGGCCGATCGCGATGTGGTCCCCACTTGTACGTCGAGCATTTGATATTTTTAAGTTCTGGCAGCGGTTTTCCCTTGTAATTTGTTTTTTCTTTGGTTTAGTGTATTTTGTTCCTAATCGCACCACAGGAAGAGGAAAAGGCCCGAGAGCCTCGATAATTATTATGCTATTTGTTTTGCTTTGCATGTTAAAGGCGGAAAAAGAAGAACACAACAAAGAAGGAGCCAAGAGACAAGAGTATTGTTCCGAAAGAACAGAGAGCATTTTTTGTGTAATCGTATCCGTAGTGTACTAATATTGTATCCTTAAAGCAGTAGAGGAAGAAATTTGTAATAGTTTTCTAGTTCCCTGTTTAATGAAATAGGAAGAAAGCATTTTCATGCCATCTCCGTCTCCAAGAAAATTTTATTTTAATTTCTCTATGTTCTCACAGGAGTTTATTTTTGGAATATCAACATTCCAACAAGAGCTACACAACGTCCCATATTGGATACCACAAGTGGGGTGTGCTTTTGTGTTTATTTTCTCTCTTATTACCGCCTAACATCCGTATATGATGAAAATTCTATTTCTAAGAAGCGGCCTATCATGTGTTGAATCATTGTGGATTGTCTTATAATCGCCATCCGATTTCAAATATGGTTTTATAGTAGTCATCAATATTTGTTCAATATTCGTCTACAAAATATTTCCTTTTTATTATTTCCGTGTGGTAGGATTTTCCATCATCAATCGTGAGGAACAAATCGTAATTACACTGTGGAAAACAATATAACATGGGTTATCGATACACTACAGGACGTTTCAGGAGACAATGTATAGGGAACGTCATCGGGGCAGCTCACGGCCTTCTTTGGATAGTCTATGCTATTTCAAAACCTTCAAAAAATCTTTGCTATCATTTTCCGTGCCCTCCAAAGTCCCCTATCTTCTTAAGACTCGGTTTGTCATTAGAAATTACAAGGATACCAAAGTTTTCCAATCTTTGCCTACTCTTGAGACGGTAGACATGTTGGCCACGCAGTAACCCAACAATAAGTTCGATAGGCAGCATGATGAAAGATTCTTAGTTACTTCAGCACAAAGATGTATGTTCCGTTTTCGACCGAACCTCCGATGAGATGATCCCTTTATCGTTGGTATGCACATGATAAGCGCGAAGAAAAGGATAAAAGCAGAATCTAGAATGGATGTCGTGAAAATCAATCGGCTAGTGAACATTTTGAATGTGGGAGACAATTTTAATTGAGCCAGCGTCGAGCAAAGAGGACATGTTTTCATTAACCATTTCGTCGAATAGTTTTGTATGGCTAATCACGAGGTATCGTGAAGACAATTTCGACCGTATCGGAGATCGTATTTCAAATTACACTCTCACGAAACTTAATTCCTTTTGATCCGTAAGTTCTCAAGAGAGAATTTTAACCCATCAATACCAAAGATTTCTTTCCAAATCGTTGCCATGCAACAATACAAACAATTCAAAGGCATGCGATTTGCTCTTAATGTATGAAAATTACGAAATACTATTTAAGTATATTTCGCTGGTGAGTCTCCGTATGCTCAAATATGTGGGACTACAAAATCTTTTAAATATCAGGATAAATGGGGAAAACGGTGTTTAAAACCTTTACTCTCCCACATAATTATTTCGTCGTGGAGCGTATTTTCGTATTCATCTCCAAACAATTAAATATACTTATTCTCGAAGGGTCGTCACTCGATTTATCCCTAATCAATGCTTATGAGCAGCCACATTTGAAAACTCAACAGCCTACATATTCACAAAGAAAGTGCCTCAATCTAAACTTTTCATCAATCGACAGATCATTTAATGATTAACCATGTACTTCTCAAACCATGCTTGAGGTTTTGATGCCACTAAAAGGAGTTTTGAGATAAAAGGCTGATCTTCGATCCCCTTGCTTACCATCCCTTGAAGGAATCGGGACAGATAACAATTGGCTTGGTGATTTTGGAAATGTAAGCTCTATTTTCTTGGTTTATTTACGTACCGAAGTCATAAAAATAATGACATTTCAGATGAGATAGTAAAAATTAATATTGCTAATCCTTTCATTGAAAATGATTTCGTCGGGAAAGAATATAAAAGATTGCTGCCCAAAAATACCTAATCGTTGAGCATTAGTTAAAGTGCAAGTTTAACCCACTACTATTCTATTTTTTATTTTCTTTTCTAGACCTTAATTTGCTGTGAAATCGACTTGAACTTATTTTTATTTAAATATCCTTCTGAAAGTTAATGCCAAATAAATGATAGCCCAATAATTGGTTTTGTGTTCACTCCGGGTATTAGAAATTATCATCTAATTAAGCATAACCTGCTAAATCTATCATTTAATTATGTATGAGGAAATTAAATCTATCATAAAGTTTGTAGAATCGTATAAGAATAGGAAATGGTAGATGCTCAAAGTGACGCAGTTTGATCATTTGTGGTTAAGTTATTTAAATATTTTTGATATTATTGTTGCTGGTGCAATTATCAACAAGTTTATATCAACCTTGCAACATAAAAGTATTAGCAAATATAACCCTACGTGCAGTATGAAATCTCTATGGTGCGGGTTATGAATGAATGCAGTTTTCCGATCAATCTTTAGGACTAACCATCCGTGTTGAAATGGACAACAAACACAATAATTATTTGACAAGACCATTGTCAGATTTTCCTAGCTTTTTGACACCTACAGAAACATCGTAAGTTTCTTTTTAAACAAATAAAATCAAATTTTCGTGTTTTCCTCGTTTTGTAACCGTACACAAAAAAAAAAAAAAAATCGTATAATCCATCTCGACTTCTTAAACCCATATATCCATTTTGAAAATACATAAGTTTATTTTGTTATAGCTATTTACAAACAATGTGTACCGACCTTACAAGATCGTTCCTAGAGTGGCTAATGGACTCAAAACCTTAAAGAGTTGCATGCCCCAATTTCTGGTTATTGTGTACTTTTTCAGTTGATGTTAAAGTAAATGTAAAATATTTATGTTTCCGTAATCCATTATCGTAGGAACATAGAGAACACACCAGCTGTAATCTCACAAGAATTACTCTCAATTGTTCGTTGAAACTCGTGCAATCGTAGCGTACTTATATTCTTTATGTTTCAACACAAGTACGTCGGAGATTTGAAGTGAGAATTTTCATATTTTCCGCAATAGAACATCCAAGTTCTAATTCTTACCCGGCAAAACGTTTATGGAAAATTGTATGATATGTCGTAGTTACTCGTAAAACCCACACCACGATGGGATAAGAGGGAGTGTGTTGCACACTGTCCAAACAACACTAATTTGAAGGTTATTGTTGGAACAACGTGCTGCACCTCGACTACTCGTTTAGTGTTAATGTCGGTATTGTTGTATATCACTATAAACACAAGTTTATAGGTGCGGTGTCGCCAACAGGAGTGATGGGTAGCTCGTTTTATACCGAATTTACTAACACTTTAATATCACAAATGCAATACATGATATGCATGTGATCTTTACACATTGTGTTTTGACAAATTTCTAACTTTACCTTCTTCCTCGAATGATCAAGACTACCTACATCATGGTGCCAAATACAACAAATTTTTACAAGCCTTCACCTAGATGAGATTGTGGGATTCAATTACTTATTAAGAGCATATGTACTATCTTTATTTTTCATTTCCACTAGACCACTAGCCAAGTTTTTAAGTGGGCACGTTTTCACAGTATTTCAGCATCCAAATTTTGACTTCGGGAGAAGAGTGATGTGGCAGGTTTTGGAGTGGTTTTGTTGAAGATCATATGTGGTAGGCAACCCATTGATGTAGAACTACCATTAGATGAAGTAAAACATCATTCACTGGTAGAATCACATTATTAGTCTTCAAATATCACTCAAATTATATTATGTGACATTAGAATATTTTACATAGCCTATTTTTGTCTCACAACAATTACTCGAATTACTCCAAGAGTACTCTAACAATAAGTTTATTACAGTGACATTGTATGCAGTCGACATGGATGAAATGGTGGGAGAATACTAAATTATAGACAAGAGATTGAGTGGTAGTTACAACTCGAAATCCATCATTTGCGTTGCCAAAGTAGCGATGAGATGTTTTTATGCTAAACCGTCTTTAAGGCCGCAGCGTGAGTGAAGTAGTGAGAGATCCTCAAAAGGCTATCAAAATTGAGGAGAAAGCTTCTGCTTCATTATCGCAGGACATTGGTATCGATGGTGCTTGGCGAGCTGTTGGTCACCCCGCTCTATTTATCAATGGATAATTCGATGGAACGGCGGGAATGAGTGTGCGTCAGAATACCCAATACTTCAAAAGTAGGGAGGATAAGGTTGCATCATGGGAGATGATTGAATGGAGTGTTGGTGATCAAGCCTATTGGTAGATACGAAGACCAATTTACATTGTCAACACATTTTGTGGTTCTATGTATTTGGCATCTTTTTCTTAAAAAGTTGTACCCCATGTATCTTTATTTACCACAATGAGAATGTTTAGCGAAATTTCCTAAAATTTCCGATGTACCTAATTTTTTCAAATCTCTTAAAAAATGAATATGTTTTAACTTTCAAAAATAAATATCTTCTAAACAATTGTAAATGAAATATTTATATATTTAAATAATAGAGTTAAATAAATTATTTGAAAATTTATGTTAACTCATTTATGTTTTTGTATATATTTTATTTAGCATTTAAAAGTATAATTTAAACAATAAAAATTAATACATTATATTTCACACTTCAAAATTTTACACTTTGGAGAAATTTGATCTCTCTCAATTCACAAGCTCATGTTAGATCTCTACTTAAAGATAAATTTACACCGATATTTAACATATTGTTTTTTGGATGTGGTGAGAGAAATGTATATTTGTAACCATTTAAAACTAATGATGGTGAGATATGTATATTTAACATGCGAAGCAATTTAATCCTATAAAACATATTTAATCAGATAGTTGAGTGTTTTAACTATATTTTTGATAGTGAAAATTGATTCAGATCATCAAAAAACTTTAAAACATCCAAAAAATACTAAAACTTAACTTATAGCTCAAATTTTCAAAAATATTTGCTCAAATGTTTTCATATCTACTATAATTTCTGTATTATTTTATAAATTTTTTAAACTAAAACTTTTGAATTTAATATCCATTGTTCGTTCCCTAATTTCTTAATGGAACGAACGTTCATTTTCAAAATGTTAGTTAAAAATGCAAATATGTAACATTCTTTTTAAATCAATTTAGTTAGCATGAGTAAGATACTTACAATTCCTAATCTGCATGGTTGAGATTTGTATAATTCTTAATATTTTCATAAAATAGTTGTGTTTAATATTACTCGTTAATTATCAAGGTTGGAGACCATTGTGACTTAAGGCGTAACCGGAAAGGAATGTACTAAATTGATAAATTCACTCTATGCTCGTTCAACCTTGTTTTCACCATAATCGATCTAAGGACTTCGTTAAATTCTGAATGAATACTTTATTTAGTAATATTATATTACGTTATTTTATTATTGCTTTAAATTTTATTTTCTAAATAATTTTTTAAAAATTTTATTTTTTATTTATAATTACGTGTGATATTACTAAAGAATCTTCACTTTTCATTTTATTCCTTTTTATTGTTAAAACAATTTTATTATTATTATTAAAACATTAAACCAGTATATGCTTAAATGTTGATAATATGATTGAATGAAAGATAGAATAAGATGTTTTGTTATTTGAGTTTTAGTTTTGTTAGGGATATATTGGTTAAAGTGATTTTCTATATAAACTTTCACATATGAAAGTATAACAAAACCAAGATGTTTGTATATAGTTTTTTTCTTGAAAACTTGAATGAGACTTGTGTGAGGTCAAGGAGAATTCGATAGATATATTGGGTTATTACAATAAAAATTTCTTATAGAAAATGTAGTGAAATTGTATTTACATTGGAAACAAAGTCACCCAGCATAAAAGGCCACAAATTAATGTTTTATTTGATAGTAAGAAAAAGTCAATATTAAAATTGTTTTATTTATTTTCAAAATGGGTATACCTTTTGATGGAGATGTGTATTGATGTCTATAAAAATCAAATTTTGTTGTTGTTTAACAAGTGAAATTGTAACCTGGAGACATACACAAGAGAACATATTATGATGTCATTATAGGATACCCTTGTACATTGATGTTGGTACTCAATGAGTAGCATTGTATATGTTACGCTTCAAAATAATTAGAGCATTGGCAATGACTAGTTTGTACAATGCATAAAATGTGAGCTCGAAACACAACACTAAAAGATATAATAAAGATCGTTATACAATAACTCCTTATAGAGTAGGGGAACTCCAACATAACACATTTCTATATTCAATCCACACTTATATGTTTAATACTGCTGTGATCTATGTCCGTATCTTATTTAATCGTTGCATGTAGCCGAGATGGATGAAAATGGTGAGAATAACAGCTTCAATTCATAGACAAGAGATTGGAGGGTAGCGTCAATTCCTAAATCCATCATTCGTGTTGCCAAAGTAGCAATGAGATGTTGAGGCTAAACTGCCTTTAAGGACGAACGAGGAAGCGTTGAGAGTTTGGGAAAAAAGGTTAAAAGAAATTGGAGCGGAAGTTTGGTTTCATTTTTAGAGGATATTGGTATTGATAATGGTTAGTTATTGGTCACTCCCACTTATTTATCAATGGATTCGATGGAACACAGGAATGAGTGGGTTACACAAATTTCAACATTCCGTAAAAGTAGGGAGATAAGCTTGCATCAGTGAGATGATTGAATGGAGGTTGCTTATCGTGTTTGCTGGTCAATACGAACAATTAATTTAAATTGTCAATACATCATGTGGTTCTATGTATTTCGTATTTTTCTTAAAAGGTTGTAGTCCATGATATTTCTTATTTACCACACTCGAGAATGTTTAGCGAAATTTCCTTAAAAATTTTGTGATGTATTTAATTAAAAAATATTTGTAAATTAAATATTTGTATGTTTAAAAATATTTCTTAACAATAAATTCTTAAATAAACTATTTTTGAATATCTATGTTAACTAATTTTATATTATAAGGTAACCACAAATCGTTATATTATATTGTTCCAAAAGGGGTCTTGCACAGACCACCGCCCGATTTACGCCGAAGCTTATAGTATCTTAGATTTTTTTACCCCCCTCCAACTCCTCGATCCTCCCACAACTTGTCCTTTAAAATTGGGAGGTAATAGTATTTTGATATTATTCTTGCTTCCCACACCGAGCTCTCAATTTCGATTCCATGAGCCAACACTGGCATCCTTATGTCACCCGCGTTTGAGGCGACAGAGGGTTTTGACCATAATTAGAAGCACTGGGGAGCCTTTTTATTCCAAGTTGTCAAGCTTCTTCTTTATACATCACATATCCAAACATACTACTTTTAATGGGGGAAAACCAACCGATCAAGAGCAGATAGACATTTCCCTCGACATTAAGGTTGGTAGGTTATGAATTTCTTTTCAATCATCTCAATATTCCTCCATGACTCTCGATATACCGCAACCCCAAAATTCACATTTGTATAAGACAAAAAGGTGACAAGGTCTCAAAGAGGAACCTCTTTTTACCCGAAGTGTAAAGACTTAATTTACTTACAATTGTTTTCAAGCTCATAATAAGCTTTCTAGCCTCTAACACGTTCTTTCGATGCTACACCTAGTTGAGATGATGAGGGAATTAACACCAAATACTTATAAGAAGAAACCTACTCTAAGCACCGGTGATTATACATGAAACTACCAAGGGTGATCTTCTTTGGATTTAATGATCAGCTTAATTCTTAGTATTGTCGGTATTAATCGTCATACCCATCTTGGCACAGAGTCATGAAGAATATGGAGTCATTAAGGTCATCAGAAGTGCAGAAGAAGAATGATATCATCGAGACAGAGTGAGAAGAGCATGAGAACACCAGCAAGTTTCGGTGCCCTTGCATCCTTGTGCCTTCTAGACACTCCTCTAGCTTATCGGGCGACATGCCAAAAGGGTAGGGGACAGGGGGGCACCTCTTGTTTAACTCTAATATTGCATTTAATGTTTTAGGACCACAACTTGCTGTTCTTAAGCTTGGCATTGACAAATTTACAGAGACGAATCATAGCAATCCTCGTACCAAGAGGGACCATGATCTCTTGCCCTCCCAAAGCTTATTTCGAAGGACAAAGTATTTAAACATTTTCTAAATTCCACAAAGCAACATAAGAGATCAAATTACTATTGTGAAATTTCTTCCGCAATCATTCTAAGAGTGACAAGATGGTCAATAGTTTAGTGATGTCTCCTAAAACCAAAATTTTGTCCTTTAGCTCTTTTCCGGTTTTTAAGTCAAAGGTTAAGCTTATTCTCCAAAATGAGCCCACAAAGATTGGCCAGGATATGGCTAACTATAATGGTCTCGTATTTGGATGGAACACTCTTGTCTCTATTTTTAAACATAGGTAAAATAAGGCTCTTTGTGTCCAAACTGGTGGAAGCCATGTGTTACAACCAAATTGAGAAGCTTGTGGAGATAAGGAATGAGGATAGATCTTCCTATTTTAAGGATCTTAGGTTGGTGTCCTCCAATATATTTAGCTTTCCCATTAGCGAGCTTATTAATACCGTACTCAATGTCATCACAGGGAAATACATCCTTCCTTAATTGGAGTGATTAAGGTGGTGTCCATAGTATCCGTATAGAGTCACAGAACCTCTTAAGATAGTTGGTGCCAGCTTTTATAAGGGGATAGAATGGTTATATTTGGTTTCATTGCGATTAAGACATTCTGGCCAAAAAAAATTTGGCATGACTTTAGAAAGGTGGAGAAGGTAATTCTGCTTTAATAATATATGATCTTTTTCTTCCTCTCGATGATATTTTTGTATACATATTGATATTCTCGTAACCTAATGATTTCATAAGGGCGTCTTCCATCGCTTTCCGGCCATTTTGCAATCTTTTCATACCATGGATTGGAAGTTCTATTGGATCACGAAACAAAATCTCATTAGAAAACTTGCTAATGGTGTTGGAAAGGATAGCAGGAAATGTAGTAATAAATTTGATCTATGTTATTATTATAATTCTATGGGGCCTAACCATCTCTAAATCCCTTAAGAAGAGGTTGGTTTTACTTAACAAAGAGAATGTGTTCTTTTCATCGTCTCATGCGTGTGGGTGGTATGCATAGCAAGATTGAGGGATATAGGGCAAGAGGTCCTGTGGTCAGAAATAAGTTTGAATCCATTAAGAAGCTTAATGTTTGTAATATAAGCTGGAGGACGAGGATGTCACTCATAATCCACGACATCGCTACTCAGCAACATATGTTATGTCGTGACTAGAGGGGCCACTTGTTAATACCATTACAAATAATTAGGTCCCGGGAACCTAAAGTTCGAGAGCCTGCACAAATAAGTTCTCGATAATGTCTTGAGATTTTCTCTTGAATTTATTAGCTAAGTTATTGTCTTCATCAAGCCACAAGGTTGGAAGAAGTGATCTAATAATGTAATGGCTTGGTTAGTAGTAGTTCTAGCACAGTTCTCAAAGAAAAGGATATTACCATCATTTCTTAGGTTTAAGATGTATGTTTCTAAAGAATTGAAAGGAGAATCTTTATCCGTGTTCCTTCTTCTTATAATATGTAGAGCCGATGGGACCGAAACAATAGATTGAAAAAAGATCTTATTAGTGGTAGAATCAAAGAGATTTTGATCCAAATGTATTGATTTAAGGGTTTACCTATGTGAAGTCGAATGTGAGAGGAAAAAAGGTTCTCATATAGTTAGCTATCTCAATTACAACTTCTCCTGTGAGGATTTCTTATCGCAACTGCATCAAAGAGTGAAAACTATTGAGGTGAGGCACACCAGATTCATCATGTCTCTAATGTTTCAACTAAGAGAACAATGTCAATATCACTCGGATCCAACTTAACATAGGATCTTTTTTACACCACTCAAAGCCACATCGCCCCTAAAAGAGGATCCGTAGTGATGAAAATCTATATTTATCACTCACGTTTGAGACTCTATCTCTAATAATAGCTTTCCTATTCCTAATGATTGCCCATTTCTCGACCTTTTCTTGCATCTTCTGCCGTACCTTTGGTTTTCTTTTCCCTAAGTTTAGCTTTCCTTTGTCTTCTAGAATGAGATCTTCATTTATAAAGATTAATGTTCCTTTTAGTAGGTTTGGGGGATTTCCTTAGCATATCTAGTTTATGTTAATGACAATCGACTCTCGACATGAATGAGTCTCGTGTTTATGCTCAAGCATATTTCACCCGTTATTGCTTCCGTGAGATAGGTTGTTTCAATTTGAGATTTTTGTTTTTTAATTGTTCTTCAATCATTTCTAATGTGTGTTCATTATTTGCTTCCTTATAAACTAGCAAACTATATGATTTAAGTGCCTTGCCAGGGCGCTCATGGTTGAGAAACTATTAATTTATTCATTTCCTCTTTGATGGGTTTAATATCTAAGTTATTTTTTGTGTTATTTAGGGTTGAGTTATTATGTAATCGTTCTTTTTAGATTTTTAGTTTAGCTTTTGAAGGTGTCATTTTCTTCGACTAATGTTTGTTTAATATGTTCTTATTTCTTGAATTTAATGATTTGTGGTTGCTATCAAGCATTGCGGTTAGTTCAAGCCTAAAATGATTTTCTCTTTCTTCTTTTTCTTTCAAAAGTTCAATGTACCTGCAGAAACTATCTAATGTAATTTTACTTGATTTGTCTTTGCTAAAGAGGCTTAGAAATATGAGAGGAAGTATTCATTGTGTAATAAAACAAAACTTAATACGAGAAAGATAAGTGATAACTTGCACTTGTGCTAGAACCAATGAAGTTGTCACCGGGCTCTTGAGATTGAGTCTTTAACAAGTATAAATCTTACGCATGTTGTCCAAAAATTAAAGTTCAGAAAAAACTTCTTGTCACCCATAATCTTAGAGGTTGTATCTTTGGCAACAGAGATGTTGCTTGGACTGGATCCCTAGGATACCTAACCCCGAGTGGGGGTATGGCAGGTTTGCATAGCAGCAAAGGAGCAACTTACACCTGCACCTCAGACCAAACTGTGAAATTGATGCACTGCAGACCAAACCCACTCAAAGCAATTGGGTCATCAAACAAAGGTTTTGAAAAAATGAAAAAAAAGGATTGGGAGAACGTGACTATGTAGTTTGGTGATGGAATTAATTCAAGAAGTAAGCATTTCAGCAGCTTTTTGCAACCCTGGTAGGAGGTTAGTACCCTTTTCAATCTCTACAAGACATGATATATGAATTTATGACTATATTTAGGGCTACCGCAGACTAAACATGCACCAAAAAGGAGGTCTGCACCTTTTGCAACCCTCGACATGAGGTCGTACGCTCGGATTTCAGCCGAGAGGATGTCAGAGCGATTAATCAACATAATGCCTCCGCTAAATCGCCTTTTGTGAATCCTCGTCAATTCAGTGGATCAAACCACAGTATCTGCAATTGTAAACCAAAATCATTTGTCCAAAAACCCATCCTCTCTTTACAATGTGTTAAGTTGTGGTTCGATTCCCTTACTTCCGCCTCCGCCATATGACTGGAGGGGAAAGTAATAATCTGCTCAATTTCTATTTTTTTAAATGTTCTTTAATTATGTTCGGGGGAGAACACTACATTTGTAGTATTTTTTATTTAATATCCATTCTTCGTTCTCAATTCCTGTGATGCGGCACGAATGTTCATTTTCAAATGTTATTGTTAAAATGCAAATATGTAATATCTTTAAATCAATTTAGTTGGCATGCCTGAGATACTTATGTTTGTAATATGCATGGTTGAGTTTTGTATAATTCCTAATTTTTTTTTGTGTTTTTCATTATCAAGGTTGAGACCATTGTGACTTAATGGCGTAACAGAAGGCTATGTAACAATTATATAAATCTTACCTATGGCTGTTCAACTTTGCTTTCACCATAATCGATTTTAAGTACTTCAAGTTAAATTTTGAACGAAAGCTTATTTTAGTAATATTATATTATGTTAGTTTATTATTGTTTTTAAATTTTATTTTCTTAATAATTATTATTTAAATTAAGTGTGATATTATTAACGAATTTCTTTCCATTTAAAAGTGATTTTTAAACCTTTAATTTTATTTTTTTATTATTAAAACTTTACACCCATATATGCTTAAATGTCGATAATATGATTGAATTAAAGATAGAATAACATGTTTTATATTGGTGTTTAGTTTTGTTAAGGATATATCGATGAAGTGATTTTCTATATAAGATTTCACATAAAAGGACTACAAAACCAAGAAGCTTTGTAGCTTGGATATGGGTTTTTTCTTGAATATTTGAATGAGACCGTGGTAATTTTTCACATAAAAGGACAACAAAACCAAGAAGTTTTGGTAGCTTGGATAGAGTGTTTTTCTTGAAAAATTGAATTTGACTTATGTGAAGCTTCCGAAAATTTGAAGTAGACATATTAAGTTGTTACAATAAATATTTCTACTCATAGCATAATGTATAGTGAAATTGTATTTATATTTTGAAATAAAATACTAGCATAAGAAGGTCACAAATTAATGTTACGGATACCTATAAGAACATTTCCAATATTATAATTCTTTTTATTTATTTGAAACAAGTAGAGTTTTTTACCGAGATGTATTATGTTTATAAACATCAAAATCTTTTGGTGGTAAGAAGTGAAAATGTAACTGCAATTCACTTGTAATTGGGAGACATACACCAGAACACACATGATGTCATCTTTGACAGTCTTTTGTATTCATGTTGGTACTAAATGATAGCATTGTATATGTTATGTTTGAAAATAGATATCATAATGAATTAGGGTATGTACAATGTACATAAAATGTGAACTCGAAGCACAAACACTAAAAGAGATAAAAAGATCGTTATACAATAACGCCTTAAAGAGTAGGAGAACTCAAATATTAAAATACATTCCTATATTCAATCCATGCTTACATGTTTATAACTACATGATCTACATATATATTCCTACTTACTCATTTCATTTGTGGGACCCTTCATTAGGCCAACCCTTACAACAAATAATCACCCCATCACCTTTCGGGAAAAGTAACTAGCTTTGGCCCTCATAAATGTTTTTTATGTTCAAAGAGAAAAGAAGGTGTTTATGGGCCAAAACGGTTTTATGACGAGAGCTTCGAATTCTACTTCACATCTAGGGACTATAATTGGAGACACGTGAATTAGTTCTATAAAAATCCAACAACGACTTGGGATCAAGTTGTGCAACATAATTTATGTAGTATTAGCAGTAATTTGAGATATTTTTCCGTATACTTTTTATGAAGTTATTTATATATTTCAACAAAGGGCATTAATAATCACAAAATTTTTGTGCATCAAAAGAGACACCATGAAGTCAGTATGCACAAGCTATCAATATACATCGATAGAAGAGGAACCGCAAAGAGATGAGACTTAGTGCACATTGGAGAGTATGAAACAGATCAAAGTTATTCTCGGGTTTGGGATCCGATGCTAATTTTTCACAAAGAAGACATGGGGAAATAATGGTAAACAAAGCTACAATGGTCAAATATTTAGTTAAGACCGAGAAAATGCTAAAATATCTTTTCCTATGGGAAGACTACTGCTGTCATAATAGATATTGAAGGAGTTCACATCATTGTTGATTTTGAAGTAATAGAAATTGTCGATGACATTAACCGGTTATCCTACTTTGCTTGGAAATTGACTGGGAAATGGATGAACCGCCATCATCAATCTAAAGAAGATGAAAAATGATATGTTATTATCAATGATAACCATTAAGTTTGTTAATTAGAGTATGTCACTTAGGGTTGGATATGATTTTTTAAATTTGAGATTCTCAAAAATTCCGTATTTATGAGGGTATTTTAATGAGTTTGAAAAGGTAATAATTAGTGATTATAGATGTCATTGTCGTTTAAAAATCCAAAATTTATTTATGCATAAGCGATCAATAATATGGTGAATTCGATACTTTACAAACTTCCACAACAAATTATGTTTAAACAAGTTTAATTTCATACGAAATATAGACCTACAGAAAATTCACCCTTATGAACACAGGATTTTGCCATTAATTTTGTTTTTCCTCGCTAACGATGCGAAAAATGTAGTACCAAGTGTCATAAAATGTTTAGTCGTATATTTCGCAGCATGTTGGCTCATCATTACACCTTTATGATCATTTGTAAACACATTCATCATAGCGATTTCGTCATCATATTCCTTTTCATGATTTCATTTCTCAATTTCTTGTTTCAAATATGCTCTTTCTCATCCTTGTGAGTTTCTTTACAGCTACTTGAGCCGTCGGAGTATTTTAGTATTAATTGGAGGTCTAGTAGCTTGTCTAGTTGCCTCAAAGTTAGACTTAGCTAGTGTCACACCTCCGTGTTTTGTCTCTAAAACCTTTTGAAGGTGTCAACAAGTGGTTGTTCAACACATATCAAGCCATGGAATTACAAAAAGAAGCAAATTGTTGGAAATGAGGTTGCTCAAGAAGACCTCACCTTCACAAGCATTTGCCACCGTGTTGCCTTGATTTTATTAAAAATTGTAGTGCTATGGATGTTTCTAAATCCTTTTGCTATCAATTTCACAAGAATTGCGTATCCCATATTATTAGTGTAGTCCCTTATTGTTGTTAGTGTAGCCCCTTTATTGTTATTTTTGTACCCTTGTAGTCCCCATATTTTTATTATCGTGCTTCCACAAAAGCCCACCATTGTTATTTTTGTGCCCTTACATTATTATTGTCAGCCGGCCTAGATTATAATGTGACCCCATGGACCCTATATACAGTAAAGGAGGTTTCTTTTCATTTAAATCATCCAAGAATTGTTCATTTGCGAATATGAAGGATAGTTTCTCAAGAGGTTGATTTCAAGGTGTTGATCTATATTTTCTTCTATTTTTGTGAGTTGGTTTCATAGCATTTGGCATCATAGCTTTGGATTCTAGGGTTTCCAACGTCAATAGGTCATCGTGGAATTGTCACTCTAAATTTGTTTCTATGAAGGTTTAGAAACCAAACACCATTTGCGAAGAAATCCCGAGGAACTGAAACATTTTGTATCCTTGTTCACAATATTTTCGGAGATATGACTCAGAAGTTATGTTTTTTTTTGCAAGCTCCCCAAATTTCATCTCAAATAGGTGACCTTTGGGAAAAGCGTCATAACTTTATATTTGAGCACTGAACTGAATTCCGTAAAAAGTGGCCGAAAATAAACGGACCTGTAGTTTCTTGTTTATCGAATTCGCAGCTTAAGGAGGAAAATGACACGTTCATTCCCTATAAGTTCGCTCTACTGAACTAGTCCATAAATAGGTCATTGGGGAGACCCGGGTATAAATTTATCTCGAAGAACTTAAAATAAGTCAGACCTCCGACATTGGAAAGAATATTCGTAGGGATATTAAAGGACAAGATAAAATCAGATCTAAAATTACATAGATACATTAGTTTCAACATTTAGCCCTCAAACACAAGGAAAAGGTGTATTTTTCTTTAAAATTGCACGAGTCTTGTTTGAAAATCAATTGGCGGAAGTGTTTCTACCTAGACTTCCACAACCGACAAGGTTGATACCAAAATGTTTAATGGAAAAAAGAAAAAGGGCTTCATACATTTGTGATAGATGATACACTAAAGGTCATATGTGCAAGAAGAAATTATTTTACATATATTGTGTGAAGAGGAGGAAGAAAATGAAAAACAAACTTCAAAAAAGAAGAGGACATACACCCAGAACCAACCCTAGAGAAAGAAGAAAATGAGTCTAACCATATCTCCGTAATGCATTGAAGGAATTACCACTCCTCAAACTCTCCATATAGAAGGACACATCAAGAAGAAAATGTAACAAAGCAGTACCACACATATATATAACTTTCCCTCACTCTACATATTATCGAAGTCAAAATGAATTCAATTAATTATTAAGAGAGCAGAGGTAGTATCATTGTTTTTTATTTCTAGGTACCTACTTTGTCATATTTAAAGATGACAGTATCACAACACTCAAATGTTGACAGAAAAGTGTGATGTGTATAGTTTTGGGAGTGGTTTTCTAGAGACTATATGCGAGAGCACCCACAGATGTAAAAATAGATGTAAATGAAGTTAAAATCATGCTACAGTAAGCAAACATATGATTGGTGGTCAAAAATATAAATATTATGTCACATTGGAATATTTTGTAGTGAAATTTTTGTGTCACAATAATTACTGAACGTTGTCCCAGAGTTTAACAAGAATCTTGTTTTGCCAGTGGTGCTATATTCAGTGGACATGGACAGCACCGAAGAATACAAGAAATCATGCACAAGATATTAAAAGGAAGTCATGGAACAAAGGTCCCCAATGTTTTACCAAGACTTTTACATTTTGGCCTTTAATTAGTTCAACGTAGGGATTTTGGGTAACAAAGACCCCAACGCATTGTAAACAGGTTTGTTGGCAGACAAGAGTCAGCAAACCCGCCTCGCTGCATCATTGGATGAGTAGGCTAAATTACATAAACAGATGAACCTTTGAGTCACAGGTAGAAAGAATAGAGACGATAACAAGTATGAATTGTTAGGTTCCGTGGTAGGGGTCACGAAGAAATCCTACCTGGCTATGTGCAAGCGCAGATCCTTTGTCCTACCTGTGCGAACTCGATGGCTATGTGCGTAGGTGGTACTTGGGAAATGAAAGATTTTGGGTAATGATATATATATGTGTGTGTGTGTGTGTGTGTGTGTGAAAGTATTGTGGACATATGATGTATTTTGATCTGATCCGACAGGTTGATGTGAACTTTCTGAGTTATATGATTGGCGTATCTATCAGATTCATGAACCATCCGTGTTATGGTGCACGCATTCTGGTGATTTGTTAATCAAAAGTATTACACTATTATGTGATTATAGTTGATAGTATGCACATGGATGCGAACCTGCTACAGATCCGATAAGCTAGCTATGGTTATTTATTGAACCCTACATAGCCCCTGTTGGCATATATCCGATAGTTGTGGACCGGGTTGACTTACCTACTCTCCCAAGGTGTGGGAAATTTGATTCGCACCCTCCCATACTACTTCGGGTGAGACTTTGACTGCATAAAGTAGGTCAACGTTGAAAGGCTAGAAGTAGTTTGTTGGAAAACCTCAACTCTCCTCGAACCTGTGGCCGTGACCCTGAGCCAACAAATGGTTCTGCCACAAGAACGAGAGAATTTTGAGAGGGATTGGGCAATTCCAAGGCTACATTAGGAAACCCAAGAAGAGAAAGATCGAAGGAATACCTAGGAAGCAAGATTCAAGAATTCATAGAAAAAGAACTCACCTCCACTAGAAGATGATATGGTCTTCGTACAAGAAGCCACCACTTTCAAGGGCATGGGTGATGAGACATGGACTTGTTCTCAAGTTTATCATAGGTCTATATGGACTATATGTACTTGGAAAGAAGCGATGCGAAGTGAAAAGGGTAGAAACTATCCCTCGCATTTGAAGGAAGAGCCTTGGATTGGTACATGGGATACATATTGACCAACATGTGAATGCGACTATTGAGGAAATCAAGAATGCATTGAAACAACATTTGGGAAACCTAAGTCCTACTCTCGTATAGTGAAAGACCCGAAAGATTTAAAGCAAGCATCTATCCGTTGGCTCCGTATGTGAAGTGGATCAACGATTAGAGAAAGTAATCCGTGAAGGAGGATTCTAGTATGATAATAGCGCACGCGGAGTGGTTCATTGTTATGTTGTTGCTTCCTCACCTACGTGTATTGATGGGTCATCAAGCCATTGAAATGTAGGAGAAGGCCTTGGAGGTTGCAAAGAAACCGGAGGTTGCACCAGAGATTATACTTAGCTAGGAGTACCGGCAGAGCACAAGGCTAGCTAGAGGTAATGTGTATGGAGATCCAAAATCACGAAAGGAGCGAGGACCATGAGCGCCCGAAATGGTGCATACGATGCAAGGTGAATGGCCACACCAAAGACAATCGTCCTGGGCATTTCAAACTACATGTAGCCAGGACCCAACAAGGTGTTGGCCGCCCCCAGGAAGTCACAGGACTACAAGCCAAAGCACATGGTGTGATGATCACTACGTTGGTTGCTGTATGATACCAACCATCGCTCGCCTTGCCACATATCCCGTACCTCAAAGCAACAATGGTGTAGTTTTGGCAGTTCCGTAGGACATGATGAATAGAATCGTCGAACTTATGACTTAATGATCAACAAGGAAAACTATTGGACTCACGGGAAACTATATAGGGTAAAGTCGTACCTCATCACCCAGATCCCGAGGTATGTGGAGGCCCCCCGCCTGTGAAAGGAAGGGGGGATGAGGGGGGAAGGCAGTAGAGGCAGAGTGTCAAATCGACATGCTATAACGCGAGGAAGCAGGGTCACTTTGCAAGGGACTCCGCACGAACTCAACTCGTACCATCTGCGTATATCACATACCGGACCATGTGGTTGAAGATTGCTCGATTATGATACAAGATGCGGTGAGAAGCATCAAACACCCAGGCAGCATCCAGACAAAGGGTCGTGTATGTTAACCTTGAAATGAAGGGACCGAAGTATTAATGTTATAATACTTCAGCGATAATAGCGATCATGGGTTGCGGGAGAAAGTCGATATAGAACCTCTTATCCATAGAGCAACTATTAAACAAGAAGGGTTTGACTTACCAAAGGAAAAGGAAACTTTTTTTGCATCTCGCCAAGACTTTACCAACGCCGTAGGCACCCACAGCTTCAAACACCGCGCACCTTGTGAGAGATGATGAAGAAACATTCCTACAGGCGTGTAATAGCTGTTGCACAACCAACATGCCGTAGAAAACCTCCAAGCCTTGATAGATAGTTGCACAAAGAAGACAAACCCAACTATGGAGATTAAGGATGTGCACAAACTATATACACACAGACACACTAGTTTCGGGAGATGCGCTGGACCCCCACAGACGCACAATTACAGAGGTGTGATCACACCGGACTTGGATTTTATGTGAATGTACTACCTAAACAAACTTGGCAACGAATGAGAACCTAAATCTAGAATGGTCCACCATCCAGCTTGCACATGGCTAATAAAATATAATATCACACCACTTGGAAGATTATCAAATATTGGTAGTAGATCTCTACTGGAGTTAAGGTGCAAAGCCTAATTTGAAGTCATTCGTATGTAAGAAGATGCACACCTCACCAAAGACCTCTAGGACTTGGATTGAAGCCATTGATATGGGAGGTATTATCAATTTAAGGAAATGAAGTGCTGATGGTGTTTGAAGTTGAAGGAACAATTCATGATCGTACCACTCGGACCCCCGTTATATGAGCAGTGATATACCGATCCAACAAGAGAGGAAGAATATATAGACCATATCTACAATATAACCACAAGGGGACGAAGATTGGACTAATCCTACTACCGATGGTAGTGATTTTTTGGGAAAAGGATAGTGAATGTTTTCCCGACTTCTCTAACGAAGAGATAAAAAATTAGCAAAAACCAAACCGCATGATGTCTCCGCATTGTGTCGTCCGTAACTGTCAGGATTTCCACCACATATCCCTCCGAAATAAGAGAACTACCCTAATTTTATGGTTTTATATGGGCGGAATTTTTGCACGAGTTCAAGACCGAGGGTTCCGAGGAGAACGCAGGCTATGGGCCCTTAATCTAGCTACGTGCTGTCACCACTCCCGCAAGATGGTGTGAGGTACACAAGGGAGGTGTTTTCAGGACTCGGGAGGTGAACATTGAGACACGCATTATCCGCGTCCAAGGCCCTACCGAGGGTACGTATCAAGAATTTCCTTGGCTCAGTGGGACCACGTGAACACTTATTTGCTTGTATGAAAAAATGGTACGACCAAACCTCCAAAGGAATGTCTACTTGTTTTTTCATGCATTGGAACCAATCCCAAGACTCTGTCTTCAACCAAATTTTTCGTAGCTCAAAGTGACTGTTGTGGGACCTAGGAGTGATGCGCATCACTACGATAAAGGCGGCGGTATGACCTGAGCAAAGCAGCGTTCATCGCTGAATCACAGCAATACAAGGTTAAGGAGGAATTGATGAAATTATCACCTACATTTGTAAGTCATTTGTTAAAATTTAACTGAGTAAGTCCGATGTGGTAGTCTGTGAAAAATAGAACGAAGGGAGAAATCCAAATTCATGTGGACTTATAAGTTAAATGATGGGCGTGTCATTACCACTCCTTTTCAATGAGACACTAGATAGTGTAGGAGTGTCAAGAAGCATACTCATTCACCGATGGGTTATCCGTATACCACCGTATCCGAATCACACCAAGAGCACAACAAGACTACACTTCTCATGGAATGGGGATCCTTCCAACATACAAACAGCAACAAGTTGACCTCATGAACGTTCGCTATCTTCTCACGCGCGTCACACAGCAAAGAGCCAAGGACCCATCTCAACAACTTTCTAGAACATATTTCGATGATTGGATCGTTTTTTAGCTTGCAAAGTCACACGTGTCAAAACCCGGCGCATGATGTTAGATGCTCACTAAAACACAAAATTTTCTCGAATATTAAAAAGTGTATCTTCTCGCGTACCCTTGTATCCGTCGTACATATAGCTGTCAAACAAGGGCTTAGCCAGGACCTTGTGAAGGTTGTAGCGTTATCAACAACATGGTTGTACCTATGACCGAGAAACAACTATGTTCCCATCTGCACACGAGCTATTGCCAAAAAAAATCTATTCGTGGATACGTACCGATCACATCACCTCTAGAGAAATAGTTTACAAAGATGTGTCATTTTTTCAAATGAGGAATGCCAAAAGAGCTTTGCGCTACTTCCGAAGGAAAAGATACTCACAGTGCACTCATCCTTATCTTCCCCCGATTGCACATATTTCTATGTTCATGTGATGCTTAGGGATTTCTTGGGAGTTGTTCCACAGCACTGCGCCGGATATATTGATCACTCAAATGCGTATTTGGTAGTTAGAAATTTCTTTAATGTGATGCAATTATGCCACCACAAGAGAAGGTCAGACGATGGTCCTGCGCTACAAAATTATCGACACTATTCTGTAGGAGGACACTTTAAAATGTTTACGTACTCTATTTATCTTTAAAGCACCGTGAATAAGCCCGTGTTGGGGGGGGGGGGAACCGCAGGTGCTCGTTGTCGTTTCAAGAATATGATTTTTGAAACTGTATTCAAGCCGTGAAGCCGAATAGAAGCGTATCAGTTATCTTAACTGAGACAGTGAAGAACTTAATAACTGAGTGAAGGTTTCAACGCGGGCGCTGTTCGTTCATATTAAAGTCGTTGATTCGTACTCGCTAATATCATCCGCTCCTAACTATAGTATGCATAATTCGTTAGTATTATTCGCAAAGACAATAAAAAGAAGGAGTTAATACCTCCAGGCGTATTTTACCATCATCGAAACAGTCAATTATACAAATTAGGCAACGATGAAGTGTCGCGTAGGTATACCTAGGAGCACGAACGATATGATATCTTGGAAAATCTCATGAAAAAATTACAGAAGGTCACTACATAAAAGCAAGACAACGGCCAAAAAACTTATGCATCGGACTATGGTGGCTCACTCTTCCATAGTGACTCTCACTACTATTGTAAAGCTCACGATACGTGCCAATAGACAGGGAAGCCATCACAAAGAAATGAAATGTCGTTATAACCGCAATTGCTTTACAAGCCTTTTGAAAAATAGGCTATTGATTTTTTGGGACCTATTAGTCCATCGAGGAAGAAGAGATAAAACACAGCATATCATCGCTAATCGATTATGTAAATAGGTGGGTCAAGAATGCGGTAAGGGAATAACGTGACATCACAAAGTACCTATCTTGACAGTATTCTAATTCGATTTGATTTCAAAAGATCCTTATGAGTGATGAGAATCTACTTTGTTAATGAAACAATACAAGATTTGACCGAAGAGTTTTGGATCCATCATGCAAAGAGCACCCCATATCATCATTGTGCAAACGAGCGGTCGAAGCTTTTAATAAAATTTTGGGAGCAAGCACCGACTAAGGTCTCATAACGACTTATCGCAAAGTGATTGGTATGCACACATCCCATTGGTTCTCTAGGTCTACTTGGACGACTTGCAAAAAACTAACAAGAAAAACCCCATTTAGGCTAGTCTATGGAATGAGCCATTATGCCAATGGAGTATATTGTCTCTATCTGTTATTACCTAAAATTTACAAACATGGCATAACCCCATATCGTGGAGGAGCGTTTAGCATAGCTTATGGCTTCGAGGAAGATCGTTTATTGCTAATTTCCATCGTTAGTGTTCGTATCACCCGCGATAAGGCTCGGTATGATCAACATATTCACCGAAAGACATTCGCAGGGTGAATCGGTCTCCCGAGTATGATAGCTAGTTTGTGAAACATCCAGGAAGTTCCGATAGCACCGTTTAGTCCCTATACATTTAAGGAAATCACTAATAACAGAATATGAAGCATATTTTACGTGACGATATGCTACCAAAGTTACATCAATGGTAGCCGGTTCAAACCAGGACGGATTAAATGACTATATGGGTCAACAGTAGTTGTATATGTAACCTGTCTTCCACAAAACATGAGGCGTTCGTGATATGCGTGGAAGCGGCCAACTTAGAAGCTTCCGCAGGGGCGCTCGTGGGGCTATGTGTTCTTTTCGTGGGGGCGTGTCAGTGGGGTGGTCGTATTTTGTGGGTGCAATCGGCACACAAGAGGTGCAAAAACTAGCCATTGAAGTTAGTAGAACTGGAAGTTGAAGTTACCATTGACAAGAGCTGACAATCGGCGTTTAATGAAGCGATCTATCAAATTTTTATACCATTTATCTAATGGCATGTTTCATTACGATTCACCCAACCGTTATTAGTCACAGGTAAGGGAAGACTGCAAAGAATAGGCTCGTATCTTTTGTCTTTAGCCAGGTTTCGCGGGATTATGCCCAAGATCATTGGACCCATCGTACATCCGCTGGTGTCCGAACCACTCATCGCTCGACAGAAGCCACCCGGTTGGGATTAATTTCCGGCATCGGAATGATGACCACCAACCCAACAACGATAGCCCCACAAGAGCGGGCAATCGGCGGGGAGGCAGGGGGGAGATTGCACTTAATCCGGGCGCTATTTCCACCCCCGCCCCCGTAGTGAAGAAAGGAAAGAGAAAGCGCAAGGGCCGTGAAGCTTACAAAATGGGCTAGTAAAGCTCCTCGTACCCTCTCACAATATGAAGTCACTGACGTGAAGGTGCGTCCAATCGACTTGCCTAAACCGTAGGGCCACCCTTGTCGCATCAAGAAAAGGCCCAAGTCACCCAACCAATCAATTGCTTGCCCCTACTTGTTGTGCTCTCGCATGCCCTCGACCCGCACAAAGAACCTCGATGGTCGGGGTCGGGCCGCACCTGCCGCATGCCACCCACCCCAGCGAGGTCTCAACATCGCGAAAACCTTCGCAAGCTCGCGAGGGTAAAGTTCCATGATCATGACTTAGCCAACTATGAGGCCTTCCCTGGGCCTAGCCTCCGGAAGCCTGCATTCGGAACGGACATCGGAGGGTGACCAGGCGGTGCTTCTGCCCCTATGCACTGGCGGGGTTTCGCTATTTTTGGCTGGTTGAACCCACTCGTGATGCCACATTTTGGGCAACGCAATATTGGCGTATCGCTGGCTCCGTCAATCGTCACTTAGTCCATGACCGTAGCTCGTGGATTCGAGAAATTGCTTATCCTTGTCGACGTTGCGTTAATTCATCGAATTGCTAGCTCTCCCCATGGAAGGACCTAACCCAATGCTAAAGGTGGGTAATAACTAGAGTCAAGATCGTCGAAGGGCAGAAGTACAATTACCAAGGTACTATTGGATACCTGGGATTCATGATCAAGACCATCAAAGGACTCCAGGATGAAAATGGGTGTTACTGTTGCTATCATGCAAGCCAACAAAGGAAATGCTAGGCCACCACCTCCCCTACTTGTGTTATTTAGCTGTAGGACAATGCAAAAAAGGAGTATGCTTCCAATTGGCTCAAAGACTTGTGTAAACGAAGTTTTGGCAAATATCTTACGAAGCTCACAGATTCTGGGAGAGCCCATTTTGTTTCTTGTCGTCGCTCTCGGTCGCGTTGGTCACAAGGAAGCACCGGGCGATGGCCCTCCCAGATCACCCCTTATATGTGCGAAGGACACTATGCCAGCCTTGTGGACCCTCCAAGGACGTGGCAACCTATCGAGGACAATCTGTGTCTTTGTTTTTTTTCAATGCAGCCTTGCAGCCGCCATCAACTCTCGACCGCGCTTGTCTCCCGAGGGTGCGCGTTATTAAAACTATCGCGGGATATTTTCAGTCACCGTGCACCACATCCAAATGAGAGTGCGAAAAGACAAATCCTAGTCTCACTCCACATATGGTCGCGAATGAGGATATTGACCGCATAATCACCACTCCGGTCTTCGTGTTATCAAAGATTAATAAACCGGCATGGGGGAGAACTTGGTGGGAAAAGTTTCTCGTACTACTGCGTGCCCAAAGAAACTGCGTGGCATCAAACAAGGGCACTCGTGAAAGAAGGGAACAAAAGGTCACTAAAGGATTCTCGCCCGTACAACAATACTATAGCGGCGTGCTACCACTTAGACAATGAGTCACACCCTGGCATAGTGATCGTAGATGAAGGTGTTGACCCCAAGAGGAAAATGAATGGGAGAATGTATGTGGCCACACAAGAATCAACACTATAGAGAAGAAAACGTAATGATACACTACACTCACTAAGGCAACCGAGAACAAATCACAAATGTGGTCACCTTGGCCATGGAGGATAAGTGGATGGCTCTAGAAAAGCAACAAATACCTCAGGGTCGCCCACTTCGTGCCAAGTTCCAAGCCTTTCTCTAACCCAAGATGGACACATGACAAACCAGCTTGGTCTGTGTCCGCTCAACCTTTCGTAGCTTGCGCATGGCCCCTTGTTGCAAAAGTAAGCCGCCCTCCGCCACTACCTCGGTGTAGCCCTTATAGTAAGTCCACCGACATAGGGAGCGCAGTGGCTGTGCCCCGCGGCAGTAGGTCCACCGGATTTGTTAAGATTTCCACATGACCACCACACGTTCTACATAGCTCACTATTTCGAAGAAATTCAAACACAGGGACCACTGCCCGACCAGTTGGCCCGCACAGCAGAACATTTGGGCTTATTAACCGAGGTGAAATCTTACATAGGCGTTGCCAACACGAAGCGAAGAATTCTAATTGGTTTCCATCGCATCGATGTTACCATGAAATACCCGCCACAACTACCCCCAAGGCCAAGGTTGAAGGGTTGGTCGCAGTTTCAGAGCCTCTGGTGACAGTAGGTCTGTGCTCGTCAAAAGCTCGTACGTGGCCGTAAAACTGCGTAATTATAGGCCAAGATACAGCCAAACCCTCCGATGTCGTGACCCGAAGCGATTGGGTTATGTACCGCCACGCTAACGTGATCGTTAGTAGAAAATTTTCAAGGCGCCCTATTATTGGACAAAGCAATGCAAATTATGCACCAAGTATAGCGTGATCCCCTAGTACGAGAACTTAATCAAACACTATGCCAAAAGGAAGAGGAATCCATCAAATGGAGGCTACCTTGACTATGTCAGTCTCGATTGCTTGACCTCGATTATGCACCATCTGGTGGACTCGCAGACAACAAAGAGGCCCTTGACAAGCAGGCGTACGCTAAGTGTTCACCTCAAACCATAGGTGTGATGAGTCTCTCGGTTATCCCACAATGTGGATGTTACAAAGAAAACACGGAACTGCACATTGGAAAGTATCGTATCTACTAAGGTATCGTAATATTCCCATTTTAGCAAATAGCGAATGGAATATTAAAATTTTTCTTTTTATCACCTGTTAAACGAAATAAATGGGTATGAGGCCTACGTTTACTGAAAACATGAATAAAAATCCTTCACGGGTGAAAAGGGATAGACATAAAACTAGATTTCCACACCCTTATGTGTGAAAGGGGACAATTGCATGAAGACAAGGTCGTGTTTGACCAAGTCAACAACAACAACATGAGGAGTGGATCACTTTAGAAGACAAATACAGATGAATGAGTAAGAGAAATTTGGTGAGGAAAACCCTAATGAGTGGGACCTATGGAGAGAGTGTTTTCACTTGTTTGAAAGTGAGGGCAAGGTACCATTGTTATTCATGAATTGGATTATTGATTTCATTGCCTATTCAAACACTGTGGCATTCTCCCAACAAGGAGAGTTTTCGAATTCACAAGCTAGATACCTTTCTCCTTATTGAGAGGTATCTTGAGGGATTGTTTCGACCCTCCACATTGCTCAAGGTCAAAGTTACTCTCCTTCACCACAACGTTATTCTTGAAGTGTGATAACTTTTTAAAGGGCAGTATGTTGCGTAGGGGACCTCGCAACACCATTTCTTGGCTCATCTTTTCGTAGGAGTGGGAGCTTATCTTCCTGGGGTGTTATTGAGGGAGATTCAAGCTTATTTAATATCATTGGCATTAAATAATTACTCTCTTCACTAATAGCATGGCCCTTCTAGACCTGGTATATATTTCTAAGTGTAATTGCAATGGGGACTTGGTCCACTATTTTGGAGGGTGAGACCTTGGGGATTGAACTGCATTTTCACCTTAGAGATCCTTTGGATGAGATTCAGCTATCATTTGTAGCATAATCAACTATCTTCATCCATATCTATTTTCTTTCAGTTATAGTCGTTGCCTGCCAACTCCCATATTTCTGCATTTTCCATTTTGTATGTATTTCAGCCAATCCTTCTAAGGATTGTGTATTGTTGTTTCTGTGGGTTGAGATATTTCTCTCATATATATTCATGTATTGAAATTATTTTATAAATAGCCTATACTCTATAGACCCGTTGTCACAGCTATGGCTTTTTTCATGTAGGCATTTCTCCATTTATCATGTATATGTTTTATTGAGGTTATACTGTTTGCTTGAGTAGGACTGCTTTCTCAAGATCTTGGTGGCGGTACTGTTGTTGCCATAATTCAATGTAATGGTTATGTGAATCTTCTCCGGAATTCTTGGTATTAATTTATCAACGTTTACTCCATTGGCATGCTTATATATTGCTAGATCCCCAACCATACAATATCTCAAGATATTCTCATTGTTGTAGAAAGTTCCTAATTTGGGATATTACAGCGGGTATCAAAGCATGATGTCTGCCTGTACCTAAGAGTCTCACCCAAAGAAGATCAAGATGATGAATAAGATGAGCTTGTCTCATCTAAGAGAGAACCCTCCAAGGAGGTCTAGAAGATTGAAGAATAGAGAAGAGAATGACTCACGTACCCTCGCTCTCACAAAGAAGAAGACTGTAAGCATGAATAACACTGGAACTAAAATTCTGAGGATGAATGTCGAGCCAAACTTAGAGCCTCCCAAATGCATCAGTTTTAGGGGATCACAATTTATTTAGCGTAAAGAAGAGAGAAGACCCCACATCCAAGGGACGAAGAGGCAATAGATTTCTTTTCATTGTCCACATTTGATGGATCACTCACATGTGCAAGTGAGGTTCAAAAGAAGCTGTGGTGGCTTTCCGTTACATCCCGTAGTAGACAGAGGTTGCAGAAGTTGGCAGTTATTTACCCTTGAAGGTGAAGAAAATATTTCCCCGGATCAACCATTCAAGCCATGAAAGGGTTTCTAACTTCAAGCGATTTTTCAAATAATGACTGTAAGATTTGGAAAAATGAGACAGGAGCCCTCACCACCAATGATGAGGCATGCACCGCTGCTGTTGAGACCATGAAGAGAAGCTTTCATCTTCAAAAATTTGGGAGGCCAACACTTATGAGGAGGAAACTTGCAGCTCGCGCAGGAGTTTCACATTTCACCAAGGTATGATTAAAAAATCCATCTCTTGGCTCAAAGCAAAACACTTTGGATGGGTCTACATCATTGTAGGAAATTGACCCAGAGCAAAGCAGCACTACGCTACACAAGAGCAAAGGATGGGAGAAAGAGGAGTCATTCCCCATGTGAGCGCTCAAAGGACAACTTCATTTAGGGGAAGCCATGAAGGGAAGCAGTTGAGAAGGAGTAGACATATGGAGATAAGAAGCTATTTCTCCTCTCTGCATGACACCTCCTCAATGAGAATGCCACAGCCTCTTCAAAGAGAGACTTTTACCGGTAGTATCCATGCCTCTTTTTTGGTTTTGGAGGAACGTGCATGAGGAGGATACCTCAAGGAGGGATTCCACGGAGGTGCATTCCCACACATCATGGGCAAAAGATTCTTCACAGCTTGAGGAGGTTCCTCCTTCTCAGGAGAAGATAGAAAGTCAGTTTTTCCAGGACATCTTCGCATGGACAACATCTTCATGATCGTGTTGGACATTTCTTGAGCCATGCACATCATGATGGGAGGTTTTTTCCCACCACCGTTGTGTAACCAACTCAAAAGAGAAGAAAAGAGACATAAACGCCTTAGAAATGAGCCACTCGAGGGGGCAACCTCCAACACATTACATACAAATGAACAATTCTTGGATGATACAATTCACAAAACCTTCCTTTCTATATACATAGAGTCCATGGGGCTACAATGTAATCCCAGGCCACAATGTAATCCTAGCCGACCCAACAATAATTTAAGGGCACAAATAACAAATGAAGTTACATGTTGAAGCATAACAATAAGTGTCCACACCAACAATAATAAGGGGCTACACTAGTGATATAGGGACCCAACATGCTCCTCCTCTCTTCAAAAAGTGTTGTCCCCCAACACTTGAAAGTAGCTCCTGGGAAAAGTCAGATAAAATTTTCATCCCCCTCCCCATGTAGAATTCTCGGCAGTGGTAAGTTCTTCCACTTGATGAGACACTGAAATTGATCGATTCCGTAGTTGCTTCAGGGTTATTTTTTCTATGACCGTTTCCAGTTCCAACATGATCTTCTTCCCCATCAAGTTCTCGTGCAATACCGTTGAACCGGAAGATTTTCACCATAAACCTTTCTTGCCACGAAACATGGAAAACTGGATGTACCAAGAAGTTATGAAGTCTAAATTTGTATGCCATGTGCACCAATATTTTGCAACACCTTGTAAGACCATAGTACTTTGAAGTATAATTTATTATCCTTCTTTGCTTCTTTGAGGGACATTTGTTTGTATACAGAATAAAATACCCAATCTCCTACATCAAAACTTCTCGCTACGATGTTGACCGCTCGTTGTTTCATTCGATTTTATGCTAAATTAGGTTATCCTTTAAGAGTTGAGAACTTCTCAACATGCTCGATGACCTCTCCACCGTTGAACCTTCGAATTTTCCCTTAAAGATGATGTGATGGATGGTGGATGATATCCATGAAGTGCTACAATGGGGTCATTTTTGGTCACAGATGGAAGGAAGTGTTATACCACCATTCAATAAGAGGTAACCACTTAACCCATTGCTTTGTTTATCAGACATGAAAACAACGAAGATATCTCTTCTCAAACATTTATTTACTATCTCGCCTTGACCATCGTACTGAGGATGATAAGATGAGCTATGAGCTAATTGAGTACCTCCAAACAAGAAAACAACTTCCGCTCTGCACTTCAGTAGGGCCGGGATTCTCTGTCGCTCACACAATCTTTTGGCTTCCATGTAGCTTTTGAATTCCTATCCATAATGTATAACCGTACTTGCTTTAAATGGATGAGATAATGCACAAAAGGGCATACTGCAGTCTATCAACTACCACCATGATGACACTTTTCCTTCGGACACAGGTGAAACCCTGCAGTGATAAAATCCATTGAAATCTCCCTCCAACGTTGACCGTAATGATAAAGGTTGTAGAAGTTCCGGGTCTTAATTACTTCACTTATTCTCCGTTGGCAAACCAAATATCTGCGACAAACTTTCGAATATCGTATTTAAGGCCATCCTGTACCGTTCTTCACTCGTGGTAAGTTTTTAAAAATCTCGAGGTTCCTCCTTAAAGGAGAAGTGTGGCATCCTTGAAGAATTTTGTTTTAGTTAAATTTTAAGCAAAGATATGTTTATCTTTGGTACCATAAGGAATCATTTTTCCTAACCAATGTATCAGATGTACTAGGATTCATTTAATCTTCTTTGAATGAGTATCTCATACATCTTTGTCTTTCTTCCATTCATCTCTGCTTCCGCTATTCAACTGTTGGATAACAGAAATGGAACAAAGCAATGCTTTCCAATTTCTTCATTCTTTTCTTGAGAGTGCATCTGCAATGTCATCTTTAAATTTTCTCTTTTTGTAGATTATTTCAAAGTCGTAACCCAACACCCTTTGTGACCTATTTTTGTTGTCTTTCCCATTTATAGTCTTTGTTCCGTGTAAAAGTAAGCTAAGATCATCATGATCAGTTTCTACCTTTGAAGTGTCTTCCCATTGTGTTTCGCCATTTCTTTAGTGCATGTATTATTGCTAAACATTTCTTCCTCATAAATAGTGTTTCTATAAATATTTTCTTGATTGGACGACTTTTCAAAAAGCCAGTACTGGTCTTCTCTTTCCGATTAAAATCCCATCGACCCATTTTCCCCGAGCATCACACCCACAATAAAGGTTTTTGGTGAAGTCTGGTGTAGCTAAGACGGGCATAGTACATCGTCTCAGAAGAATGTTCAAAGGCCTTAGTTGCTTCTGTGGAGTCCGTTGGTGCCCATCTCTTCTTCAATAATGTTACAGAGAAGTGCTGCTATTTCTCCCATACTCCTTAACAACCTATGACACACTGTTAACTCGAGAAATCCTTTAAATCGCTTATGGTTGTGGGAACTTTCCATTCCTTAATGGCTTTGCCCTTGTTAGGGTCCACCGTAACCCTCGTGAGATACAATATGACCCGTATATCTCCACCTTCGTACCCAGAAACATTTGGACTTTTTTGTAGTTACACTGTCGTTTCTCTCGGGTAAATAGTTTTTGAGCACCATGTCAATATGTTCAATATGATCCTCTCCAAGATCAGATTAGTATATCATCAAAAAATACTAGCACAAATTTTTCGAAAGTGCAAGCAGTTTGAAAAATGGAATTCATCAACCCTTGGAATGTAGTAGTTGTGTACTGGTAAGGCCAAAAGGCATGACCAAAAATTCATAATGACCCTCATGAGTTCGAAATGTTGTTTTTGGTCTTCGCCTTCATTTAATTTGATGATATCCCACCTAAGTATCCAACTTGCAAATAAATTGCTCCATGTAATTCATCCAATAACCATCAATTTGCCAGAATGGGAAATTTGTTCCCTGGGTCATGTGAGTTTATTGAGCTCTCATATAATCCCATTAATATTCGCTATGATCCATCCTTCTTTGTGTACCAAACACTATGGTGATGGCAGAAAGAACTTTGATCGTGCTGAATTATACCGCCTTGCCATTTCTCGCAATCATACGTTCACCTCGCTTTTTCGACAAGGACATTCATATGTCTTTGTTTGGAGGAACACCTCTCGGAATTCAATGAATAGCATGATCAAAGGATCACTAATAGGTGAGTCCCTCGTATGCTTCAAACACCTTGGAATGATTGTCCAAGACTTGTTGGAGATTCGTTAAATAGATGATTTTGATGTTGGAATTTAGTGACACATCAGCACTGTCACTTCGTTGTTCTTTCTTTAAAGCTTTACGTTATTATCAGAGCTTATTATCCTTCCGGCTTCCCGTAACACCCCGTAATTCAACTTCCTTTTCCTTCGGAAAAAAATTTCAAGAAAAGTTCTTGAAAATTAAAGCGCTCGTCCCTGGAAGATTGTAACCATTGTACTCCTTAGTATACAACATCAAAGACTTCCCACAGGAATGGCAACATTGGACTAGTCAATACATATTCCCCCATGGTTAGCTTGATATTATGTACATTTTCCAGCAATTTATAGTTCCTCCATTTGCAACCACTACTGACATTCGGTGGCCGGGTATAGGAAACAATTTAATTTCCTTGGCTGGCCTTATAAATGAATAAAATTAAGGGTGCTACCCTAATCAATCAACACTATTACCTTTTTCTCTTCTTTATATGTCCTTCTATCTTGAGAGTTTGAGGAGTGTGGTAATTCCTCAAGGTGCATTGCTCTATAAGTGGTCGATTCATTTCTTCCTCTTCTAGGGGTGGTTCCCCGTGGTATCCTTCTTGTTCATTTTCTTCTTTCTTCTTCAAATCTATGTAAAATAATTTTTCTCAGCACACTTATGACCTTTTTTTAGTATTTCAAGCATTGCCAAATCGTAGCAAAGCCCTTTGCTCTTTTTTTCTTCCAATTGTTGGGAAGTCAACCTTGTAGGTTGTGTGGAAATCTAGGCGAGTAACACTCTTCTTTATAGAATTGAGTGGTAGGCTTCCTTGTCGCCATAATTTTTACATTCAACTTTTCTTGCCAACCTCGAATGCCTTTCTCCAATGAATCGTGTTCCAAAACGCGAACTTCATGTTGGATGTTATCCTTTGGCGTTTGTACATCAATCCCCACCTTCCAAATATTCGCCATCTACATATTCAATTTTTGAAACTCTCAAATGTGCTGCCCCACTAAACCCTTTTCGTTTGACACTTAACAATTGGGTAAAATAATAAAAGGTTTTTTGTATCCCTACAATGTGCTATCATTTCCTCCTAAAAATGAACAAGTGACATGCGACGGGAGCAAAGTCATTGATACCATACAAATGTATTTTAATTTAAATGTGTGTTGTGCAATGCGTACCTTTTGCGTGTTTTGTATCACAGGAGATCAAAATATTGTTCATCCGTAGCATCCATGTTATGTGATCCTTTCCATCAAACATCCTCACATTCATTTTTGGAATATATGTTCCTTCCGCCAACATTTGAGTTTATGTAACCATGATTAACATTTATTTTGTTCTCATCAGAGGTTCTTCTCCCATATTTCCGCTATTAGGAATTGCCTCGGTTTTAAGCTTGTCATCAAGCCTTCCATGTATGCTTTTAGATCATTCTCTGTGTCATCCATCTTAGCTTCCATGTCACTTCCATGCTATCCATCTTAGCTTTCCAAACCATTCATCTTAGTTTCCACGCCTTTCTTCAAAACTTCCATTTCATTTTTTGTTGTTCTTTACAGAGCTAAATTTGTTGTATTTGCTCTTGTAATTTTGACATGTCATGTTGCCATTCTTCATCTTCGCTATAATAGTAGAGCCTTCTAAAGGTTTAATGGGTGTTGAATTTTTTAGGGGGCCATTTCGGACTCATTGACATTCATTCTACAACAGGCCTGGCAATCAATTCAACCTTTTTTTTTGATTCTTCAAACAAGACTTATGCAATTCGGAAAAAAATACACACCCTTTACTAGCTTTGAGTGGAGCTCATATTGAAATTGTATTATCTCTGTGCTTGAAAATCTTTCATTTGAAATTCCGGCCCTGTAGTAGCCCTCCCAAGCTTCTTTTCGAAATGCCGTTGTGTCTGACTTGATTTTGATGCTCAACATTAAAGTTGTGTCCAATCTCCACAATGACCTAATTGGACTCGTTCACAAGAGAGCTTAACTTTGTACGACTTCTCCACGTGTCACCTGTTTTTTTCTTTTTGTTCCCTGAAATTGATAGCGAAGAAACTAAAGGCTGTGTACTTGTGACCACTTTTGACGGCACTCCAATCCAATCTTCGGGAGAGAGAGTTATTGAACTTTTCCTACGCATCATCGCTTTGAGATGAAATTCGTGAGCCTCGAAAGCACTACCTAATAGATCATATTCCAAAAATATTGCGAACCAAGTTCTGAAATTTTTTGATGAATTTCCTTTAGATTTCTGCTTGCACCATATGAATTTCAGACTCTGACCCTTCTCGTACAAAATTATAGCGCAAATGCCACGATGACTCGTTTATGCGCCCCTCGAAAAATACCTAATCTCCATGTATGATATCGTCTTCAACTATTGCGAACGAAGATCTGAAATTTTTAGACAACCTTTCAAGAGACTTCTAGCTCGCACTAAAAATTTCAGCTTCCGTTTTCTGAGAAAAAAATATAGTTGTAAAAATGCCATTGTATGTAGACCGTTTTGAGCAACAAACCCGAGAATCCCAAAAGCTCGATACCAAATGTTGTGTAACCAACTCAAAAAGAGAAGCAAAGAGATATAAACGTCTTAGAAAATGAGCCACTTCGAGGGGGAAACTCCAATACATTACATAAATGAACAATTTCTGGATGACAAGCACCACAAAACCTCCTTTCATATATAGTGGTGGGAGTCCATAAATAAGGGCTGTAATCTTTTCAGTAAAATACAATGTAATCCTAGCCACCTAACAATAATAATTTAAGGGGTACAATAATAACAAAAATGAAGGCTACAAGGGTACAATAATAACAATAAGGGGTTTATGCAAATTAACAATAATAAGGCTATACTAGTGATATAGGGACCTAACAACCACCTATTTCGATCCTTATAGTATTGCAAGTGATCCTTGGGAAGATCACATTTCAAGATCCCATGAGATGCAAATATGATTTGGGATGATGGCAGCCCTCATGAGCAGAGTACCAAGATGTAAGGGTGAGGAGACATCCACAATTGATTGAGTGGATGTAGATGGTGAGCAAGAAGCTTGTAAGCTATCAGAAAAATTTATGATCCCGACGACAGTGGAGGTCATCGTTATTTTAAGGGCTCTTGAAGGAGTTTGGACACTACTTGGCATACACTCTTCAAGGGTATGAGGCTGAAAAGATGGGCAGGATGTTGGCACTTTCCATGGATCATCAAAGAGTATGGATGCATAGTAATGATGAAACATTAATATCATTCACTATGTCTTCATCACATGTCTTGTATGATGAGAGCATACAAAGCAACAAAAACTTTTTTTTCTCAATGTTTTTCCAAAGAGCAAGGGAAGATTTGCTCTCATTTCTGTATGATGTTGCATGAGTAGGAGATGGTGGCACTACCATGGTGCAAAGGGATGCTCTTGGCTCTTTGAAGACCAAGACTACTTCCACTTTCGTAGAAATTTCACATTGGCAAAGAACATTATCGTAGGATTTCCTTCCATTCATGTTGAGGAAGTTAAGGGCAAATTATCAAAGAAGTTAGATTCAAAGCTGATCTAGCACCACGTAGAAGAAAGAGTGGTGAGCTTTGCTCCAACCAGATGGATTTCTGTATCATTGCAAGAAATTCTCAGGATCTCACATGTGGAGATCAAGGAACAACTCATGTTCTACATGGTGCTATTGATGACAAGGTGTGGAACCTTGGAGATACTAGAGGAGATAGGGAGGATGACCAACATCATGTGATGAGGACACACACCCTTGTCTATTTTTAAGAGGTTGATACAACTAGGGAGGGAAATCGGGATTGCGAGAGAGCAGACAAAGTTTCTTCTCATTCATGTATGTAGTTCACTTCGATGATGATGACTCATTGCAAGGAGACATTTCTACCAAGGGAGACCACCGATCAAATAAGAGGATGAGAGATGTCGACATTTTGAGGCACCATTCAGTGATTTTAGAGGAATTCAGCAGACCCGTAGGCTGCCACGAGAGTCTTTGGTGGGCTTTCTGAGGAGGAGAGAGGGGTATTTCGGATTACCCTCACCCACACTCATCTCAGATTTTTCACCTGTAAGCAGAAGCTGTGTGAAGGATAGCAGCTCTTCAAATTTGCATTCTTGGCATAGGAGATGTCGTGTATGGAGAGGATGACCACAAGTGATGCTGTTCTTCAGACCACCAGTCACTGTCACCAAGGATAGATGATTCCATGTTGTTTCTTCCCAGCTGATGTAGTATTCTCAAAAGATCATTTTACTTGCATGATATTGTATGATCATGATATGAGGAGATGTATGGATCATGTAAAAGTATGTGAGGAGATAATATAACTCTTTTTGAGAAGTTAGCACAACCACCTCCTTTCTCTTGAGTGGCTTATAGTAGACCTATTTTTGGGCTAACGATTAAAAGGAGCAAGACTTATGGTAAGGGTATTGTTTATTTTGCATAATTATTTGTATATACGTACATATGCATCCCTTAAACCACATGACAGGATGTTGTCTTTTAAGGAGGATAATTATTTTTTCTAGAATTCTGCTTATCTACTTGAGGCCATGAGAAATATTGGTGACCACTCCCTAGGAGGACTTGGAAGAAAATGTATTTTGGGAGGACATGCTCACCTTGCACCATAAGTATCAGTCTTACTCTTCTTCCACAATATAAGAGGAGAAATGACAACAAACAAGGGTTGAGAGCCACACTTTTTATCACACTCTTTTTTACAGCTGAGGTCAAAAACTAAGGTCAATAAAATTGAGGGGCTATTGTCCCTATCCCCAAGCCACACATGATACAAGCATGTGGTTCTCTGGCTGTTATGGTCTTTTATGTTGCTGCTGATTTTATACTTTTTTGGGAGTATGATCAGAATGGCACATTGGTTGATGTGTCCCTGGGGGGAGAGATTCTGTCACTATTTGTACTTTGCTGTTCTAATGGGAGCATGAGAGAGAAGTGTGTGGCCATCATAGTAAAACATTTGTTTCCATTTGAGATGAGCCATAAGATCGATCGGATGCCATATTATGGTGACTTCAACTCATCACATATGATGATTTTAGACAACACATTTTACAATATTGGAGAAAATATCCCTAGAGGTCTAGTTCTTCTATCTTGCCAACTCGAGGGCACACATTATTGCGACCCGCAAGATCGCATATACCGCACTTATCCCAAGTGGAGAGGAGGATAGTGTGGGGTAGTACTATTCTATCTACCAAGATCAGATTTTCAACCCACTCATATTGCATGAGCCGAAAGGTAAATGATGATTTCCGTGAGTTGCCATGTTAGGAGGCAGTTCCAACTAAACGGATGATTGCTCGGGGATGGAGGATCCACATGAAGATTTCCTCATCACATTTTAAAAATTCATGCCTTGAGTGGAGACTTTCTAGTTCTGTTTCCTTGCAGCTTGCTTGAGGACAAGCAACATTTGGGAGGGGAGGATCGTGTCATTCTACTCCTTTAGCAAATAGATAAGTGGAATATTAAAAATTTTCTTTTATCACCTAGCAAACAAATAAATGGGTAAGGAGGCCCATGCTTGGTTGAAAACTTCAACAAAATCCTTCACATGTGAAAAGGGATAGACATAAGAACTGGATTCTGCTAACGTTATGTGAAAGGACAATTGCATGAAGACAAGGTCGTTTGACCAAGTCAATAGCGTTGCCATAGGAGGAGTGGATCACTTCAGAAGACAACACAAAGCAGAATGAGGAATAGAAATTTGGTGGAGAACCCTAATGAGGACCCATGGAGAGAGTGATTTTGCATTGTTTAAAAGGAGGGCAAAGTGGAAACCATTGTTATCCATGAATTCGATTATTGATTTCATTGTCTATTCGAAACATTGTGCACTCTCCCGCCGGGTTAGTAGAGTGGTCAAGGAAGTCTTGTTTTGTGATCCCTTCTCCTTCTTGAGAGGTCCTTGAGGGATTTTTTCTTTCTATTCTCCACATTTCTTGGCTTAAGGCCAAAGCCACCTCCTTCACCACAACGTTATTCCCACAAGACAACTATGTTGTAGGGTGTCGTTGGGGACCCCACAACACCATTTCTTGGCTCATCTTTTCAAAGGAGGGAGTTTCTATTCTTCTCTAGGAGGTTAGTGAGGGAGATTCTCGAGCTTTTTTTAGGTCATTGGCATCACCAAGTACTTCCTTCACTAATAGTGTAGTCCTTCTCTATATCGCATTATTTCTAAGTGCACCTAAAGTGGGGACTTGCTCCACTATCTTGGAGGGTGAGATCTTCACGGATTGACTGGCCTTTCACCTTATAGATTCTTTGGATGAGATTCACTAAACAAGTTACAGTATCATCACTATCTTCATTCATATCTATTTTTCTAGGTTGCAATTGCTCTCAAAGAACTCCGATATCACATTTTCCATTTTGTATGTATTTCATCCAATCCTTCTAAGGATTGTGTATTGTTGTTTCTGGTTGGAGATCTTGCTCTATCCATGTTTGAGATCCATATTGTTATATTCATGTATTGACATTATTTTGCAGTAGTTATACCTATAGACTACACCTCTGTCATAGCTATTATTTCTTTCTATGGTGCGTATTTCTCCATTTATCATGTATATGTTTTATTGAGGCTGCATTGCCTAGCTTGAGATCATTTCTCAAGATCTTGTATACATTGTTGCTACTATAATCTAATTTAATGGTTATGTGAATCTTCTTCCTGAATTCTTTATTAATGTATCATCGCTACTCCATTGGCATGTTTATATATTGTTGGATCTTCCAACCATAGAATATCTCAAGATATTCTCATTGTTGTAGAAATTCTCTAACTTGGGATATTACATAGTAGGCTACCCAACTCATAGAAGCTGGTGGAGATAACTTGACCTGCTATTGCGCAAATCGAAGGTGCCACTCACCGATCGAGGCTACGGTAGCTTCGGTGAAGATGGAGGACCACGACCCCCGCCGTGACTCGTGACGAGTCACGAGACTGTGTCGGGGGACCCGAGCTGGTGGTCCCCCACTGGAATGTTAAATTTGTATATTTTGGTCTTAATTAGTCTAAAGCCAGGTTTTTGTATTGTGTTCCTAACATGGACACAAATGGCCGATAAAAATCATTGGATGAGTAGGCTAAACCGGTATAACAGATGAAACCTTTTTGAGTCATAGGTAGGAAAGAATAGAGATTGATGTGAAGTACGAATTGTTAGATCTATGGTAGGGTAGTTTGGGTTAGGACCCCTCACGGCTATGTGCGTGGAGATCCTCTATCCTCTTTGTGTACGGACTGTGTTGGGTTTGTGTGCACATGTGGTAATTTGGGATTGAAAGAGGATTTTGGGCTATTGATATATATATATATATATATATGCGAAATTTTTGTGGACATACGTGTATCTGGATCTGATCTATTATAGTTGATGTGAACTTGAGTTATATGATTACGTATCTTGTTGTAGGTTTGTAGATTTTACGTATTTATGGTGCACATATACGCGGTTGTTAATACGATATGATTATATTGTTCTGTGATTATATTTGATAGGTGTTATAGATGATAGTACGCATGTGGATGCAAAACTATTAAGTAGATGCGATGGAAATGTATTACCACAGTTGTTATTGGAACTCCTACGGATAGCCCCTTGATGTATAGATGCGATAGTTGTGTAAGCGGCAGCTTACTGCTCTCCTAGGTTGCGGAAACCTGGTAACTGGTTGACACCCTCCCACTCTTGCTTCGGGTGAGACTTTGACTGCGCAAGTATGTCACTTCCAAAAGGGCCCGATAGTATAGGGGTTTGTTGGAGAAATATTAACCTGCGAACACAGGTCGGGACCCCTCAATCCAACGGTAGTTAGGACCTGAAATCCATTACTTGCATTCCCATGGTAGCCATGAGATGTGTTTAGGATGAATCATTGTTAAGGCCAAGCGTAAGTGAAGTAGTAAGAGAGCTCGAAAAGGCTATGAAAATGGATGAGAAGGATTCTATTTCATTTTTAGAGGTCATTTGTATCGAAAGTGGCGACTTGTTAGTCACCCCGCTTTGTTTATCAATGGATTCGAGTGAACACAGAGGAATGGCATGGAGCGATAGCAACTCCAACTTTTCAAAAGTGGGAATATAAGCTCGCACGTTGTGGATATGGGTGAATTCAACTTGTTTATAAAGTTAAGTCTATGGATATGGTTGAATTCAGGTTGGATATAGGAAGCTACAATTTATATTCTCTTAAGGTGTATGTATTTGGAAATATTCTTACAAGTTGTATTTCATGTAATTTTTATCTCAGAATGCCAATAAATATTCAGCTATATTTCGTAATTTTTTCTAATGAAATGAATATTTTCCTAATATGTTGTTCCTCCAATGTAGTGGGTGGGTGAGAAATTTATATTTGTAAAATTTTTTAATGTCGATATTAAATGTCTATCACCCCCTTAATTTTTTTTCAAAATACCTAGTGTTCATATTTTTAAGTTCAAATATATTTTAAATGTTTTTTCTTTTATGAATTTCAATTACTAAAAATTATTATAGATCTATTTCAAATTTCTTGAGGTTTAAATTTATTTTAGAGTGCAAAAAACAATGTGTAATTTTTTTAATCATTTAAACTTTATTTTTGAATGTTATAGAGATTACATAGCATGTGTATTGAGCTATTTTATTAGTGCACACTAAACTAGTTTTTTTGTTATTAATATATTTTTAAGTATAAGTTAATATTAATTCATATTAAAATATTTTATTCGTAACCTACATTAGATATTTTATTTTATATAACATTAAAATATTTTCTTTTGACATATGTTTGAAATATATGAAGTTGATATTTGATATTAAGTGTTAAAACATTTTTAAAAGGTATAAGGTTTAAACATCCTACTAACATATTTTTTTTACTTCTAATTACTTTACATGAAATTATATTAGGTCATATGGATAATTAATTAAATATGCATAGCATATTTTTTTCTTTTTTTATTATAACCAACATCGTTTTTCTATATAGAGAATATTTTATTTTTATTTTAATAGGGATGGAGATAATTACACATCACCTTTATACTAGGCTGTAAAATAAACATCCCCACTCAAAAATATGTCTTAAATATAAAAATATATTTCATATTTTACTTTTTATGAAAATATTTAAGCTTATACAATTAATTAGAAAAAAAACATGTTGAATATGCCTTAAATATTTTGCCAAAATATTTTGTTTTTCTTCGGCAGGAATAATCTCTAAATTCTATTTTTTTAAATGTTCTTTGTTTAACCTTTAATAATGATGATCACGAGCACAACTAGGGTTTAAGACATCTTAGCAACTTATTTGAATTCTTGAATACCGACTAACAAAAAAATTCCCGAGGCCAAGTGTAAGCCTCTAGGAAGTTGGGAATCTAGGTGACCCAATGATATGGCCCTCAAGAGGGGGTGCAAGGGCTGGACCCACGCTTTTCGTAAAGTCTTAATAGGTTATCAAAAGGCATCGGTGAGTAACAAAGGGGCTTCATTTTCTATCAAAGACGACATTTCAGTATTAGGCGGCCAATGACATGCCAAATTGAAGGGGGGATGTCTGTCGAAGGCCATAACAAACCCAAGATTCATGATTCCTAACAACAGGATTGAAAAATCGAGATAATTCACGAAGGACCACACCTTAATATGCAAATTTATGGGGATCTTGCCAAAATAAAAAAACATTGTAAAATGGATCTAGCCCAACTTGAATCCAAAAGGCTCGGTGGAGTTGAGTTTTAAGATCCAAACGTTTTTTGAGGTGATCTTTGTTGATCTAGAGGATCACAAGTGGGTCTGTGAGAACAAAAAAAACTTCATGAACAATGTAGGGATCTTTATACGCTTCTGGGAGGTGTGTTACAATATGAATAAAGAGAAATTCCTAGATGCTCAGATTTAGGTTAGGCTTTTTTCCTTATCATAGCTTTTTAGGAATCAAATACTTTGGAAGGGATTGACAATGTGATAGACACCTTTTTGAAGGTTTCGAAGATCACTAAGAAGAGAATTCAATCCTCTTATGCTAGAGTCTAAGTTTACATGCATATATCTTAGCCAGTACCAGAATCTGTAGAAAATATCTAACACAGATCTCATACCACATAGAAATTATATAGAAACTCTATACCAATAGATTCAATCCGATCATGAAATGTAATAAAGAAAGATATTGAATCCTTCTACTATATTTGCAGAATATAAAACATGATCGATCTATCACATGCAAGTAAGAGAAAGAAATAATTAATCACACAACACAAGATGTATCTGGGGAAAGAACCTGCTCAAAACCCCTCTATCATATATTTTACATAGTCGAAGAATCATGAAACAATACAATGCTTTCTCACAACGAGAAAATCTTGCACTCTACTAATTGTCTCACCCCGATCCTGCTCAAAATTGACTATCAATTCTTAAAAAAATTGACTAGCACTTAGCCAATTCTCAGTCCCTGCTTATCCCAGCCTTGCTCATGCAATCCCCAGGCAATTAATCCCTATTAAATAGGATAATAAACCTTCCTTGATTGCGCAATCCATCACGATCCTTCCTCTGACTTTATAATTTCACCCATGCAATTCGTTAATAATACAATTGATATTTTACTTCCCTTTAACCTTTGTCTCAACTAGGTCATCATCAGAATTGACATGCATGCAACGATTAATATTGAATCATTAGTTACTTGATAGATCACTACTTGTGAATTAAATCTAATTTAATTTTAACAATCTCACTGGCCTCATCCTGATTACAATAACACCACACTAGTGATACCACTGCAAATGGACCCTGAAAATAATATAATTAATCTATATACCTCACCTTTGACCCTCAATTCAAAATTCTTGAGCTAACTAAGTCTATCTCACTTAGTTAAATGATACAACTTGTTATGAGATGAAATTACAATTTACTTTCAATTTAATTAAGGGGAAATTAAATCAAAAGCCTCACATGGTAGCCATTCCTGGGTGCCAATTTCTGTATTTTGTTTCTGGATGCCAATTTTATTTTTTCTTGTTGCAAATTTCAACACTCCCTCTCAACAAGAAACGAATCAATCTATCCCGATCTGGTGCCTTTGGAATGTTCTTTCATGCAACACTTCTCTAGTGTTGTTCGCACATGCAACTCTCTTGAAATTGAATATCCTCCAAACAACTGAATCAGTATAATTCATCTCTCATCAAAGTATTCTAATTGCTACATCCTACTGTACATGTCTACTAGACTCGCTGTGCTATTGTTGACATCTGCATCCATGAACTCTCCATTGCTTCCAACTCTGATCGACACTCCAGTATCCGACATCTGTCAATCTTATTTTTGTCCTCCTAACATCTAACTGCATCAATCTAACTGATCCTTCCTACTACTGTTGTACTGTGGGATCCTCGTAGCAAGGTTCGATCGATGAGAGACACCATATTAATGGACCTGACCCAAATTTGTTCTTTGGATTATATCTGCACATTGCCCCACCTCACAACTGGAAGTATAGTTGCATGTACTCCCTCTGCCCATCTGGCTCGAAATTTCCCCCTCTTGGAGGTATATGCTTAAGTGGACTCTCCCACTCAGTCTCCTCTCTGCTTCTCCAACTGTGGCTGCTCCACAACCTTCGCACACTACTTCTAAGGTTGCATGTTGAAAGATAATTTCTCCCTCTCAACCACCAAGTCATTAACCGCTACTTTTCTCCTCAAAGCTTTACATGCATCCTCAACCTCGAGAGCATACAGGTTCTTGACTCTTGAACCAATTTGTTTCACTTGTCTCATGGCTATGCATTTAAGGAACATCTTTATTTTTCTAAACATCACCTCATAACCACGGTCTTCCAATTCCACTATGAAGACAAGATTCTTCCTTAGGCTTAAAACATACAAAATATCTACTAGTCTGAGAGGGCAGCCAAAGTCCCTCTGAAAGGTAATTGTACCTATGCCGGTAGTGCTATACCTCCCATCATCTCCAAACTCTATGTTCTGCTAGAGGTCCTTCTCCTCCAAGTCACTGAAGATATCTCTATTGCCCATCATATGGAACAAGGAATCGTTGTATAGATACCACATGCACCCATTACAGTGTTGGTCATGTATGCAATGAGAGTAAAATCAAGCTCGAACTGTGAAGCCAATGCTTCACTCACTACAACTATCGGCTCCTTCTTGCTTGCCTTCTTCTGTGGAAAATTCGAACCATAGTGCCCATGCTCGTGACAATGAAAAAATATGATCTTGGATAAGTCTCTCTTGCCCTCTTCACCTTGGGATTTCTTTCCCTTGGCCTTCTTTGCTTCTCCCAGTAATGCAAAATTTTATTCTTTTTTGGTGTTGGAGGTCCCGTCTCTAGCGATCGCCTTATCTCTTCTATTACCAATTCAGGCCTCAAAATCTCCCAGTCTAGTAACTTCTCCCCCCCATTCAGAAAGTCTTGGTGTATTGGTGTGTTTAGTACGAGGGTATATGAAAAGCACCGGTGCTTGGTAGGGATGATTGCTATCCTACAAGAAATTTCACAGGGAAAAAATGGGTTGTTAGATGGTTAGTGAAGCATCATAACATGTAGAAAAACTAGTTATAAAACATACCATACTACAAAAGAGGAGGAAACAAGAAAAATAAAATAAAAATATAACGCAAGCTCAATATCGAGTAAACAAACTAATAATACCAATGGAGAACGAATCCCCTTTTCTTAGCCACTGGAGGTAAAAAAGAGGTAGAACGCTAAAACACTTGCAATGAGTCCTTAGAGCTATGGAGCTCTAATACTCAAAGAAAGGAGGGATCTTCCCTTAAGCTGTTTGCAAGTCTCTCTCTTCTTCTCGAAGGAGTGATCGGATAACAGACAACTTATGCACTTCTCCTTTGGGATTGAGATGTTGGGTGGCTGAAAAATGAATCCCTTCACTCCTTTCCTACTTGGAAAACACACCGTTGGTTTGCTCATGGGAAATTTGGCCAACATAACAATGTGTTCTAATTTTTTCTTCTCATGGTGGTATTTTATAGGAAAAATTAAAATCTTCTCCCCTCTCTTGGTACAATTGTGGATAGTGACTCAAGAGTGGTGGTTGATTTCATTATGTGCTCACTTGAGGCCTCAAGGAGGCTCTAGGCGGTTGTCCTTCAGTGGCCTTTAGTGGAGAATATTCTTCCTGAAGTGTGGAAAGTGGTCCCAGATGGTGACCTTCTGCAATAACCAAGACCGTGCGGCTTCTTGAGGGATAGTCACGGAAATTTTCACTACTATTGAAGTAAAGGCTGCGTGGAGCGCTTTGTGCCAATGTATTTTGTGCACGACTTAATAAATTTTCCTTTTGACCTTAGAGAAGGTTAAAATTTCTAGATTTTGTAACGTTTTTCTATCCTATAAATCTTTCTTCCTGACATTTCATGATGTTCTTTTCCTGCCTGATTTTCCAGTGATAACAGTTTCCCCCTAATGTATGAAGTCTAGGAAAATCTGTATAGCAGAAATACATTATAGTTTTTGTTATGTATAACCCATGTTTGAGAGAAAAAGAGAGAGAGTAACTTGTGTGCAACCTAAGGTGGGAGACACATTGTTTTGAGTAGAAGAGGGACCATTTTCTATCAGAAACATGCAAAATATAGCATAAACATTGTAGTTATATGAGGTGGGCATGTCCCATGCTCGTGATTCTTTGGCTAACTAAATCCTATTTGACAGATAGAGGTTCTGTCTGTGACACTTATATGGTAGTGATCTAATGATTTGGTTGATGATGACGATTGTTGATGCCCTCAGGGGCGTTTTTTCTTTGACAATAGGTTGAATGTAGTGCCTGTTAGTGTCAGAATTTGCATTATGCCATCAGTGATCAAAATCACTCTTTTCATATTCATTTTAGTGGTCCCACTCACAATTTTTTTATCATTCCATTAGGTCATGCAAAAAATTGATTCATTGATGGTAGCCCTATTCATAAAAACTCACTCTCCTTTAAAATTTCACATTTTTTGACCCACCTTCATGTCTTGCTAAGCATAAATCAGTCTTGAAAGCTCATTTCACTATGTCATTATGTGATTCAAAGTCAACCATGAAGTGAGGTCATCCAAGGTCTCACTAGGTCAATTAAGTTTCATTTTTAAAGGTTCATAAATATGTCATTTCTTCTCAATAAGGTCAGCAAAGGTGTGAGAGTGACCCACATAAAAATTTCTCAATCATCTGCAAAGGATTTATCAGCATGTAAATATCATTTTTAAAGTTGTAATTTTGGTTTTAGAGTATGATTTTCATACTAAAATGTAATTTTATTCAAAACAGAGATGTTATTTATTTTTTAATTTTTAAGTAATTTTATGCTCATAATATGCAATAATTTATGTCCCAAGCTACCAACTCAAACTTCACATGCCAAACTGAAAGTGAAAAGTGCCAAAATCTAGCAACATCATCCTACAAATAAGAAAAAATCAAAGGAAAAGCATAATCAACAATTTTTTCAAAAAGTGGAATTGAACATTAGAAAAGTGGGTTTTTCAAATCCAAATTCAAATTCACCTAAGCATTTATGACTCCTTCACATATTTTCAAATTCACCTATCACCTCCAAAAATCAAGCAAGAACTATAAGAGACCAAAATTTTGAGTTTATGGGCAAAATTGGTAAGAAAAACTAAGCAGAGGGCGCAAAAGCTGAAGCGAGGGTGCAAATGCACAGTTGAGGGTGAAAACACTGAAGGTAGGGAACACATGCATAGTTGAGGGCACAAACGCTGAAGCGAGGGTGAACATGCTTTGTTGAGGGTGCAAACACTCTGGTGAGGGCGCAAATGCTTGACGGATGGTGCAAATGACCAACAATCCCTAGAAATGTGTTCAAGTGTAGAAAAATTGTTTCCAAAGCTTCACCAACTCACTCATTGACCTCCAACAAATCAGTAAGCGTTCATGCCATTAAAAAATATTTTCATCAAGTACATATTTTGAGTATTGTGAAGTTTAGGGTACAATTTGGTGTTTGAAATAATTTTCTTAAAACCCTAGTATTCTCATTATACTTTTGAATTCCAAAAATTGCACACTCCTACACCTTGTATCCTCTCTACAATTAGAAAAACCCATTCTCAAACCCCAGTATTGCAAAATCCCCTTTTCTTAAAACTTTCTCTGAAAACCCTAAGCCCTAGGTGTTACATCTACGTAGGCTCCCAATCCCCCCTCCCCCATTTCATACATCCCTAAGAAACATCTCCCTCATTTTCCCTTTCCCATTTCCCAAATCCCCATTCCCCATTCCTAAAAACATATTCGAAACCATCCACTTCCCTAGGGTTTTGAAAAAAACACCATGGAAAAAGGGGAAGAAAACACATCATTCAGTGAAGGAGAGGAAGCAGAGGTGAGGAGGCCACATAAAGGGGGAAGAGTACTCAGACTTGCACCTACCAACATTAGGGAACTCTTGGCTTCTCCATTGACTGTGACATGCTTCAAACATGTTGGCTGTTATGATTTCTGTGAGAAAATTCAGAGGGTCCAACACCATCCCATTCTAACCAGACTTTTCATATTATGTCTCCATGAAAACCAAGTTACATTAGTTGGTGTCACTTTTACTCTATCAACTGCTATTATTTTAGCTGCCACCGGGATCCAAAATGTTGGGGAGAAGTGGTTCAAGAAAAGTAATTTGAAGAAACGGGACTTTGACTTCTTTTTAAACCCAAGACACAAAAATCAAACAAAGATTTTCTTTCCTTTTTCTCATCTCTTGGACAGATACACACCAATGATGAAGATAATCATGAAATACTTTTCATGTGAAGGTAGATTTTCAAGGCTTTATTCCTATCACATTCGGCTCTTAAATCATTTCATTAGGGTAAGGATGCTTAACATACCCTATTATATTTTCTGGAGAATAGAGAAGATGGAATACATTGCCCAGAAAAAGGAATATGAATAGAAAATGAGAAGTCTATTTCATCATTCCCTCATAAAAATCATAGTCCTCCACTATCTCAATCAACTACATATTGCATGGAGTACCTTCATAGCTAATTATATTTTCAATGAGCCATCCACTTAGCATGAAAAAAATGTCCCTTCATCATCCCAACCATCTACTTCCATCCCTCAATATTAGCCCATAGCACATTCATCATCATCAGATCAATCCCCTTCACCTCCTTCATCTTCAGCTCATCATGACATTTGGTCACCTAGCAGGATTGAGGACATTAATCCTATGTGGGCTAGCATGGTTGAGGTTGAGCCATTTCCAAAAACCTACCAGAGAGGCCACAAGCATGTGTTTTATCCACATAGAGTGGAAGGGGCCATGCCTTCTTCTACAACAAAGCAGGTGGACAAGGGAAAAGAAAAGGTGATTGAGGTAGTTAGTCATGATGAGGAAAATATTCATGAAACAAAACAATAATTTCAGCTTGTTGACCTAGATGAGGATGAAAATGAAAAAATCACCAATGCAACCATCAATGGAAAGGATTTCAATATTAAGGAGATCCAAACTAATCTTGACAGGGCCAAATATTTCATAAACTTCCTTGAGCAAGAGAATTAGCAATTGAAGACTAAACAGGTCATTAATGATATCAAGTATGTCACTGTTCAAAGGGATCCAGAAAAGGAGAAAGTCGTGCTAGATGAAACACTTGAAAAGTATGTCTTGCTTGATGATGAAGAGGAAAAAGCACCAAGAAAGAGACCTAGAACTAGAGGGCTGAAAAGAGCTCTAGATCTAGAAAGACAAAGGGAGGTCGAGCTTGCTCATCAACTAACCCTAAATGAGCACCTTGCTATAGTAATCAATGAAAACCGGGAGGTATGGCTTGATAGAGCCAATTAGCACATGGAAAATCTGTTAGCAAAGGTTTACAAAGACAATGAACTATTGAGGACGAAAGTCAAACACCATGCTCTAAAGGAGAAAATTGCAATGGCCAAGCTCAAAAGAGCCAATGCAAAGATTGAATATTTGACCATGGAAGAGAAGAAAAAGTTGGACATACTTTCTAAGGCTTCCCTCCAATCCTAGCGAAATCATCATCAGCCATTCTACCAGTTTTGAGGAATTTTGGAACTTTTTTGCAAAATCTAGGATTTTCTGAGTTTTTTGTAGCAGGTATTTAGCATAAATTTGGTCATTTGCGTAGCACCCTAGGTGTTATGCAAATGATTGGGGCAATTTTTGAGGGAAAGAAAGCTACCATTGGATTCTTAAAGAAAAAATTCATTCCAGAAAACCATGTTTCCAGTCTTGGTTTGCAGTTTTAACAGGTGAGAAGGTAAAAAAACCACCTAAAATGACCTTTCTGCCTCTGCTTTGACCTAGGCGCTGCGCAAATACCAGTCTTGGGAGAATGACCTTTTGAGGGTGAAAATGACCTTCATTTTCAAAACTAGAGGCATATTTAGAATTATGACTAGAAGGTTTTTCCAACAAGCCATCTTGGGACTTATTTGGACACCTGTAGGCCAGCCAAAAGTGGCCCTAAACATGGAGGGCGCAAATGACACTGCCAGGGCGCAAATGCATAGTTGAGGGCGCAAATGACCATTTTGCTGATTTTTGTGGAATTTCTCTGAAATTTTGAATTTTCTTCAATAAATAATGTTTCTACCTATGTAATTAATGATGGTAAATGTAATTATGTTCAATATTAGTTACCTAGGTGTATATTCATTCGGTAAAAGTTATCATTGAGTCAAAATGAATCAATCTATGTGTAATTAGTAATGAGTCACTTCGACCATCCTACACTTTAGCTTTCAGTTCAGTATTTTGTGGATCTCTTCCTCACCTCATGGATTCGACCCCTTAGGATGATTGAATTTGGTTTTTATGTCTATTTAGTATTGAAATATGATGCAATATATTTTCTGAAAGGAAACTCATTGATGAAGTTTTCTCGATGGAAACCTCGCTGATGAGCTCTCCTTGATAAGCAAAAGATGTGAAAATGATGTATCTATAGGTCAGTTTAGATGTGGAAGAGAAAGGAAATCTAGTTAGTATTAGAGAAATGATAAATATAATATGTCACAGTGTATACGTAGTGTTTATGAAGCAAAGTTGCATATACATGCGGGTATGAAGAAGCCGAGTTGTGTATGCCTTTTTGCGCTTTAAAATTATGATACCAGGAGGCATTACCATGGTATTAACCCACAGTATTGAGTGTTGTGTCATCTATTTGATTCTGTCGAAGAATACCATCTAACCTTGTGGTTTTGCTCATGGTATTGGTAAAGGCTAAAACTATATAAGGAAAAGAAGATCGTATAAAGGTGCATGTGTAAGGGTTGTTAATGAATACTTCTCTCTAAAGTATATCCGCATGCATTAAAATTGTTTTATAGGTATAACTAAATCTATGATGAACCTTGGATACAATGAATGGATCAGATCTCTAGACCTGAAATGACTATGTACTTTCATGATCTAATCATGAAGTGCCAAGTCTCGTGACCCGGCAAATGTTTGTCGAAGTGAAGTAAAGAAATATGGGTAATTTTATAGATCTTCATCTTTATCTATACGCTATTTAGTCATAGTGAAAGTGCGTATACACACGGCTTTGTCTCGGCTAAAGCACATATGGAAGTTAGGGTTTTTTGAAGCTTACTAGAGAGGTTATATATTTATTTCTATTGTATTTCTTTTGTCTGTCAATGAAGTCTTCATGTAGATCTGAGTTGCTTGAATACTGTATATGCTGCTAAGTTGAATATATACAAATATGATCAAAGAGTGAGTAAATATGTTTAATGATGACTAATTGATTAAGGGTTCTGCAATAAGTATAAATATATCTGACTGAAAATCTCAGATTTGGTTCTGAGACTGGTCATATTCTGTAAATTTAGTATTCTCAGATCTATACGCAGATCGGTGTGAAGTAAAGCCCATATACATGTGAGATTAGTAAAGCCAAGTAGTGTATGTATTTTAAGATAATGAATGATCAGGGTTGAGATTGATTATGCATACTGATTCTGTAATCTAGGTTTATTACTATGTTCTGGTTACAGTGATCTCAAAGTTTTGATTGAAGTTTGGGTTAAGTTTATTATTGAAGATATTTACAATGAGTTGTGTTGAAGCTGTGGGATCTAGTGTGAAAAATGATCAAACATGGTCTGCAGTGGTTCTGAGGGTTGAAGCCTTTAGTGTGGAAGTAGAAGCTTCCTTCCAGTAGAAGCTGGTGTTATGATCAAGGGGTTGAAGCTCCCTTCGAGTAGTGGCTGATAAACGAGATCAGGGGGTTAGAGCTCCCTTCCAGTAGTAGCTGGAGAATGAGAGAAGGTAGCAGCCTTTTGTAGGTAGATGCGTGTGTACTGATATGAGTCTGCATCAGTACAATATTGTAAGAAATTTTCCATATAATAAATATTTAAGACAAAGACGACAACAATGGTGGTTTTCTCCTGAATTGGGTTTCCATCTTAAATCTTGGTGTTCATGTGTGATGATTTATTCTACTATTACTGCACATATTTACTTCTTAACTTTCTTATGCATAATTGATAAGTTGGGTTAAATAATGTTTCTAAAGGTTTATCTAAAAATAAATTTATATAAGTATACACAAGTTTCTCTTAGTGTATCATCCACATATATACGCTGGTTGGGCTAATCAAAGTTGCGTATAGAAATCAATAAGATAAAAGTAAAAAATTGTGATTATTGAAAATATTGATTCCTCGCCCCCCCCCCCCCTTATCAATGTTTCTCCCAACATTTAGTCTCTTTCTTCACTCTTAGCAAGGTTTGGAATTAATTTGGATGTTAGCTTATTGATCAAGGAACTATTGTACTCAGTTTTGGCCAATTAATAAAGAAGAGTTGCAACCATTTTTTGGGATACATGTGGTATGATTTTAATCATTGTTTTTCCTTGAGTTTCATTGTTATAATGTGTTGTATTCATGTTCATTACATTTCTATTGTAAGATCTCTTTCAAGTTGATAGGCATAACACATGCTTTCTCATGCTCTGTTTCGGGAAAATTTCATAATTTGTCCATTTTCCTCTATTTAGGAAGAATACATCTCCCATGCTCTTCCTAGCTTCTCATTAGTCTTATAACCATCTCATCACCATCATCTTTAAAGTGGTAATCCTTATGCCTCCCTTGCCCCATTGAATCCTTGCAACCCTATCTCATTTTCCTTGACCTAGCTTCCCTGGCCTAATTTCTTCATCTAGTGAAACCCAACCAAATCAAATCAAAACAACCCCTGCACTCATATCTAGCCTAAAAACCATAATTCCTCTAGCCCTCTTGACTGTGAAGTTGTGGAGAGAACCATCTTCGACTTGGTAGGACTAGCTACAAAGTCAAAATCTTGGTCTGTGGTTTCCTCTGTTGGGATTCCTTCTTCAGCCTTGGGAATCTGGAGGAGTGATAAAATTGTGGCATCGTTATCGGGGAATGAAAATAAAAATTTTCCTTGGGTGTATGAAAAATATTTATCGGAAACTGGTCCTTTGGATGATAGGATCGAGTTTCATAAGGTTGATTTCATAATTGCAGTGTCTCATAGAAGATCTGGCTTCTCGAAGAAAATATACCAGGTCTAACCCTAATCTAGATCTGGTTTCTCTCGTTGAATATTTTGAAAGAATTATATGCAAGAAAATATCTCAGCTAGCTTCAATTTCTCTGGATTCTCCTCCTTGAGATTTAATAAGATCCTTATCATTACCTTCTGATTTGGTAGCCATTCAAGATTTAGTTTTTTATACCAAATTTGAGTTGTTTCTGTTTAGAACCAAATACGAGATTGATTTGAATACAATAGTCCCTGAACCTTTGAGATTAGAGTTAAATCCATCATTTTTTGAGGCTGCAAATGGCAAATGAGACTGTCTCATTGAGTGGAATTACAAGCTAGAAGTTTCCAAAATAGTTTTTGTTTCATCATCCATCCCATCATCATCTCAACTTCCCCCTCAAGGACCTCATCAAACCAATCCACCCTTCGTTCCTCCACCTCCACCACATTCAACAAGAATTATGGCTCGTTTTGGACCTTTAGTTCTCCCTGGTAATCTAGCTGATATGCCACATGGATATGGCCAAAGACTTCACCTCTTCTATGAAAACTATCAAATCACTACCCGTCAACACATGGCCAAAATCACAACCTTCATAGATCTTGAGTAGTTAGATGCAAATGATTCCAAGATGCGAATTATCACAGAAAGTTTTTATGGTGAAGTTAAAACTTGGTTCCATGCCCTAGCAGCTAATTATTTTAGGACTCCTGTTGGACTAATTGATGCTTTCTTAGCTAGGTGGGATGAGAAGAAAAACCCTTTACAAATCCTTGCTGAGTATGACTCCCTGAAGCGCAATCCTAATGAATCAGTTCCTGATTATAATTCCCGATACCTCATAATCTATAACTTCATCCCAAATGAAATGAAACCACCTCCTCATTTGGCCCTCCTACGTTATCCTGATGCTTTTGACACAGATATGACCTACTTACTGAGAGAGATAAATCCCACTACTCTAGAAGAAATGATCTAAAATTCAGTGAGTGTTGAGGCCAACCTCTTGATTAAGAAGTCAAAACTCAGAACTGAATGCAAAGTGACCATTAAAGAGGAACCTTCCACTTCATCTAACACTAAATTTGATGCTTTTCTTAGGACCATGGAAAGGATGGTCAATAAAATGTTTATTTCAGATAGAGAAACGAAGCCACAAATCAGAAATCTGAACTTTCGAGGCCAATAGCAGCAGCCTCAATTTTGAATAAAGAAAAGAGAGAAAAAGAGCTCCCGAAACACAACAACAAAAACAAATTACGACACCACTACAACAGAACTATGCTCAAAGTGATGAAGAGGAAGAACCAACAGTAGAGGAGAACCTTATTTTTACAGCCGATGGCTAGCCATTTTTTCTAACCAAAGATGAAGAATATGTGGAAAAAACAAGCTTACCTAATGATAAATACTTCATATTGGCAAATTCCCATGAGTTAGAAGTAGAATCTGATGATTATTAGAGAGGATACCTAAATGCATTGAGTTCCTAGCAAAGGCAGTACTCCTTGAGGAGCCGTGATTTTCCAATCAATCCACCTTCGAAAAAGACAGTTCTGCAGAAATAAGTACCATAGAAGTAATCTTCTCAAGCCAATCAAAATAAGGGTAAAGAGATTGGAGCTCCAAATCATAACATAAGCTGCACTGAGAGATCATGTTGAGAAAAGGGATATTGTCATAAAAGAGGTAGACAGAACTATACCTTTGAATTTAGAGTTATAAATTTCAAAGCTAAAGGTGCATATTCCTCTTACTGAATTGGTCAAAGTTGATAAATATAAATATCATGTAGTAAAAACCTTGAAAGTTGAACCTTTATCCGACATGGTTAATATAGAGGATGATTAGCCCGAGTTAATATTTGGTCCCACAATCGATGGTTAGTTTGAAGATAGTGAGGTCCCTCCATTTTACTTGAGTCTCAAAGTCCACCAATTCATCCTTCATAACACTATGTTAGACTCTAGGGCCTCCCACAACCTCATGCCCAAAGCTATCATGGAGAAGTTTGGCCTTGACATAACCCAAACATATCATGATTTATATTCTTATGATTCTGGTCATGTCTGTTTTTTAGGTCTAATCAAAGATCTAGTTGTCTCCCTAGAGCAGATCTGAGCCAAAAATGTCCTAATGGATGTGGTGGTTACTGAAATTCCTCCACGTTTTGGTATGCTGTTATCAATATCCTGGGGGGATAAATTGAGAGGTACACTACAGTTGGACTTTTCCTACGCAACCATTCCTTTCTTTGGTCAAATGAGAAAGCAATACCGTGAGACTAAAATGAAATACATGATCACAAATAAGGAAAGGCCAAATGATCATCCTATAAACGTTGTGCATACAAACTTAGAGTCCTTCATTTTGTACAATGATTCTAGATTAAATGATGTAGATTGTCAATTACTAGAAATAGAGGATGTTCTATAGAGGATCTTCCTAAAGTTATCCAGACATTAAAAGCAGTGTTATAAAAAGAGAAATAGAATCTTCCTACCATATGCAAACAACCATCACGGAGGCGAGATGAAAGTTTGAATAGCATAAGAATCGGATTGAAAATTGTGTCAAATCGAGTTAGCGTTAGTACCATCTCTCATGGTGGTTACATGTCAGAATGAGATGTTGATGTGATGCTCTATTCTTGGTGAGACCCTAAGTCCTGCATTTTGAGTAGTCATGCAGAAAGATGTCCTCTATGCTCATGCAGCTCAAAATGGGTGTAAGAGAGATGGTAAGTTGGCAGGAGCTGCTACTAACGATATTTGTTGACTTTCTTCAGGATTTGAGAATAGTCACCTGATCTGATAGGAAGGGATGTTTGACATGTTCCCTTCTTCGAACACATCGGGCGCTAGAAAGGGATTTTTGAACCAATCAAATTTCCCAGATGGAAGGAAATATTTTGATTCGATTGTGTATATCTCATGGTTTCCTAGGTTGTTAGGGTCGAACGTTGTTTCATGAAGGAAAAATGAGCGGTGATGCATTGCATCCCATGGATAATATGGTTCTGTCATGACCTCTAGAATATCCTCATTTGAGTGGAATAAGGATCCCATGGGGGATTGAGTCTGCATAAGGCTGTGAGGAGGTGGTTTGGTCTTAACAGAGTTGGTCGATAGACATGAATAAGGTCCCACAGTCAATGCGATGGAACCATACGCAGTCGACAAGGTGCAGATAGATTGGGTTTGCACCATCGTTGGTACAACCACTGTTGTAGTTTCTTGACACCTATGACTAATGAGTAGACATCATGATTCATGGTTCCTATACACGAAAATATGAATTGTATATGATTTTTTGTATTGTCCACTTTTGGTGGGGGAGGAATTTCCATCGTGGCATCTTGCATGAGAGAAAGTCTAGGTTCCTCACGAGGCATACAAAGAGTACTCGCCCCTTCCTGGATTTGGAAATTGTCCTTGGTGCATAGGTGCCTAAATGTTTCCATTAAGGGGCATGCCTCTGTTTCGTGGTTATGACCAGTGCAAATGGTGCACGGTACCATAGTGCCTATCGAGTAGATGGTGTGAGAACCAACACTACTCTTAGTCCTTGAAGTGGATGCTCAGAAAGGATCAGGCGAAGGGGGAATATTCCGCTATTGCCATCTCTGAGTTTTTGGTTCTAGGAGGTCCAGCTCCTTTGGAGGTGTTAGACATAACATTTCTCTTGCCTCTCTTAGCCTTTGGAGGTGCTCACAATTCATTTTATGGTGAAATTGTGAGCAGATCCTGCAATAGCAGTGTGTGATCTTCTCTTGATTAGAGATATGCTTCTGTACGATAGGGGAGACCATGTGAAAGTTGTTTGTCACATGCTTCAGCTCCTTACATTAATTGACCTGGTGGTCGATTCTATAGCCCGACCGGAATGCCACCCTATACTAGACATGGGTCCTGTGAGGATGGTGCATCGTTTTGACTCGTCCAATGTTTTGGTATTGATATGGGGTAGGCTACCTGGGGGCAGTATACCTTACATTAGGTTCTCCTAGCACTGGACTAATTATATCATGGTGTTGCATTTCTAATGAACGTATGAGGTCAATAGCACACTCGAGGGATGTGGGTACAATGTTGAGTGTGATGTTTGCCTTGACACAGTAGACAAGAAAGTCTTTCTTGGGTATTCCCTTCCCTCAGGGCTGGTGAGGTGTTTGGGTACCATTTGCATAGCGATTTTAGGTCTGGGAATTCGATGACCAAATGGTTACGTGTGTTGCATAACGTAGAGGTTGGTCTTCTTCATGGAGGGTGATTGGGGGTTACTATGTGCCCCCCAACCGACTACTTTTCCGCTAACAGAAAGAGAATAGATCTACTTGTCACCTCCTCTTGTGTTGTCGAGCTCTCCATGGATTTTGTATCTGAGCCATCTCCTAGGGAGAGGAAAATCATGTCCTTGCGTAAACTGGTTAATGCTAAATGAAATTGATGGATATAATGGCAATGACGTAATGGGTGATCGCCAGAACATATCCAACACGAATATTTGGATGCTCATAGGCCAACATAGTATACACGGTTAACCGAATACCATCTTTGAAACAACTCCAGGGCTTCACAGTCGGTGATGAAATGATCATGCTCATCACAGAGTGCACATTATTAGACGGGAGGAGGGGGGACAAATGGGAGTATTTCAGGTGACTTCCTTGACTCTGAAAGGTATAATATGTCTCGAGCTTCTTCCCCATTTTTTTTCATCGAGGGATCCTCCCCATATGATTTTTATAGGGCATGTAAGGTATCCCTATATCACGGAATTTCTGGGAAATGATGGGTGTAATGCCCATAAATGATGCAAATGGTGCATGTGTGGTTGGTACACAATGCTTTGCCTTGGTTTTTTGTGGCTAGTTCCTTTTTACGAGAACTTGTAGCTACAGTATTTTGTTTGGAGCTTAGGAGAGGTTTTAATTCATCCAACTCCGGGTAGATATTTGTAGGATGGCCTACAATATCGCATAATGCACAAGGTTTCATTTCTCTTGGCACGATGAGGTTTTCTATCTTTTTCCCTTTTTTGTGGGTTTTCCTGGTCACTTTAAGTGGCGTTGCTACAGGAATCTCTTTAACCGCTGTCACCTCCTGAGGAGGGATAGGGGTTCTTCTTGTAGATTTAATGACAGGGGCTCCTAACATGGCTGGTGGGACAAGGTACCCGACAGGTACCATGAAAGACATGTTTGGAAATGTTACCGTTGACAACACCTGTTATGACACAAAACTAGGTGGAGGGTATAAAAATGGAGTTTGGGAGATGACGTAGGGTAGAAAAGCCACGCCCGTGGCCTTGGTTTTGTTACTACCAGTCTTTGTCTCCTGGATAGTTTCGGTGTTTGATGATGACATCATGCACACTGGGGCCCCTATGATATCAACAAATGATTCTGGTGTAACAGGGGAATCTCCTAGGAATGATCGAAGGATAGATGACAGTTTGAATTGGCCTAGGACATATTCTTGGTACCGCATGAGAGATTCTATAGATGTGTCTACATAGGGTAGAATGATATCGGTGTTATTCATGGGTCATTTGTCATGGTATGTCAATTGGTCGACGATGATGATGTGATCCTTGTGGGAAAATATGATAATCCAGAAGACAGAGGATGCTATGGCAGAAATATCATACATATAACTTCGTCCAAGGAGTATATTGTAGTCAAGTTGAGCGTCCAATACCTCAATATCTATAAGTACCATCTTACCGACCAAGCAGATCGAGACATTTTGATAGAGACCGATAGGAGTAGAAGGGTGCCCATCGTATGCTCTAAGTGTGATGTCAGATGGCTTCAGTTCTAGAGATCCCAACTTCTTCCAAACTCTTGTTGACATGATGCATGTAGATTCACCCTCATCAATAATACATCAGTGTATAGTGATGTTCTGGACTGACACCAGTATTTGGAAGGTGACCAATGAAGGAAGCCTAGGGGTGGCTTTATCTAAGAAAAAATCCATTAGGCGTGAATCAGTGGGGTCGATGGTGCCTAATGTGGAAATTAAGGCTTTCCTTTGCTTTGGAAAAGATTGCATGACCTATAAAGCTAACATGGCAGCGAGAGATTGTGCTAAATCATCCACGATGCTATAACTACGGGCCACTTTGGAGTGTTTTCCTACTTGCCTTGTTGGACCCTTAGCCATTTATGGGGTTCAAAAGGCATTTTTGATATATTCAACGATGCGGTAGATGCACTTGTGCTAGCCCCTTAAGAACCGGTGTCTGAGGGGGTATCATAACTTTGATTCCTAGTTTGAAAGAATATTTCCTCACCAGTCATATAGATTTCGTGGTTAGTGTTTCTAGAATAATTTGGGGGTGGTTGTTGTTGTTTGGTACTAACCTCCCCTTGGTGGGGGAAGGGCTTCTACATTACATTTCTTTGCTATGTACGTCCCCCTTGTCCACGGTTACCCTAAAGCTTCTTTAGCTCAGGAAGTTTGGGATAGTGATGAGTGTAAAGGCCATAATCACCAAAAATTGCACAACAGTGGTTGGTCTATAGATTAGCACTCTTGTTATGCCCTTGGGAGTTATTTGGCTCTTGGTTTTGATTTCAGTAGGGGTCTCCCCCAGTCTGAAATCACGGAGGGAACTTTTGGTTATTTCTCCCCTATCCAGGATCTCCCTTTTGTTTCTTTTTTACATTTTTCCTTGCCGCATTAGGAGGATGACTACGATTCTCCTGGTTGTAAGACTGGCACGATTGGGCCTGAGAAGGTTTCATGAAGTTCACTGGTGCATTATTTTATAGCAGTTGGTTTTGTGCTAGGGAGGGGGAATATTGGGGTCCCTATTCCTGGTTTGTATATGGTTGTTGGGGGGGAGCTCTTACGTCAACATTCCTAGCTGCGTATTGGGTCCCCTGCGAGGGAGGGTATGATCCTCCTTACTGATGATGGTACGAAGACACCCTATTGGTCATGTTATACAGAGGTGCAGGATGACTTTGATGGTAGCCTAGTTGCAAGACGTTCTCGTTAGGATCATACAAGTAACCAGGGTACGGGATACTGATGCCTACGTGACTTTGGTTCAGTGACCCTATCAATCCATTTGTAGTATTTGATGCATCTAGAAACTCTTTGTAAGTTTGCAGGTGCGGGGCATTAGGCCGGATGTTATAAATGTATCCTGATTGAGTGTATATCAGCTCGATTTGCTGGTCTTTACTAATATAATCCTCTTCAGAAGTAGGTCCTTGGGTTGCCATGTCCTTTGAAATATTTGCTGTGAGAGTCTTCAAAAATAGGTCCATTAAAACTCGATCATCGAGGCTGGCTTTGCACAAGATTCGAAATCACCGCCATTCATGAGATGGTGTGAGATATGGATGGATAACGTTTGCCTAAAATGAGTCAGTAACTCCATTCCTAAATCATGGTGGAAGGGTAACTGAAAATATGAGAGGAATGTAGTAGCGAGGGTGGTAAAGGTTCCATGCATAGCAGAAGGTTACTCCACATACGATTTCAAGGCTGGTCTAGTTAAGGTGCGCTGAAATATTCTTAATCGAATAGCAGCATCAATAATACTATTTGATGAACACTATAGGTGGAGATTCATTACATGATTTCTAGGGTCTTCTACTTGCTTCGCTTCGAATTTTGGAATTTTCGAAGGGAGCTTCGTGGGCATGGGGAGCCATTTGGGATTGTGTGAAATGGGATCATTTGTTAACTTTGATAGATCTGGGAGGTTTAAATATTCTAGGAAAGGTAATTTATTATTGAGTTCCATTGTAGACTATGAAAACATAGGAATCTGGTTGTATATGGGGGCTTGTTAACACTGGGAAATCATACAAGAAGAAGATGAGATTATTTAATGTCAAGCATAAGGATTTACAAGGCTGAAAGACATTAGAGAATCTGGAAAGTATTTAAAATCTCTAATATCTGAGGAAAAATCAAATTTGAGTAAGTCATAAATGCTTTTGCGCGCATAATCCTTCATGAAGAGTGCCTTTGCGCGCCTTTTGACCCAAAATGCGTGCAATTCTGGGAGTGGTGAAATTCACTTTCCGGGACCACAAAAAGCACACTCCAGGACAGTGATTTCACACTTAGCTGCCTAAGGACCGTCACCAAAGCCTCCTTAGGCATCAAGGGAGAACATAATGGAATATTTGTGGCACACAAAGGAATCATCCCCCTCTCTTGGGTCACCATCCACAATGTACCAAGAGAGGGAAGGAGGATTTGAATTCTCCTATATAAGGCCACCATGAGATGAATAACTTGAGAGAACATTGTTATGCTGGCCAGAATTGCCCAAGCAATACCAACAGTGTGTGATCTGGAGTTGAAGATAGAGGGGACTCAATTATTGGCCATCCAACAAGTTCAGTCCACCATAGTAGAGAGAGGGAGACTTTGCACTGAAGCAATCTTGGAAGTAAAAACATCCTTGCATTGGGACTTAGAACCCATGTTCTAAGGGCCCTTTGGAAAGAGGGTTAAAGTTTCATCCTCATTTCCTACCAGCACTAAATAAGAGGGGCCGAAGAGCCACCGTTTGGATTATTTTAGTTGTTTGACTCTATTCAGAGCTTTTGTTTTATTTGTTTTAGTTTTATTTAAATATGCATGCTATTTTTCTATCTAGTATGTTTATGATTCTAGCTTATTCACTAACTTTCTTGACTCCACTTATTTTTCTTCCTGTGACCAATAACTTAAGAGGGTAAACCACACCCGTTGAGTTGGTGTGATTTCGTACATGTGTGCACCAACCACACTAACACAGGATTGGCGACTCCACTAACGTTTATTTCCAAGTTTATGTGGTTGCGCCTTTTTGCAGAGACCCCTTTTTGTGCTATGGAGTGGAGCTGAATTTCCCCCTTTTTCTGTTGCAGTCCCTAGTTCATCCCAAGTGACAGACTGAAGCAGAAAAACTCCAAAAAATCACTTTTGCAAGAATTTGCGGGCCTTTTCCTCCCGCAGGCACGCCCAGGGTGTGCATTTAGAGCTGACCCGCGCGCAGACATTGTGCTTGTTGCTGCCTTTTGTGCTCAAAAGACAAAAAGAGAATTTTCTCCCACATTTCTATCTTTTCCTGCTTGTAAAGTGCTTGGCAGCCCATAATACATCTGCCAACACTGGTTGAGGTACCCCGCAACTTGCTAAAGCTCACTCTTAGCTACTTTTTGTAGGCTTAGTGTCAGTTTTATTTCAAGTTCATTTTTGCAAAGTTCACACATAGTTTAAGTAGGGGGGGAAATTAACTTGCATTTCCGAAATTTTTTTATGGTTTGCAAATTTAGGTACCAACACACCTAGATAATTAGCCAAAGTAAGTGGCCCAAGTCCACACATGCTTAGGTAGTTTCTTTTTTCTAGTGTAAAAGTTATTAGTTTAGTTCAATTTTTGCACTAGGATTCTGGGACCAGGATTGAATTGTCGATAGAAGAGAAAGTAATATATGTTGCCTTTGCACCCTTCAGTGATCCTAGGAAAGCATATGAACAATCTCTATTCACAACTCACCATCTCCCTTTATTTGATCACATAGATTAACTAGAAAAAATAGAAAGCGGCCCATATCCGCACATGTTTTTATTTTGAGCAAGGAACAATACAACATAGTTTAATAGGGTATTTTGAAAAGGATCATCGCATATCCACACATTCAAAATATGTGCTTGTCCACTTTTTTCTCACACACATCCACCCACTAAGCAAAGCAAAGACACATAAAACTAACTTAACCAAACTCACTAAATTCTCCCCACAGGGGCCACAAAAGAATTTATAGTTTAAGTTAGGATAAAGGGGGTAGGCATCCAATAAGCCGCCTTGATCATTATTCATCTTGAAACATAGAAGTTGACTATTTAGGGAGCTTTAAATCCACCTATCCTCCCATGGAAAAGAAAAAGCGAGCACGGTAGAGACCCGTTTATCCTGTACGAGGGGTTGGAAGCAGGCACCGGTGCGTGCAACCTTCACTACTGATTTGGAAATTCGGAAACTGTTTCGACGCTTTTGACCAAATGTGGAAATTTTTAATTTTTTCCATCATAGAAAGCTAAATGGCTATCACAGCGTCTATATAGAAAAGTGTCGCAATACCGACACTTAAACAAGTGTCGCAATTGCGACGTTTAAAGGAAGACGTCGCAATTGCGACACCATGGCCCAAAGCGTCGCTATTGAGACGACTCTAAACGTCGCAACTGCGACACAATGTCTAGGTGTCACCATTGCGACGTTTGGAGGCACCGTCCTAATAGCGACGCCTTTTCCGCCGTCGGTATAGCGACAGTTATTTTCGCGCTACATAAAAATACCAAACTTATATGGGCCCTACATAAAAATTCTAAACTTATATGCGCGCTACATAAAAATGTTTCGTATTTGTCGCAATAGCTACGTTTGATATCACGCGCGCATTCGCCCTCTGCTCTTGCAGAACAACATTTGCCCTCAGCATTCGCGCTCAGCTCTTGCAGAACAACATTTTCCCTCAGCATTCGCCCTCAGCGTTCGCCCTCAGCTCTTGCAGAACAGCATTCGCCCTCAGCTCTTGCAAAATGGTAAGTTCTTACTGCAGGCCCTTCCTCCTATAGTAGGGTTGACTCTATTTGGGTTTTTTTGGTCAATTCCATTGGATTTTGTTAGGCTGTAGGGTTCTTTGTAGATGTCAAGAGTCAAGATTCAATACCCTCTATTATCTTCATCACCCAATACAAGATTTAAATTTTTCCCAAAGAAACGCTTATTAATTTGGCAGCCATTATTTCTCCCTGCTTTAAAAATCCTACATTTAAATGAAAACAAACATTGCATTTCAACTACAAAAATTTATTGGTGTTCAAATGTACATGTGCTACATTAACCGAGTATCACGCGCGCATTTCGCCTCTCCGCCCTAACACCATTCGCCCGCACCCGCCCCTCGCCCTCTTGCAACAAGATTTGCCTCTCGCATTCGCCCGAGCTCTAACATTTTCCCCTCGCATTTTCCCCGAGCTCTGCAGGCACGCAAGATTCGCCCCGGATTCGCCCCCGCTCTTTCTGCATTGCATTCGCCCCCGCATTCGCCCTCGCCTCTTGCGTAACAGCCTTTGCTCCCCGCATTCACTCCCATGCCGCTCTCGCCTCTTGGGTGTGACAACATCTACCTCGCCGTTCACTCCTTAGCTCTTGCAACAACATTCGCCCCTCGGCCTCTTGCAAAATGGTGTCATCGTTGTGCCCTTTCCTCCTATAGTAGGGTTGACTTCCATTTTATTTTTTTATTGACTTATTGATTGTGTTAGGTCAAGAGGAGCCCTCTAGATGTCAAGAATCAAGATTCACACTTCATTATCTTCTATCACCCAATACAAGATTTAAATTCTCTCCAGGAACGCTTATTAATTTGGTTAAACAATGGGTGGTTTCTCTCCTCGCTTTTAAAAACTCTACATTTAAATGGTTTCAAGCATTGCATTTCAACTACAAAAATCTATTAGTGTTCAAATGTACATGTGTGCATCACTTGTGTAGGGTATTCCTTTCCACTTTCACATTATCCACATCAGCAGATAGTTCATATTTTTTGTGATTTAGATTGCCTTGAAAAAAAAGGAAAGGTAATTATTTCATGGGAAAAGAAGGTTTTCCATTTTTTTATAGGTTGTTTGAATTTCACGTGGAAAAATCTCTATGGTATGCCTTTCATATTATGTAGTTTAAATTTGAATTAATGAGATTATTCTACATGAAAATATAATTACCTATGTGATGTCCTTCATCACTAATTAAAATTATAGGGTTTCAATTTCCTAGACTCTAACTCATCCGATTCTAAATTCTAGGTTCTCATTGGTGGATCACTCTTCCATTGATTTCCTTCTCCTGATCTTGCCTACTTTAAAAGTCATCAATGATACATATATTATTTCTATCCCAAAAGGCTTTATATAGAAATATGTTGTAGTTTTTTTTGACACTGAGGATTCTTTAGAACCGCAACGTGGTCTATGCTATCGAGTTATATATCAAGCACTTGTCCTTAATAACCACATCAGAGGTAGGTTCAACCAGTTTGAACTTGTTGGGACATAGCATATGAAGTTGTGTGATGAGTCCATATCACGTGTCTATTATGGTGAAAAAAGAAGACACGTAATGATAGTTATGTTAACATTACTAGAAACATTTTCGAAATTATCCATGCTATCAAGATGTCAAAATTCCGTGCATTAGGTGTCATTACCGTAGTTGTCAGATAAATAATAATAATATAAAAATCACAACTTTATTCTTTGAAATACAGATTGTTACACATTGGTAACCTAGTTCATGAGTTATCATCACCCAAAGATTGCAAAACAAACTTAAAATATAAATTAAAACCAAGAGAGAACCAACTAAGGGCTGACAAAATCATGCCATAACCCGGCATTTTGAAACCCAAATTTGAATCCATCATAAGTAATACAATGCAAACTCGTATGGATTTTCAATGCATGTTTGCATGCTACACTTATTCTCTCCGTCTAGATATCATTTTTTAAATGGAACCATTAGTCGGTCTGTAGTCTTTTGTGTAGAAATTGCAGCTTTATTGAGTTTTTTGCTCCACCACCCATAAACTGGGTTAAGTTACACGGGGTCTCGCCCCCACCTAGGGGTCTAGATTCCCCCGCCCCTCACGCTCCTAGGGGGTCTGGGAACTTCTAGAGGCTTCATGCCCCCTCACGTCCCCTCACCGCCCCTTTTAGTTTATGGTTTCGTGTTAAAAGTTGATGTGCCACTTAGCATGAGAATCCAAGGATTCCGATTCAGATGGTGACATGGTTGATTTACATATTCGTGCGTGTTGGATGCGTAGACTAGTGGGTATTTAAATTATACATTTATGTCATTTATCAGTATGATGATATCATTTGATATTTGTGTGTTATGTGTTTTATGTTTTATGTTTTATATAACTTATTTGCGTTTAAGTTTTATGTTTCGTACTTGAGTTGTAAAATCAAGCTTAAACTCTTATTGAATCTTGATATAATATGTCATATGATATCTTAAACTTATTTTCATTGTACATTGTTATAGCTATTAATGATTATATAGTTATAAACTTACAAATTCTACATACATGATTTTCATGACATGTTTTAACTTAACTTTTTAAATTTGTTTCAATTATATGATTCATCATTCATCGATTTGCAATTTTATCATTTATGATTTATCTTTCATGATGCAAGTGTATGACACGGTATACATTCCTTGCAAAAATATAGTTACATTTTAAATATTAAATTTTATACCTTGACCCCGACGTCCCCCCACGTTTCCTGAAACTTAGGAGTTGCATAGGCTGCCTCTGCTGCTTCCTCGTCCTCGCTCCCACCTCCAGGACTTGGTGGAACATTGCCATAAACATATGCAAACATATCATGATCTTGGAATTTCCATTACATATGTATGTGCTGTTCATAATCTTGCCCCATCATCAATTTAAGAAATTTCCATTGAATATCAAATTATGGAGGGGGGGAACTTTTTGTCGCAACATTTGGCTCAAAATCGTGGACCATCTTCGTATGAGGTGAATGAGAACTATAGATATTTTATGAGAAGTGTAGATTAGTGCCTTTTCCTCCTGCCATGGAGTCATATACAGTCATCCATCACAAAATTTGTCTTTGTTCATTCTCACCTTGAAAGTTGCAAAAATCATGCCCTAATTGAAACGACACTAAATTTGAAAGATATAATAAAAATGCAAGCCAGAAGTGCCCTATTAATACAAAGGGAAAAACCTTCCTACCTACCCTAACCGAGAGATAAATTTTGATTGAATAGAAACATGATATTTCCTATGGAGTTGATCCAACAACTTGTTAAATGTATGGGACTAAATCATGCATTTACTTCCCTGGTGGAAACATGCGTATGAAGAGAAAAGGCAGCACTAATGGAAAATCCATACATGCCACTTATAAAAACTACATCGAAAGGTCAAAAAATTTTGTAGGCCTTAACTTATCAGAATCCAAAAAGGACAAAACAAAATGATTAGTGAAACACGAGAGTGGTGTGGGTGAACAACATAAATAAAAAGTGAAGATACCTTTCCCCTAAGATGTTTTTGTCACTGCGTGTATGAAAACATGTTTTTCCTTCTTTATACATGCAAGTGAATGCATTATAGGTATGGTAAGTGTTTTCCTGCATTAGGACATGCCTACTTAAATATATCATTTGTGGATTGAATGTTTGGGTGCCTTAATGTGCAATGACATGTTTCCGTGACTGAATTCAATGCAAGGCATATTTGAAACTCTAACTCGCTTCCTGTCTTATTAGAAATTATTTCAAGCCATTTTGTGTTTTCAAGTTAGATACTGTTTTCAAGTTTTTACATTTATAATTTTATTGCAATGTGACTGATCGAGTAGTTGCTGAACAACCTTGAGACAGTGATGACTATGGAGGGGCTATTGGAAGAACATGTAGCATGATGGTTTTTCTAACTTTAGGTATTTTAGTTATTTACATAATTGAAATAATATTAATTTTGTTCAAATATGCAGACACTGCCATGAATGTCAGATGATTCCCTCTTTGAGGAAGAGCTTTCTTCATCCCTTTTATCTCCAAGTAAGGGTTGTTGCAAAAAGGCACGAGATGCAAGGTCGGGAATTTAATGCTTTGATAGATGCGCTCAAACACTCGAAACTTAAGAGAGGATACAACATCTTATGAGGCAAAATGCAATTATAGATATCAGCATACAAAGTCAGTAGATATTTTTTTTGTCTCCAGTATGAGATGAATTGTAGGAGTTTGATTTTTAATTTTTACATTGACTAAACTAACAAAGTTCTTTAAAAGGGGAAGTGCCGGCATTTGCTGAACCCGGTGTTGGTAGGACACAAGGCAGAGATTGTCGAACAACCCTCTCGTACACCTTCTACTCCTTTAGGTGCTAGCTAAGAAACACAATTCTGCCCTTGCCGACACCTGGGCCTAACTAGCTCAACGTGTTGGCAATGATGAGGCTGATAAGGGCTAACCATATTATTATGCTTTCCGGGAGTTGATACGCCTCCACAGGGACTATTGAAGGCACGTTGTTGGTAGAACGATGAGGGTGTCCCTATAAAGCATGTACAACTCCTGTAAATTTTACGATTTTAACTATTTATATTTTGAATGAAATATATTTACTGTGATTTTATTTTTAAATTAATGATAATATCTTCTTTTTCTTTTGGTTTTTTATTCTTTGTAGGAAACAACAGTCACAGACTTTAGACATGTATAATTTTTAATAATCGATATCAGACAGGTGGAATTCCTGCATTCTAACTCAAAAGAACTTCTAGATTATCTAGAAGCCCTTTTGGGGTCAAGACATTTGGATGAAAAAAGTGTGGTTTGGGGACAAAAATATTTAGGTAAATATATACTGTGGACAATTTGTAGACGCAATTGCAATTTAACCCTAGATATGAGTGTCCTTCTCGTTAGCCAGAGTATAGAGTGACTCATCCATGACGAAAAGAGAAAAGGGTAAAGAAAGAAGGAAAATGCTAACCGGGATCTGCAAGGTAAATTACAATCTTAATTCAATAGCTTTAATTTTCTTTATGTCTAAAATAAAAGTGTGCTACGTCATAACCGATCAATCTTTGATGCCAGGTTGCCCGACACCTCAAAGGCAACCAAAGCTAGGATTGAGAAAAAGGCCATCACAAGCTCGACTGTGTGGCTACTGAAATTAATGGCAGAATTGTAATTAAGTAGCTAAACATCTTATAATTAATTGTATCTCCTTCCAACGTTTTTGTAATCCTATCGTATATGATTAAAGAAATAATCATATACATGTAGGGTGATGACTTTGAAGAATAATTACAGAAGATACAAATATTTCTTTCCGTTTTGGATGGTCAAGCCGTAGCTGAACGTCTGTAAGCCTGGGGCAGTCCCAAGATCTATCAGTTCGATAAGGTAAAACATTACACCTTTCAATATTTTTGTTTTCGTCCATAAATTTAATGTCTACACCAACTTTGTTTAAATCAGTGGGAGCAATACTCACCGATGAGGTAATAACCCAGCTTTTGGGGAGCTGATGTGGAGATCCTCTGGTAACCCTGATTTTCATTGTAGTGGGGACTGTGCCGACAATGTTGCTATCAAGAGGGGCTGCTGTAATATCACTATAATTTTTAATTATACCTTGATGGTTGTCCTTGTAACTTTTTGTTTAAATGACAGAGAATGTTTCTGGAGGATCTTACCACTGTGAGAGGGAGAGACAGTAAGGTAAATTAATATAAAAAAAAAATGTATAGTATCCATTGCAATTTTTTTTATTAATATTACCGAACTAGTTCAATGATACTAAAACCACAATTAAAATTTGGTGATACATCTGCCAAGGGCGATGCCCTGGCCACCGGGATGAGATCTCGTACATCGTGACAATGCAACTAGGTCGAAGTGATAACCGGTGCAATTGTAAATAATCTCATTGCAATTTTTTTATTAATATTACCGAACTAGTTCAATGATATTTAAAAACTCAAATTAAAAATTTAATATTATCTCGTTTTTGTAGGCGATGCCCCGTCACCGGATGAGCCTGTGGCATCGTGAATACGCAACTAGGTCGCTAGTAAGTGTTGAAAGGCACGAAATAGGAGCAGCACGAAGGATATTGATGATGTAATTAGGAATAAAATAGGAAGAAAAAGAAAAAATTTGACAATGTAAAATATTGTATTATTATAAGACAAACGCGTTACCATACTTGGAACGTTTTTTGCGTTATATAAAAAACTCATTTATCATACTATTTTTATGTCAAGCATTGATACCGGTAAATGTTTCCTTGCGTACTTTTTGTTGAATTGTTTTTTTATTAGTTATTAACATTTTTTATGCTCATGAAAGTAAAAAATGTAATATAGATTGGGTATTGGGGAATTGAGAGTGATGTGAGGGGGGGGAGGGGCCATAAGAGCTTCCACCATCACGTGGTTGGCCCCGTTTAGTAGAATAATTTATTAGAGTGATTTAATTTTTGGAGCAAACCTCCTTTATCAAGATACAACAAAAAAATGCTATTGACTGATGTTATTTTTCTATCCAAGGAGTTTTCCAAAGTCCATGACCCACAATTGTTCTAAAACAGTTGATATTTATTCGTTATTGTTTGATTAATATATGTCTGTACACTGATTAATATCACATCAAGAAAAAATAAATACATCATTTATTATTACACATTGATAGATTAATTAACCATGCACAAACCTCCTGCACTCGTGAGCAATACAAATTGTCAACCAGGGTCATGTCCAGGATATTTTTGCTTGTGCGTTGACCGTGTTCGTAATGTCACATTTTCTGCAAGTTCCTGCTACTTTCATAGTTCAATATTAAGCTTGTTCACGATTATTATCTGTATTTTTATATGTGTTTTTTCATCTATTTGATTGTAAGCAACTATGCATGTTTCCGTTGTTCACCATGATTTCTCCCATTACCACTCCCAAGATGAATTTGACTTTATTGTTACATAGGTTACTTTATTGTTACTATGATTTCTCCATTTACGATTTCATAGGTTACATAATGTAAAGTTGTCAATCGTTGGTGATGAGCTTTAGTTCTCCCGTATTTGGGGCTTTTCCGATATTTTCTCCTCATGTCATCTCGCATCACCTCGTTGTTTGAGCATGCCAATTGTCTACCACTTGTACCAATTGGCACATGTCAATCTCTCGAGTGGTGCCACATTTCACCTTATTTTCATGAGAGTTTAGGGTTTCTCTAACATAGCTCGTAACCGATTTAGTGCCCTCGCTTGAATAATGTCACATAATACTTGTGGTTTGGATTGATGAGCATAAATAATGGTTGGTTGATTCATAAGAACCAACTGCTAAATCTCCTCTCTAACACACAAAATAAAATTTTCGGACAAAGAGCATTTAGTTTCAATACTTTGAAAACAAAACCTATTCCCTTCAATAACTCAAAAAAAACTATTACACTACTCTCACCGAGAGGGATTACAAATTATGATCGCTACAAAAAACGCAAGGCATAAAACCAACTCACCGTTTGTTCAAACAAAACATACTCCGTCTCTGGGCACTCGTCGTGTTTTTCCTTTCGCACTGTCAGCATACACACTTAAAAAGTTACACTCGCTACTTTACACACTCGCTATGTAATAAAAATTTACGTACTCGTCTATAAAAAAAACTACCAAGCTTTTTCGACCTTTTTTATTTTTATATGCCGAAACATATAAAACATATTATAATAAACCTCTTTTAAAAAAATAAAATTAAAACTCAAATTTATGGCCCACCTTTCATTTCTTCGCATATGATATATATATAACATATGTATATTAAACTATCAAAACATTAACCCTTTCCATCGGACTTCAAAAGTCTGAATAGATTGAATTTCAAACCAAATTCCCGTTCCAAAATGGGATGCTGACGTCTGCCTAATTTGTAACGCGAATTCTCAATCCAATGTGCCCTATAAAAAAATTGGGTCTGGTTTTCAAGTTTTCAGATTCCCTTCAATTTCCATGCGTCATGTGTCTAAAAAAACTCTTTTTAATTTACAAAGCTGTAGTTAATTTAATTTTGTTTAATTTACGGATTTAGTGAGATAGCTAATGTTTGCATTGTTATGTTTAATGTAATCCACATGAAATATGTTGTCATCTACAAAAAACTTGCATGGAGACATTTTTAAATGTTTGAATTAAATTTTGATGTACATAAACATCTCAAAAAAAATTATTCTTCTTCTTGACAGTTAGAGATAAATTCAACGTACGAGTTAATAAGTGAGGGGTGTAAAGGTAACTTTTTGTCGATGGTCTTGGATTAAGATCATCTATTCATTTTTGTCGGGTCTTATGGTGTTTGGTTTTTGAGTTTTGGGTTGGGTTTATTGAGTCTAAGATAGTTTTTGAGTGAAAAAATTGCTATCAGGTATTAAAAAATTTTGGTTCTTTTGTCAAAATTTATGAGCTTGTTAGGAAATACAAAACTGACAATGGTTGTATCTTAAATTTGTGAAAAATAATTTGAAATGAAACCTTTTTGTTTAGGTTGTTGCAGCAGGTGCAAACCCCATTCAAATTACTAGGGGCATTGACAAGACAATAAAGGCCCTTGTTTTGGAACTCAAAATTTTGTCAAAGGAGGTAAATGCTTGCCTTTTGAGTAGGCTGGTTTTCCTTTTTGTTGATGGTTTGGTGTATCTAATTGAATTAGTTGCCTAAGGTATTTTTGGTTGCAAACTCCTTTTCATTTTTCATATAGTATTGGCCTTGTGGAATACATTTGATTGTGTGGTCTTGTTAGATCTACAACATTTGTAGTTGTTTAGTCTTATGGCCGAGGTGCACCTTTATTATGGAAATAGTTGATGCAATATTGTCATTTAATCCTTACTGCAGGGTAGCATGTTGAGAAGTTTTTTGTGAAACATTTGGTATTCAAAATGACACTTGATCCTATACAGCATCATGCACTTGACTTCAAAATTTATATTCAAAGTGTGCCGGACAATTCTTGCAAAATTTCAAATATTTAGGTTGTTTTAAACCATTATCTTTTTCATGTATTGGATGCTGAAAATGTGAAAAAGACTTTGGTATGAAACCAACTGGTGAATAATTTCCAGCACAACAACCACTTCGAAGACATGATTTAGAAGTAGAACAAATGTGCTTATGAAGCATAGAAAGATATCCTTGATGCATTTTCAATGTTTGGCTAGGGTTATTTTTGGAGAAAATAACTCCTTATTCCTAGAATAGTGATCTTCAATACAAGTAAATGCCAGAGAAGAGAGATCATCGTGTGATGCAAAAAAACTAAAATTGGACCCCTAAGGAGAGCTAGTGTGTCTACAATCGCTCTGTCGGCATTTTCCCTTGGTTTACTCCGTTCTTTTCCTCCAGCTTGAGTCTTAATTGACTTCTTCTTTCTTCGGGTTTATTTATCAAATTCGTAGAATTTGATAAATAAATACTATCCACAATGGTTGGACTTTAATTTATATTCACGACTTTATATTATCTCCAAGCCTTATAACCAATGTTTAACTTTCAACACTTTGTATTTATACTCCACTTTTCTTTTTAAATAAATAACTTGTAATGAATTTTCGGCTCTATATTTCACCACCCGGCCTTACAACAATCACGCTCCAGACTTATGCTAATTATCCACCAATCGTTTAATTAAACAATTTCATTATACTCCGGCCCCACCTATATATATCAATAACCAATCAAACACTCGTATCATACCTGGCTATCCTCCGCACACTTTAGTTAACCTCCGGGCAAGTTCAACGTGCGACCACCGTCCGATGGCCCTTCTCCAAATCAACGACTCTTGGCAATTTCGCTCGGCTTCCAACGTCGGGCTTTAACGTGTGATGGCGTGGGTTAAACGGTTTTTTTCCGGGGTCACTTCGCCACATGTCGCATTCCCTATGGAATCGCTCGCGAATAGGAAATACCGCCTACTCCGCAAAAGCGGTGCGATATGGGCAACCCGCTTTTGTGATTCCGCTCGTGGTTTCGGTAGAGGGCTTGACCACGGGTGCATGTCTGGTTCCGCTATCCTTTTGTTTGTTAACTCATGTCCAATCCTCGAGTCAGGTTCCGAAAGCACAACAATTTTGTCTCTTTATTAAGCGGGATTTTAATATGTGTATTATCAAAGAAAACCAACACAAATTTTATAAGATGGGATCAAACAAAATTGTTCTTAAGTCGAGCCCGCCGGACTTCAAACGGTGATAAACCATAATTCAAACCAAATTCGCGTTCCAAAATAGCTTGCTGACGTCGGCCAATTTTGTGACGCGAATTTCTTATCAAATTCGCCCTAATATTTTACGGGTCCGGATTTCCACTGCGCGAGCGGCCCAAACAAAGATCCGCTCCAATCAATTTCTACCACGTGTCCTCAATAAAAACTTGCCCTGCTCCCGGCTGCGGGTGCATTCGATGGCGTTTAAGGTGATGGGACATGGATATGGCGATTTCATATCATTCGCATTAACATTTAACGCTGTTCAATTAAGTTTTCACATCAAATCTACATTAATTAATTTTTAACAATGTTCAAGATCGGACCTCCACTCCTCTGAGCGATTCCGCACGCTCCAATTTGATCCGGCCTTCGGCTCTCATTATTAATGATCAGAGATTCATTATGACGGGCGTCCTTTGATTGCATTGCAGATGGGTCGACATACAAAATGGCGTTTAGCCATGGTTTTTCAGACAAGCCGGTTGCTGGATTACACTGCCTGGTAACTGTGACGATAAGGAGAAGTGGCGAGCGGAACTTCTGCCTAGACTTTGCTGCATATTTCCATTTCTCTCGGTTACGCTCTGCAACTTCATACCTGCGGTAATTGGGTTACGCTTCTTCGTCTCTTGTGCACGCGCCACAGTTACCCATGCCTCGCGTGCGTCATAGGATGCGTTGCCGCGGGGGAGCACTAGAGGTCAATCCCCGTGACGCCCTCCCGACACCTCATGGGGGACGGCTTGACCAAGTCCGGTGGTGTGCCCAGGTCGATATCCCAAATACTAGGAGTGGGCAGGGTCGGGTTGTAGGATCTGGCCACCGTATGGATTCCCCTGCTCCTCATTTCCTCATAGCTAGTTCACCTTCTCCCATGACGCGCACTGCGCAATTTTCCTTTAGTTACCTGCTCTCTTGCCGCGAATCTGTTGTAGTCCATGGTCTTCCGCGAGGAGGCCCAAATGGAGGAAGAATGCACCCGTCCGGCGGGTCTGAGCTCGGAAAAAGCCGGCCAGCATTCGGGCCTTCAGGAGGGGAGCCGTGGCATGCATGTGGAGGTAGCACCTAGCGATCCTGGACCTTCCGAAGGATGGTGTCGAATCGTGGAGGAACCACCGGAGGAGTAGTTTGGTTAATTTGTTTTTCTTGCTTAGCAGGCCCACTTAATTGGGCTGCTTTTAGTTTATTTTACTGTGCTGGACCTTTGTAATATTTTTGAATTCTGTAAATTAAACGTTCAAGACTGGTTTCCCAGTATGAGGGCAGTCTTCTTAATTTTTTGATTTTTTGATGACAAATTTGCCATGAGTATGGCCAGGCAATGTTTTTGACTTCGGTGTAATTTTATTCGCAATGTTAATAGATTAACTTTACTTTGAATTCTCACATGATTAGCGTTTTTCTTGGTCTGTTCAAGGATTTTGGGTACTTTAATTTGTATTTGGAACAATGGACGTCGGTACTCTATCTGTTGCTTTGCTGTTCTACATACTACTATTTCACTTTCTTATAGATGCCTCGGGCATATTTGAATGCTTTCTCAGATTGTCAATAATCTCCATGTGGATCGTTACTGGATTTTATATCATGTCCCTGTATGTGACATGGGGTATTTTTCTATCATTGTCTGGGGTGGGACTTCCACTTTTCTGGATGGATATTTGGGTTCCAATCTTCAGATGTGAAAATGTAATGACCTCATGGACTGTTTTACTTCATATAATATATTCAAAATAGCATTTTTTCTCTTCTGAAAAAAAAATTATTAATGTTTATCATTCTGCCTTCAAAACTAGCGATGCGGGTCTATGTTGCTGGTTTATTGATATGGTCTGATGGTCTTTTTATATTTTGGACATATCACACTCCTCACATGATTAACGTTTTTCTCTGTTCAAGGATTTTGGGTACTTTAATTTGTATTTGGAACAATGGACGTCAGTACGTACTCTATCTGTTGCTTTACTATTCTACATACTGCTATTTCACTTTCTTATAGATGCCTCGAGCATATTTGGATGCTTTCTGAGATTGTCGATAATCTCCATGTGGACCGTTACTGGGTTTTATATCAAGTCGTTGTATGTGACATGGGGTATTTTTCTATCATTGTCTGGGGTGGGACTTCCACTTTTCTGGATGGATATTTGGGTTCCAATCTTCAGATGTGAAAATGTAATGACTTCATGGACTGTTTTACTTCATATAATATATTCAAAACATCGTTTTTCTCTTGTGAAAAAAAAATGATTAATGTTTATCACTCTGCCTTCAAAACTAGCGATGCTGGTCTATGTTGCTGGTTTATTGATATGGTCTGATGGTCATTTTATATTTTGGACATATCACACTCCTCACATGATTAGCGTTTTTCTCTGTTCAAGGATTTTGGGTACTTTAATTTGTATTTGGAACAATGGACGTCGGTACTCTATTTGTTGCTTTACTATTCTACATACTGCTATTTCACTTTCATGGACTGTTTTACTTCATATAATATCTTCACTTTCATGGACTGTTTTACTTCATATAATATCTTCACTTTCATGGACTGTTTTACTTCATTGTTGTAGGGTTTTGGGTACTTTAATTTGTATTTGGAACAATGGACGTCGGTACTCTATCTGTTGCTTTACTATTCTACATACTGCTATTTCACTTTCATGAACTGTTTTACTTCACTGTTGTAGGGTTTTGGGTACTTTAATTTGTATTTGGAACAATGGACGTCGGTACTCTATCTGTTGCTTTACTATTCTACATACTGCTATTTCACTTTCATGGACTGTTTTACTTCATATAATATCTTCACTTTCATGGACTTTTTTACTTCATATAATATCTTCACTTTCATGGACTGTTTTACTTCATATAATATCTTCACTTTCATGGACTGTTTTACTTCATATAATATCTTCACTTTCATGGATTGTTTTACTTCACTGTTGTAGGGTTTTGGGTACTTTAATTTGTATTTGGAACAATGGACGTCGGTACTCTATCTGTTTCTTTACTATTCTACATACTGCTATTTCACTTTCATGGACTGTTTTACTTCATATAATATCTTCAAAACAGCGTTTCTCGTCTTTTAAAATTTTAAATTTTTTTTTTTAAATTGAACCCTCCGTCGGTCTACCGACGCCTTGTAGACGTCGGAATTGCGACAACCCAGCAACGCCGGAAGAGAGACAGTATGAAAACGTTGGAAGAGCGACGTTCCAAACGTCGGACCACATATCGTCGAAATTACGACATCTTCCAGACGTCGGAAGAGTGACGTCCAAAACGTCGGACCACGTTTAGTCGGAATTGCGACAGTTTACAAGCGTCGGAAGAGCGACGCCAAAACGTCGGACCACGTTTAGTCGGAACTGCGACGGTTTATAAGCGTCGGAAGAGCGACGTCCAAAACGTCGGACCATGGCCCAGGTCGGGGTGCCGATGGTTTACAAACGTCGGAGCGCGACGGTTCGGCAGTTTGTGAGACGTCGGAAGAGTGACGCGCTTGTTCGGAACGACGGAAGAAGTGTCGATAGTCCGACACTTTTTGCTTGCGTCGGAATGGCGACGGCATGACAAGCCACGGTTTGCCCCTTTGACCCCATGCATCTCTTTGGTTCGACTAATGATAACCAGAATAGCGGCAATTGGCCCGTCGAATTTCGCCAAATTCTCTAGTGATTATTTGAGACTGTGACTCGAGAATTTGGTACTCAATACTATTGGTACTTGGCAGTAGGCGACTTACCAAGAAGCCCAAGACTCGAATTCTCCACGTGGGATGGTGGTACTTAGTTTCCAAATCTAGGGCATCCTTTCCCCATAGGTGACGGTGCGGGAAAGCACTAGAT